>JBBMKD010000044.1:12241346-12345461 GCA_037834095.1 Argya squamiceps
ACGGACATGCCAGCAAACCTCCTCCTGCTCTGCTTGCAGGAGCTCCACAGCACGGACATGCCAGCAAACCTCCTCCTCTGCTTGCAGGAGGGCTGGCAGGGCGCTCCCAGGTGGGCTGTGCCCCAGGAAGCCCCAGCTCATTCACTGGGCGATGCCAGGTGCATCCTCCAGCACATGAACAAAGACGGGCAGGGGGGAGGGAAAATCCACCACGGCAGCTTCTCCAAACCTCACTGATTTAAAAATAAAAAATTGAGGGGAAATGAAAAGACAAAAGCCCTTCTCAGCCTGGTGTTATCAAGCAGAGGAAATGAGACTTCTAAAGCTCCCATTCAGAGAGGAGTGGGGGAGAGAAATCCCACTCCAGACGCACTTGAACGAACAGCTTTTGAAATTGAAATGTTGCTCTTCAGAAACATTTAAATTTCCTCCTATTGCCAGGGAGGAGGCAGGAGGCCGAGGAGGAGCAGGGGCTCCTCAGGCACACACAGCCCAGCGGGACACACACAGGGCAGCACTCGCAGCCCTGTGAAGCAGGGATTTGTCTGGGAGTGAATCAGGATGGCACACAACATCAATATTGGGGAGTTGGCTTGAAGGGGAATCAGATTTAGAGGGGAGGGGAGGTAATGATTGAAGACAGCTCTATTTAACCGCTACTGCTGCAAGAGAGATAAAAGGCAGCTCACACTCCCTCCCTCCCTCCCAACCACCACCCAAAATTATTTCCCCAAACCCTGCAGACTGAGCTGCCCACTGAGGAGGAGACCGATGGAAAAAGCAAATGCAAACAAGATCTAAAACGGTTTGAGCAGCAGCTGAGGTGTGTTGTGGGACAACCCAGACCACCTCTTGCACATAAGAGCCATTGCACCAAGCCAAGGTCACCAACAACTCTCCCAAGACTCACAGCAAATCCAGCACGGGATGATGAGTGCCAGCAGCACAGCCCAGTTCAATCCCAGCAGCTCCAACTGCGCCACCAAACTGAAGTAACTGCTCCCAACTGAAGCCAAGGAGCTCACCTGCCACCTGCACGCTACCACCTCCTCACTGCAATGTCTTCAGGCTCACCTAATGGACAGCTTCATTCTGCCTGTGCCCTCAGGTAGATGAAGCAGGACATCAAACACCTCTCAGCTGTAAAAACCATGAGGGGCATAGTGGGGACAACACCTCTGCCTGAGGAATCCACCAACCAGCAGCCTGAGAGGCCCCAAGGCCACAGAGAACACCCACTGACCACCCCAAACACCCCACACACCTCAGGGCACACAGGAGGAGACATGGGTGGGACACAGCCCCACTGCTGCCATCAGCACCCCGGCAGGATCTGTGCTGACAGGAGCGGGGGGGTGCACAGCAGCCTCAGCTGCACCATCCATCAGGGCCTGTGCTCAATGCTTTATTGTTCCAGTAATCGTGCAGACACGTGGAAGGGGCTGCCTGGACACTCGCTGCTTGTTTGAGGAGCCATTTCCTCCCCTGCTCCGCCTGGTTTTCCATCAGGAGCTCACATCCTGTGGCGGGGGGACAGTGCTGAACATTCCCAGAGCCATCCCAGCTGGAGGGGCAGCAGGGTGGGAGGAAACAGCAATCCCCCAGCACCAGGAAACACAGGCTGGTGCTGCTCCAGATCTCAGCTGGCAGCCAAGCCCTGCACCTCAACACCCCCAGGAAAACACACAACATAAACCTTACGTGAGAGTTCTGGGTTTCCATGGGGAGTTTTTTTGCTGTAATAACCCTCCCCCCATTCAGCAGTTAGAGATGGTCACAGGATGCACTGGGGTGTCTCAAATGTGTCACACCTTCAGCATCACCCAGCTCTGTGATCAGAGCCAGACTGACCACAGAAAAACCAAAAACCAACAAGAGCACGGGACAGAGCAGCTCCCAAAGGCTCAGAGCACAAACACCATTTCTACCTGTGAATGGCTGCGGGAGCTGCTCAAACCACAAACCTCTGCCCAGCCTGTTCCTGCAGAAAAGCATGAAGCACCTCTGCTTCCCCAGACCAGGGCATTACAGAAAAACCTGAATGTCTCAGCTCCCATTGCAAGAATAAGCCCACAGTGAATTTGTTATTATCTGTTAGCAAAGCAGCAGCTTCCCACCAAGGCTGGAATTTCCATCTTGGTTTGGCAGGCATAGGGCTGTGAAATGATTACTGTGTTTACTTTTCCTTTGCTAACTATAAAATCCCATTCCACTGCCCTGCCAAGAATGACTGAAGCTAATAAAATTCAGGCATTTGGAAGAAAGCAATAATAAACCTCCCTTTTGGGGCCTTTATGATGAAATTTCCCCACTCCAATCAGTGATTATGCTGCATTCATGAACACTAGTGATGTCTCCAAGTGCACCCAGATTGACTCAAATCAATATTTAGCTTTGCTCGAGACTGGGAGTCTTTCTCCCTGTGGCAGCTGAAGGCAGAATCACTGAACAAGGCTAGAAGAAGCCTTTGAAAAAGCAGCTTACAAGAATAGGAAACAGCATATATAAATATACAGATATGTATTTGTATACATATATAAAAATGTAGGCTTTTCAATTACTTAAAAACTTATAAAAAGTATACATACATGAATTCACAAATTTACAAATCTCTCTCCAAACATATTGAAAGCCTTTCATACAATGCACTGTATATATTTATATCCACATACCTGCCTATTCTTTAGCAGTTCTTAGTGTTTGAAAGCCTGCAATGTTCCTGTGTTTACATCTGCCACTCTGTCTGCTGCCGAGGCAGAAACACATTAGCTGCTGGGGGCAATCTGTTCTACATTATACCTGAGATGGCTGGCATGAGATAAAATAACACAGACCTGAAAACCAGCTTGAAATAAAAGCCTGTGCTTGGTTTGGTCACGTAACCACGTGGGACAGCTTGATCTGCACAAGGCAATGGTTCTTTTTTAAGCAGTCATGGGAACAACAGCGTCCAAAGTGGAGATCAGAAGGCAGAAAGGATCACTGCTGCTCCTCAGGGAACAGCACAGGAGGAGAGGAATCACACCCTGTTGGGGCAGAACATGTTGCTCAAAGTCCAGCCTAAGGAAGCATTACTGTGCAGGCAGAGGTGGGGATACAGCGCCAGGGCAGCAGAGAAAGCCATTGTGGGCATGTACTGGAGCAGGATGCCACGGGCTCTGCAACCCTGGGAGAATCCCCCAGGATGCAGCAGAGGGCTGGGAAACACCACAACCACTGCCCATTTCCTCCCCTCCTGTCTGGCACTGCCAGAGGACAGTGTGCCCCTTCCTCTCAGGAAAGGGTACCAGGTGTAGGATCAAGGCCAGATGAAGGCAAGCAGAACCTGGCACCTGCAGAAAATGCTCTGCCAGAGCACTGAGATGACCAAGGAGTAACTAGACAGAGGTCAGGACTCCAAGGAGATGGTTCAGGTCACTTCATCCCACACTGCTTCTCCCCTACTTTTGCTGCAGCAAACCTGGGGTAGGACAGAGCACATTGCTCCCGCCCTGAGCCAGCTCTGCTGCTGGGTAAAAGCCCATTTCCAAGGACAGAGGGAACAGGCTCCAATGTGCTCTCACTCCTTATCCTCCTGGAAAAAGGTGCCAAGAATCACAATTACATTTTTCGAGAGCAGCAGAACAAGCCAAGGGCCTGTCAGCTTGTCCTAAAACAACCCCTCTGTGCTCGCCGAGCACGCAGGCAGCATTCCTGACACACACCAGTGTCCATCGCCCCCCGGCCCCCCCATGCAGCACGGGCCTGCAGAGCCAAAAAACCCTCTCACTGTGCTGCCTAAAACACAGCCAAGGAGATTTTCTGTTTAAAAAGCAAGTTTAGGTCCAAAAGAATGGAAGTTTTCGGCGAGTGATTTTAACTAGGCCCTTTGGCACTCAACAGTTCCTCTCTTGTTATGGATGCTAAGGGTGTTGTTAAGAGATGAGGCTCCACAAAGCACGAAGGTGAAGTCACAGAGCTTTAGCAAGGGCTGTTGCCATGTTCAATATGTTATTACAGCTCCATCACCACAGGCACAAAGAGCAGCACCTCATCTCTGCCAAATCCATCTCTGAAATCACTCCCCCACTCCATCCCCTCGAGCAGCAGCAGGCAAACACCATCGATTGCTGTTGCATCTCCTCCACAGCTTCCACCCCATGCTGGGAAGGAAGGTATTAGCATGAAATACGCTCCTCCTCCTCAAAACAGCACCCAGAATCCATCTGATGGGTGTCACAACTCACTGGCTTTTGTTGTGTAAGTCAGGACTGCTGATGGGCTGCACTTCCCAACCATGGAGAAGTACAGTGCCAAAAATGTGCTCGGTGCTGTATGTCCACGGAGAAGTCACACAAGTTGCTCCCAGGAAGTGCCTTGGGTAGGAGGGACATGCAGGGATGCTGAACAACATCTGTGAGATGTATGTGCTTGCAAATTGGTAACAACCTCCTGCTGCTTGGTCACCTGCACTAACTGGACAGATCCCACATAACCCATCCCAGAGCGTGCCTGGGTCTGGTGGGAGCAGGAGCAATGCCCCCTGCCCAGCAGCACCCACAGCCCCTCCCAGAACAGGAGGGAAAGGAAGAAAAACACATCAGGATGACACTGCAAGGGGGAAAAAAAAATAGCCAGGATGTTCTTCTTGTTACCAGGACCAAATTCTTCCCTTGACTTTTATTCCAGGAGAGGGGCTCTTTTTTAACACAAATGAACACAACTGGTTGAGCACAGGCAAAAATGGTGTCTGGCACAGCTGTCCTCACCCCACATCATCCTAATGCACTGCCATACCAACATTACTTCCTAAGTCCCACCTGAGGAGAGGACTGACAAAGTAGCAAAGTAGCTCTCCTCTCTCCTACATTTCCCGGACAAAACAGGGCACATTAGAATTCTTGCTATCAGATAAAATAGATACATACAACACATTCTAACACTTCACAGACAGAGAAGAAAAGTCTCCATGAATCCACAGAGCACACCCAGCTCAGCAAACTGCCTACTGCAAGCACCGAGCCAGAAATAATTCTTCCAATTACAGGGGTGAGGCACACAAAGTCAGGGGACTTTCTTTCCCTCCAGCACATCAGGTGAGATGTGGCACTGCACGAGCCCTGTAATATTGACTGAGTGGAACAGAAAAGTCCAATTATGTAAATGATGAAGCAGGTTCCCCAGAAGCAGTCAGCCTTATCGCTCCGTCCTTCGCCGCCGCTGTGCCTTGAAAGGCAATTTAAAAGTTGTTTTGGATGTCGGTCACCACAAACGAGCTGAAGAAGTGTGAAACAACCTGTGCTTGAGGCACCATCAGTTCTCCTGTTGGTTTTCCAGCTGCACTGAGCCTTGGCCCTGCTGTCTGTGGCTTGAGGACCGCTGCAGGCTGGAGCAGACAGGGCAGGGGAGAGCCCGGCTGCAGGCAGCTCAGGGAAGAGTCAAAGGTTTTTACATCCTGCCTCTGGAATGTTTCTGCAGCCCATGAGGGTTTTTCCTACCATACTCGAGTGTCTCATACCATAGTTCAATTCTTTGGCTGCAGGAACTTCAGCTGAGAAGTGGAATTAAACCAGTTGTCTGGCAATCATGGTGCTCCTTTCCTTCACTCCTCAGCCCAGGTCCAGATGGAGGAGCCAAACATCTCACAAGGACCATGCAACGCCCAAAAGCATCTGTTTTTCCAATGAAACCAGCACAAGTCTATGCTTGGGATGGAGATTCCAGATACCACATTCCTCAGGCTCTTCCCTTGGCTTCCTGACCACACCAGTGCACAGCATGGGCTGCTGAGCACCCCCTGCAGCCACCCTAGCACAGTGGGCAATGGACTGGACTGCCAGGCATGCCAGGAGAGCCGCTCCACACCACAGGCACACGCTCCCAAAGGTGTGTGATCACACGCAGCTGAGCAGGGGTTGACACACTGACACTCATCCCATCCTCCCAAGATCTGGAAATTATCTTTGGAGCAGGGAAGAAAGCAGAGGGGGAAATCTAGCCAGAAGTGTTTGTGCTGTGGCAACGTGAACAACGCAAATATTTCAGCTTTTAAATATGTCTGGAATGACAGAGAATGCCAACGTGTCCCTCATCTTCCCAGAAATAGCTTTGAATCATTGCTCCGCTAACGTAAATTCCCCACCCCACCAAATCATCTTTTTTGCAACCAGATTTTTATCAGGCACAAGTCGACAGTGTGAGCAAGCACACGGCAGATGGGTGGGTGTCAAACACGTCACAGAGGATCCTCCTGACTCGACAACCCCAGCTCCACTCAGCTGCTGGACTCCACAGCCCCACACCACTTGCTCCTGGTGGGTGCCCAACTCCACTGGCTCAGCTGCACAGGGAGAGCCCAGCTGCAAGCAGAGTTAACAAGAACTGCTGTTCTCTGCAGGGGAAGGAGGACAAAGGCAGGAAAGACGTAGGTGTGTTTGTACCCGCTGAAATTGTTTCATTTCACTGCTCAGATCTGAGGTTACAGCTACTTCTACAGAAGCCCACTTCTCCAAGAAGTGGTGGGGAGGCCACATGGCATGTGCAGGTTCTGCATGGAGCACACCACAGTCCCCAGGACAAAAAGTTCTTTCCATGGCAGAGTGTTTGAGGAATTTCATTTCCCACAGGGCTGGTCAAGCACACTGGCACAGGTCTCTGCATCTCACGTGGGTTCTGGATAACTGGGATGGAGCAACAGGGTGCTGGCAGCATTGGTGTGTCCCCTGTCCATCGGTGCTAGCACAGCTCCACAGGATCCCTCTGCCTGCGTGTCCTGCAGGGCTTGGCCACAGCTGGCCAAGGAAGCATCTCCCTCTCTCACGGCAGAGAAGCACGGCTGGGGAAACCACACTTGTGCTGTCTCTCCCTCCCTGCCTGCAGACATTCCCCAAAAGCCCAAGAAACAAGCCCAGAGCGCTTTTGCTCAAGTGAAAAAACAAACCTCCCGTAGGGAAGGGAGAGCCCCGAGTGATCCCCGCTGCAGACTCAGAGGCTACGGGAGGACACACATCCAGGGCCGGCCGACGCTCTCAGCTTGTTCCATTCCCCAGCCCCTCCGCGCTATTGTTCCACAGCAATAAATCACGGGGAGGCGCTGGAATTCCGGGCTGTTCTCTCCAGGAGGGAGAGCCTGGGGTGCCGGAATTGAGATGCTGCCTGGCTGTGCCCGCTAATTCCCCCGGCGAGCGCCGTGCTGAGCGCCGTGCTGAGCCCCGCACTCCCCCGCATCCCGCCGGAGCACCGCGGCTCTCCGCTTCAAAGCGCGGCTGCGTGTCCACCCCCTCCGCTCCCTCCCCCAGCCCTGGATTACTCAATTAGAGATTATGCTTTTGCCAGTTCCCTCCAAGCCAACTGGGGCCTCTGCCAAGGTCAACACAAGTTCCAGCCAGTTTCATTAATAACTGCGAGACCAACCCACTGGAAACTCTGAGAGGTTAATCCCAGCAACAGATCGATGTTCCCATAACAAAGCCACGGAGCAGAAACGCAACTGGTGATTTACCAGCCGGCCCAGCTATGTGTGCTGGGAGCTGTGGCACTGTTCCTCCACCCTGTACCCAGGGCAAACCCTGCTGCCAGAGAGCTGAGCCTCCTGCTCCTCTCCCCTGGTGCGTTTGTCAAGGGATGGAGCAGCTTCCAGCACTGCCAAGGCACAGCCAGCGCAGTGAGGAGGACACAGCTCCCAAAAGGCCCTTCTGCTGTCCTCAGTGCCCTGCCAGCCCGTGGCCAGGCCAGGAGTTAGCAGGCTGGCCAGGAGCCTTTTCCATCCCACAGCCTGTCCTCCAGCAGTTCATTGTAAATTGGGCTCTGGAACGGGCAGCCAGTGTGAAATTTGGCATGTACACTGCTGGCTTCAATGCATCATTAAAAAGGCATTTCAAATGTGTTAATTCCTCCTTTTTCAATTAATTGCTTTTAAAGCTACATTGATATGCATGAAAGCAAAATACCCTCTGCCCTAATTTCTGTTTTGCCATACCTATTTCCTGACCTTAGCAATGTCTTTTCCAAGACTACCCCGCCCCACACACACTTTTCTTACTCTATTTTTCAGTCCATAACACAACAAAAAAAGCTCATGCAGAAAGGGAAGAAATTAAAACCTTTGCACAATGTAAAGCAGAGTCCAAGTCTTAACAACACATGGCTTCTTAATTGCCTTTTTTCCATCCACAGTTGTTAATTATTTTACAAAAGAGGGAAGTAGCATTGTCCCTTGTACAGATGGGGAAATCTGAGACAGAGAAAGGGGAAGAGACTTACCCTGTGACCAGCAGCCTGCCAGGGCAGATGGCAGCAAGGTTCAGGTTTCCTAAGCCTCCACCCAGCCCCATTCCCGTGGGATTACACGGCTCCCTGTAAGTGAATTCCTGTCCCAGCAATAGGCCACTCACAAGTGCAGCCAGCCAGCCCTTGCAAGGGGACTAAATGCAGATCACAACTGACTCACATCCTATAGCAAGGAGCAGCAAACCACGTATGTGGTGGAAGAGCAGCCATAAAAATGAGGAGAAGAACAGTGAAAACATAACAGGAATAAGAAGAGATGGAAGGGGAGAGGCAGGATGAAAGCAGCTCTGGAGAGGGGAGAGCAGGCACTGATTGACCAGATGTGCCATGCTCACCATCCCTGTGAGACAGGATCCTGGGCAGCACCAGGTGGGCACTGTGTGCAGGGACAGGGATGGTGACACTCCTGGCCTGCTCTGGGGCTGTCTGCTTTACTCCTGGCTGCTGTTACATGAGGGACATCCGTGACTTGACTGGAAAGAAAGCAGAAGCCACCGAGGGTCCTGGGAGCTCCTGCCTCTCTGCCAAAAACACACCTGGCAAAGCCACACCATAGCAACTTCTGCAGTGAATCCCACATCCAGGCTTGCAGTGACTGAAAAAACAGCCCTGCTTTAGTTGTTCTGATTACTGTCAGCCAGATAATGGGAGAACCTTCCTGGGGAAAAACCACCAGGCCCAGCTGGCACAGAGGGCATGGAGAGGTTTCATTTCTCCCCAGCACACTGAGCTCACCACAGCCCTCCAGGCCACATCCAGCAGCAGGAGGCCAGGACCACAGCACTGAAGCAGCACGACAACACACAACAGCAGGGGAAAAGATGCTGAAGGGAGGTAAAGCAGGCAAGAAAACAACCTTCAGCCTCTGGCTTGAAAAGAAACACCAGTGTTTGAGGATATGAGCAATGTGAGGTTCATAAGGAAAGGCAGTATCTTTTACTTGTCCAAGTGAGATTTAGCTGAAAGCTGCTGCTTTTGAAAGGAACACTGCCCAAAACTGTGTCTGCTTTCTGCAGAGAAAATGCACTGATCCAAGAGCTTCTCCTTACAGCCTTGCTTGGAATGAGGCTACAGTGATAATGAACAGGGTTTAAGGGGCCCAGCTCTCCTCCTGTTTGGGAGAGGTAGATCAGGAACAAAAGACATGAGAAATCCATTTCTCTTCAGGGGAGGGAAAACTCTAAAGCCTGTTACCAGCAGTTGCCCCAGCAATTGTTCTGTCTGTGTTCAGAACATAGATTATGGCTCCAAATAAAGGCCTTGGCAATGTGAGGAATGGTGCTGACTTCTCTCCCCCGGGCTGAAGGTTGGTAAATCCAGTTATCAATGGTTATCAGGGATGTGCTAAACTTATATCCCATCATAGACCTGATTCTGCATCTCAGCTCAATGCCTGCTCTGAAACCAGGAGAGACCAAGACATAACCACTGCCTGAGAGCACCATCCATTACAGTGACACCCCCTTGGGACAGTCAGGCTGGCGCCCAGAACGTGTAACCAAACCCCTGCTCTTTTTATTGAGGGCTTTGTGGAGCTCTTACTGTGCAAAAACGAGCTCAATCTGCAAAATCACCATGAAAACCAGTCCTAGCACTATTACCCCAGCAGTAAATCGAGCTCCTCCCCACGCAGTGACTGCAGCAATGAGGAATGGGGTAACGGGTAAGTGAACAACTCCTGGGATACTCTGTCCAAACAACCAGCAGTGTGTTTGGCAATACTGGGCTCACGTGGTGCATCTCACCCAAAGAGCTCACCCAGCTGGCAGAGCTGCCCCAGATAAAGTATTGAGTGACTTCGTCAGGCACTGAGTCAGCAGCACAGACAGAACAGCAAATATCTCTCTCCAGCTCTGGTCACTGGGACACATGTCCTGCCACCATGTGTGTGCCACTGCTCTGGGACACACGTCTCCCTCAGCACACAGACTCTCAGGAAGGTCTTTATCTGTCCTAGGCAGTGAGTTCAGAGCCCAGTGCTGAATTCAGCTGTGGCTGGCTTAGCCTGGGTGCAAAAAGAGGCTCTACCTGTGTCCCCAGCCCAGATCTGCCAGTGCCCAGAGCTGTGCCCAAAGGGCTCTTTGCATTTCCCCTGGACCCACAGCCAGAGCATCTGAGGCTCAGAGCAAAGCACACACTGGCTTCAGGAGCTTTTCCACAATCTCAATGTCCACCAGCAGTTTACAGACCAGTCTGAGGACAACTGCTCAGGACTAAGGCCAAAAGACTGCTATTAAC
Source organism: Argya squamiceps (assembly GCA_037834095.1). Taxonomy (NCBI): domain Eukaryota; kingdom Metazoa; phylum Chordata; class Aves; order Passeriformes; family Leiothrichidae; genus Argya; species Argya squamiceps. Next base: position 12,251,853 of record JBBMKD010000044.1, read on the forward strand.
CCAATTTCCCAAGCTGCTAAGGCTGATGTACCCTGTGTCCCAGACTTCTGCTCCCAGCCACCTGAACAGCCCTGAGAACATCCAGTCTTGCAGTGAGCTCCATCAAACCCATTCTGGAAGCAGCCCCTGATAGTTCAGAGTGACTGATCCCAGCTCCACTCAGGCTCTCACCAGTCAGGGACACCACACTTTCTTCTTCCTTCCAGACTACAAAATTACAAATGGCTCCACTAAAAGCATAATCTTGTCTTGCTGAATTGCATCTCAGCTCTCTCTCTTTCATTAACAGATGTTTTAAGACCCATAAAATGCATGTACTTCTTGGAAATGTGTCACAGACCAAGAAGCAAATGCAGCCCCTAAACTGATGAACTGATTCCTCAAGAGCAGCTCTGCCTATTAGAAACAAATAGTTGAGACAATCCACAGTTTTCTGGTGAGAGGCAGAACAGAACTGCTGGTGGGAATAAAGTGAAGACAGAAAAGTCATCCTGGTTTCCTCATATCTTTGGAGAGGGCTATTTTTTGTTTTGGGGACCACAGTGCATTTTCCCCATCAGCCACCCAACCAACATCCCCTGAGGATGCCTCAGAGCCCTCAGGCCTCCCGTGGCATCTGGACTACTCCAGAATTAAATATCCTTCTCGTTAAAGAGAGATCAGAGGGATCTCAGGCAAAGCCCACCAGTATTGTACAGATAAAAAATGTTTAAATATCCCAGCTTTCCCAAGGAAGAGCTTTCTTGTTTGTGTATTATTTCACTCAGCTCCTACAGGGATACAGCAAACCATTCCCATCTTCCTGGCTATGAATGTGACTTCCCTTTCACTTCACTGAGGGCTCAGGCAATTCCCAAGCCCAGCCTGCAGCTGCACCAACCCTCAGCACTGACATCACAGTCAGCTGCACCCAGCACATTTATCCAGCAAGACTCTCCTGCCAACCAGGAGCATGTCCAAACTGGAGGTAAAATCAAATACAATTTACCCCAAGAGGAGATGAAAGTAAATCCAAACAGGCACACAAGCAAGGGATTCCTCTTTGCAACATTTATTCCATGTGCAGAGGGGACAATTGTAAGTAAACCATTTGCTTTGTTAAATGAGACTGGGACAAGGGAGGCTTTCCTGGGGAAGATTATATTAAAGAACCACCAGAAACTGATTCCAGCCCTTCAAACACCAATATTAAATAAAGAGATGTGATAAATGAGAAGCATCAAGTAAAAATCAAATCAAGGCAGAGTATCCAGAAAAGCCAGACATGACCATCCTTAATTCAGCCTGCAGGAGCTTCCAAACTGTCCTGGTGCATCTAACAGCCCAGTAAAAACAGCCCACGACTGTAACAGATATGGGGAAAGCTGATATGCTTCTGTTCCCCCAAAATAGTCACCCCACCTCAGGGAAAACCATCCAGGCCCTCCCAAAGCTTGATGCATTGGGAACCACGATTCACACTGAATTCAGCAGATGCTCAGAGCCTCAAAGGCAGCTGTACCAAGCCCAAAATGCACCCAGCTGGGCCCCTTACCTTAGAGAGCTCCTCTGTGCCCCCCTGCTGGCTCTGGTTGAGGAGAGGCGAGTGCCTCATCAGGGGGTCCTGCAGCAGCTCCAGGCGTGGCCTCTTGGTTTCAATGAACTCCAAGTCCGATGGCTTGGTCAGGTCAGAGAGATAGGAATGGCCCTCGGTCCTCAGGTGCAGCTCCTGAGATCTGGGGACAAAGGGAAAGCAGCCTTTAGGAAATAAACCACCTCTGCTCTCCCCCACTCCACGATTCCAAACCACCTGAGGAGGACAGGCTCAATCTTCCAGAAGGATCCACACAGGGAGGCCAGGATGCTCTCAAACATCTCAGGTTTCTGCAGACCCAAAGGCTCAGCTGCTGGGCACGGTGCATGTCCTGGAGCACCATCACCACCACCCCCCAAGCCCAAGAGACCACCCTGCTGTCCCCTTCCTCAGCACTGCTGCTGTGTCACCTGGAGAGCCCCTCTGTCATCTCCTGTCCCAACAATGTGGCTGTCCCTACACCAGGACAAAGTGCTGCAGCTCTGAGCCTTCCCTGTCATGATGACACAGAGGTTGGACTGGTTAGAAAGAGGCAAAGCTTGGAAAATCCTCAAATCTACCCCATAAATCCTCCAAGATCAGGCAGAGCTCCCTTCTGCCACGTTTGGCTTATTTAGTCAAAGATACCTGCCTCAGTGTTCATATTTAGTGTCTTCTATAGGAATACCCAAGATTATATGTTGGGGAAAAAATGCCTACTCCTCCGTGGCTAGACAGTAGGGATTTATTTTTCCAGGATGGGGGAGGAAAGAAACCAGGCACATGTAGCTGCATGTCTGTGACACAGACCTGGCAGGCTGTAAAGGCACATTATCCAGTGATAGCAACTGCACCAGTGAGTCACAGCAGCTCAAATATCTTTTACCTGTTAAATGTGATGCAGTTGGTAATACCTGGAGAGTGGGCTTGGGTTTGCTTTTTTTTAAACAAATGTTGAAGTTTTTTTGTACTTCTGCTTTCCTTAGCAGGATTCTCTCATGGGAACTGTAAAGGGATCCTACAAAAATACATTAAACCTTTTACTATGCCCTAAGATCAGCTTTGCTGCAGCAACTCCAAGGGTGTGTTTTTAACACTTTGGGCAGAAGTGTCTCTTAAAAAAACCAAAATGAAGCACAGGAGATTCAAAGCTTGTGAAAAAACATGGGTTTTTTTTTCTTTTCTCCTTAAACAAGATTGCTGCAATTCTCCTGAGCTGGTGATAAAGTGTCCTCCCCAGTTACTAAACACTAACAAACTTCACAGACTTTGGAGCTGCTTGATGGAGAAAAGAAACAGCAAACATAGAAGACAGGGGGTCTTATGCATCATTAGCCCCCCACCCAAACTGCAACTGTTGACATTAAAAATCTCAGAGAAGATGGCAAAAAGGGAAGGATCCAGAATGCCTCGAAGCCAGCAGCTGTAATGGCTCTGGATCACATCCAGGGAGAGGATCTTGTAGAAATTCACACTCTCAGAGCTGCCACCTTGAGCACTGCCCTGTGCCCTCCCCTGCAGCAGCACGACCACCTTAACCCAGCCCCCAGGCAATCAAGATAAAACTGGGGGAGTTATTTTCTTAATTAAACATCAACAGCAGGCACAAAGCACATGCATGCCAAGCTCTGCTGCTGTGGGTTTGGCATTGGGATCGGGCAGCAGCTTTGCTGCTGACACACAGAAACAGAATCTGGCTCATCCTCTTCCTCCTCCCCAGCAAAAAGGGGACAGGAGAATGGCAAGGCTCCAGCACTGCCTTGGGTGCTCCAACATCCCAGACAGAATGTACAGCTCACACAGCAAACCCCCCAGAGCTGAACAGCCCTGAAATCTGGCACTGAAGCACAGCTCGCTTCACCTGCAAACACTTCCATGCTGAATGATCCTCAACTTTTCTCAGCAAGCCCAGAGATCTCTCCTGGCACCTCTCAGGTTTCCTGCTGCCTGGTCCCAGCCCTTCACACAATCCCTGCCTGCCCACAGCTGCACACCAGGGTTTCAGGCTCTGCTGTAAAACCCAGGAACAATAAGCAACTGTTGAGCTGGGCAGGTGCTAAAATATTCCAACACCCAAGGCCCTGCTCTACCGAGGCAATTAAAAATCAGATTTATTTTCACTTCTTCCCCATTTTTAAGGCCATATTACCAAGAAGCTGCTAATTGACAGTGGACTGCTCCAAGACCTCTGTAGTTGTCAGGAACTCGACACAACTGCTCCACTCAGAAAAAAGCCCACGGATTCTGAAGATAAGAGCAGCACTGAGCTTTCCAAAGGCAGTTACTCACAGCGAGGCAGGGGCCACGCCAGGGAAAGCAGCTGCAATGTTATAAGGTGCTATTTTATTTCCATTTCCACATCCACTGGAACGGCTGTTAACTTTATCCACTGGAATTTCCAGCCGCTCCCGAGGTTACTTTGCCCAACACAACCCGCTCAGCCTGTCCTGGCTGCAAACACAAATGCTTTTGCTTGAAGCCTTCACACCTTTCACTCTTCACCATCCACACCTGCAGCAAGCTCTTTACAACAGACTTTTATACAGCGTCGACGCTGCTGTCGGTGCAAAAATGACTCTGCCTGAAAAACCCTCCCATTACACCGAGTTTGGGGTTGGCTGCATTGTCCAAACAGTTCCCACTCACCTGGTTTATTCCAGAGATTCCTACTTTGCTGAAGGGAAAGAGTGTTTTTAATTGCGTGTGAGTTGTGCATAATTAAATGAAGCAAGGCAAATGCCAGCATTAATTACGAATTGGGCAGGTTAGTCTTCAGCTGAGTCCTTCACCACAAACACTGAATACTTGAGAGGAGCAGAGCAGCCTGAGATGTGCTGACACACAAGGCTGGGTGCCCAGGGTTTGCCCAACTTCCAGCCACCCCCACACAGCTCTGCTCAGGGTAGGTCCAGAAGACCAAGATAACCCAAGATGAGACCTTTGGTTTATTACTAACCCGACAAACGGATCACACCCTCCCACTGCAGAGCTGTGTTACTCGTTCACTGGGGCTGAGTCCTCTGCACACTCACTGAGGGTGTAGGGAAGGCATGAGCAGGTAAAATCCTACAGCAACGTGGGGAACCTGCAGCCTGCTCCAGCAAGTGTGCAAGATGGGCTGAAAACATGGGTTGTCTGGAAGCTGGGTATTAAGGAATTAAAGAACCCTTAAGGTTGGAAAAGACCTCTAAAATCACTGAGTCCAGTCATTAAGCTGAGAGCTGGGGAGAGAGGATCAATGAGATACCCTGAGCTGCCCTTGGCTGGGACTTGTAAGAGCAGTGATGACATCTTACCATGAGGGATCTTACTTGCATTTTCCTGAAGCCAAATCACTGAGAAATGGGCAAGTACAAACTTTTCAGGAGGCCAAAGGCTCTCCCTCCCCAATAATCCACTGTCTGGCTCCCCAGAGCAGCACAACCCTTCCCTGCTCTTCAGACCTTCCCATTTCTCCCTCAGCAGAGCAGCAGAAGGTGGCTGCAGGAGGAATGAAGGCTACTCTGCAACATCCAGCAAACCCAGCTTGATTTCCTGAAGCCTCCTGCACCAAGGGCTCAAAACACTGGCAGCAATTCCAAGCCAGCTCCCACCAACTCCCCAGCAAGAGCACACATCTGCAAGTGACTGTTCCCTACACCACAGGGCCAAACAACAAAACCAGGCTGGAAAAGTGATTCTCAGTGTCTCCTGGAAACAGAACCAAGACAAATGACTGCCTTGCTGAGGCTGTTTATTTCCTCCAGCTAAGAGGGTTTGGTGGGAAATTATCTCCAAAACTAAGTTCTAAAAAGAGTATCCAACCCCCACAGGTACAGACAAACAATAAAATGCTTCTGAGAGACAGTAATATAGAAAACCACTGGTGTTGAAGTGAATTATTTACAGCCAACACCAAGATTTGTCAGAGGCTTGAACAATGCCTTTACAGCTAATGAGAGCCAGAGTATGAGACTGGGCAAATTGGGACCTGTTAAAGAGAGGAACTGGAGGCTTTGTAGGAGCAAACCTGCCACCAGCACCTACCAAAACATGTCCAGGACCAGCTGATATATTCCCTTTGTCATGTAGGTGGAGAGGGAGATAAACCATTGTGACTTGACGGGAAGAGCTGCATGTCTGGGCGGGAGGATGGAGCTGCTCCCACGCCCTCAGCAAAGTCTGCCAGCAGCAGGACTGAGGCTTCCCAAGCCAAAGGTGTGGGCCAGCCTCGGGCAGGATGCTCTGCTCACCATGTGGCCCAGCTGAAGGACTCCCAGGTCCTCAGGAGCTCTGGCCAAGCACCCACGTGCATCCTCGGGATGCCCAGGCTGTGCATTCCCACACAAGGGCAGGAGCAGTCTCTGCACAACCCCTCAGCCACCCTCTTCCCAGCCAACTGCAACTGAGAAAAGAGCAGATGCTTTACTTAAAACTTGCATACTGAAGATCCCCATACACAGAGCCTGAATTATTCATGGACAGGACCAGCAGAAGCTTTAACACAATGGCACTGCCTCACTCAAGAGGAAGAGGAGGAATATTTGTCTCTCCCCACATGCTTTCTCCAGGCATCCAAAACTGCAGCCTGGCAGTAAAGCCCTCTCAGCAGTGCTGGGTGGCTGCAACACTGCTGAACCAAAGGCTTCAGAGACATCCCATGCCCTTGGCCATCCTCCATGTCCATTCACAGGCATGCCAGGCAGCCCACACCCGAGCCTGCAAGGTAATGCTTGTCCCCAAGTGCCCACACACCAGCACTGCCCTCTCCAGATGTTGTTTTCCTGCCTTCAATTATGGGGAGGAAAAAAACTGCACCTCCTGGTACATCATTTCCAGCGTGAAAGACACAGATATATGGCTGTGGGGATTTCAGCCTCAGTGCTGCTCACTCCTGAGAGAAGGATCACCTTTAAAAACGGAAACTTAATTAAAAACCATAAATGAAACCAAATTGGTCGTGCTGTTACCTTGGGAGCAGCTGGTGCCATTTGGCCCAGCACAGATGAAGACTGAGAGCCCGTGTGTGATTTCCAGCACCACACACACTGGCCCAGCTTCCCACCCTTCCCTGGGCCAGCAGGATTAATCCCAACAAGAGTGATCCAGCCTGCCCTCCATGTACCACACTGCACATGGCTATCTCAGATGGCTGCAGGAACACAGCAGCTGTTTAATGTATCCTAAATGTCACCCTGCAGATGGACACTGGGAAAACTCTTCAGACTCCTTGTGCCTGCGAAGCAGAAAGGCTCCAAAAAGAGAAGCATGGTCCCCTGAACTGGGAAAATAATCTTCTATGAAAATAGTGACTCATCTTATTCTGGATAAAGGTGGAATACACTGTGTTAACACACATACCATTTATTTACAGCCACATTTTCTGCCAGGAAAGCAGAGAGATGTATCCACCCCAGCATTCTTGCATTAATATGAAACCTTGCTCTAAAATCTTAACACATATGAAAAGTTAGAAAAATCCAGTTCCTTGATTTTTCAGATCCCTCACCCTCTGGCACCTGCCATTTAACACTCAACCCAGTTCTTCTCACTTCTTTGAGGACCAAAATATATATAGAAGAGGGAAAAAAGCCCTAATCCTTGTCACCTTGCCAGGACATTCCACTGCAAGTATTCATGGTACGACTTGTACCAACAGCAGATCCTGAAATACTTCCCTCTGCTCCTGCAGACCAGTTGGCACAGCCAACTGAACAAGCTAAGGGGAAGTCTGTGGATCCTTCCAAGAAAAAGCCTGCTACCAAAAAAACCATCACGGAGAGCAGCACATCCCTGCAAAGACAGGCAGAGCCAATTTTCCCTACAGCAACAGATTCAGAGTGGTTCAGGTTTTCCTTCCTTCTTCCAGCCAGAACTGCTGCACAGGAACTTCAACTCTTTGCCCAACCACCAAGGGGTGATGACAACTCTTGATTCTGATCTAGGTGGGGAAGGGCAGTCTGCAGCTTCCCAACAAACTTCTTGCTCAGGAAGCCCCAAAATGCAGGACCATCTCAGCATTCCATTCCTCCCAGCAAGTTACCACTCGACACCTTTTTGCCAACAACACTTGATTCATCCTTAACACACTGTGCCCGTGGTGAAACATTTCACCTCTTGTTCCCTTTCCATGGAATCACAGCTAACCACCATCCTGGTGGCTACAGCAGAACTGCAGCCAGGAGAGACTGCAAACATGCACAGCTGTAGGAAGATCATCCAAGCAAGCCCAAATGATTTCTCTGGGATTTTTGAGCATCCCCAGGGTTAAGCCTCCAATGCCATGTGCACAGACAGCCTGCAGAGGCTCCACAGATCTGTCCAAAGCACAGGTAAAGCCAAAATAGGGGATAAACCCCCCAAAACCAGCACACCAAGTGAACCCCTGCGGTTTCCAGGACAGGAAGGCAAACAGCAGCCACTCAGCAGGCAGGTGGGCTCAGAGGAGCTGGGTCCCAGTGGCACAGGGCTGCACCACTCTGCAGCTGCAGGCAGTGCCCTGGGTGAGTGCCAGGCATGGCGATGGCAGGGCAGGGAATGCACACAGGGCTCCATCTCCAGCACTGCCACCCTGCCACATCCCACCTGCACCAGCCTTGCAAGCTGATATCCTTAAGGAGCAGAGGGATCCTGGAAGTGCATCAGCCACCACAAGCCAGAGCAGACAGGCTGCTTCCTCTGAACTCCCAAAGCAGTGGGGGATTGGAAGGGTTCCCCTCTGCTGACACTTGCTCCAAGGGGAGGATTGTCACGTGCCCACCTTCCCTGAGTGCCAGCTGGGCTGTCAGACAGGGAACCACAGTGAAGGCCTTCCTTTCAGACACAGCACACCCCTGTGCCTGCCTCTGCTCACCCCTGTGCAGTGCTGTGGATGGTGTTTGCCTTGGTCTCCCTCCTCCCAGCCCCTCATGCCGAGAGCCAGCTGCCTCTGCTCAGAACCATCAATCCCAGCCCAGGAACAAAGCCAAGGAGCTGAGCCTGCCAAGGGGACTCAGCTGCAGCCACGGCTGCCATTGCCACCCTCCCTCATCCAGGCTCTGCTCTGCAGCAGGAAAAGCCACAGCTCTTTTTTGGGGAGGGCACCAATGACCAACCCAACCTGCTCCAGGAGCTCCGGGGTTGTGGACCTGGAACCCTCAGGGGAGTGAGCATCACCCAAAGGGCTCCTCTCACAACACAGCAGGAACTGAGTTACAGCAGCTCCTCAGACCACAAAGGTCAACCAGCAAAGCCCCCAGAGAATGGATTTTGAAGTGCAGAGCTTAAAGATGCAGAGAAATGGCAGTCAGCTTTGAAAAACAGACTAACACCTCCCCAATCCCAACGGTACACAATCTGAACCACCTCAACAGCTAATTACACTGGATTGAAAATTTCTTTACAGTTTCTTCAAAGACCCCTCCCCCCCTCTTTCTGCATCCCCAGATGCCCCCAAAGATTTTCAATGAGTTTATGTCCCAGCATTCTGGCATGTCAGCTGAACTGAAGCAGTATTTTTAGCTTTACTACATAGTAATATTTTTTGCAAAAGTACTATTTTTTGGATGTTAAGGGGAAAAGGGATGAAATGTAAGTTATTAAAAGAGTTTCTTTTTATAGCATGCCAAAACATCCCCATTCAGATTGAAAATGATGTACCACGGTAAGCATGTGGATGTGTAACACATTGTAACAACTCTGATTATCATTTACCCACATTCATGTGATTGTCAACACAAAAATAAGTTTGGGGACTTTCAAACATTTGTAAGCCAAAGGCAGATGCCTGGGTGACCACACCAGATCAGGCATGTGGTACAGCAGACACCAGGGTTTGCAGTTGGGCTTTTTTTTTAGTGATACAGAAAAACCAAGATACATTTTTTTAAACAGCATATTACTGGAGAGCAGAACTGCTTCTCCATTTTGCAAACCATCAGTAGTGTGAAAAACAAAATCAGGCAGGAGCATGTTGCTGGGTCCTCTTTACCCATCTCCCCCAAATTTAGCTAAATCTGACCCAATTCCAACTTAACCGTGTTACTCTGTGCTAAGAAATCAAAGCACTGAGAAATCCAAGCCAGCCAAGGCAGTGCAATGTGCTGCAATAAATTATGGGTTATCACAAGTGGCACGACCCTCTGTACGTGCAGGTGCCACAGGCATAACTCAGAAGGGCACGTCCAGATGCAAAATGAACTTTGGAAGCTACTTTGTGCCTCCAAATTCTCAGGGTTTGCTCCTGCTGAGCACCAAGCTGAACCCAACCTATTTAAAAAAGAGGATCCTGTCTGCATTTAGTATGCATCCAGCACCCTGAGTTCTTACTTCTCTCCCCTAGCAGTGATGATTTTAGAGAAACAGATTCATCTCTGACTCTGCACTGGTTTTGTTTTAGCCTAAGGAACAACCATTAGAAGAATTGTTTTGTGTATATCTACTGTAGCAAGGCTCTTCTTTCACTTCCAGGCCAGTTTTTTCCCCAAACCACTAAACATCAAATGCAGAAGAGAAACTGTGAGAGAGAGCAGAGTTTTGCACTGAAACAGAGAGTGAGAGTGATGTCCTTCAAACAAATCAGCTCCTGTGGTTAAAGCATGTACAGCATTCCCAGCCACAGCACTTGCCTGACTTGCACCTAAAAAACTCTGCCAGCCTCCCACGAGGCTACAGCAGGAAACAGGGACACAGGGCGAGGCATGAAGGGAGCAGACAGGAAAAAAAGCAGCTCAGAGAAAGTTGTGAGGGGAATGCAGAAAGAGAAACAAAAACAATGAAAGCGGGGAGGAAGAGCAGCAGCAGAGGAAGCGGAGATGGGGGAGGAAATGAGCTCTTCTCACTCCTCCCTGCAGCCTCGGCAGCCACAGACCAAACCCAAGCCACACACGGCTTCATTTCCTATGCTGAAGAAGCCAACACAACCAGTCACAGCAACGGGAAGCTTCACAGGAGCGAGGGGGTGGTTTTTGTGTTGTTTGTTGTTTCCAAGACTTCTTTGAAACGCGTGACACTCCAAGGTAAGCAACCAGAAGGCAAAGACACCACTGGGTTAGCAGAAGGAACCTGAACTGGCAGGGAGCACGGTCAGTACCCACCAACACCACCCCACTGCCTGGATCCCTCCCAACCCTCCTGCTCCACCAGAGCCCTGCAGAGGAGGCTGGCCCAGGGGGGCAGTACCTTTCATTGCCCGGCTGGAACTCGGAGAGCAGGGACGGCCTCCGCCGCTGCGGCTGCATGATCGACCCCGGCGGGAGGTGGGAGGCAAAATCCCTGGAATGATGCTGGTACTCCAACAGAGCCACGTCCTGCAGCAGGAACAAACACAGGAGAGCTTGTCAGGCACAGAACAACTCAAAAAAACCCACGTGGATATTCATATTCCTCCTTAGAAGCACTAGGCCGTGAAGCTCTTTGCCCTTCCCCAAAAGGTTCCCAGTAACTCCCAGTCCCACACCGCACTGGAATGGTAACTCAGCCCCTTGTTCAGTCTGTCCCCAGTCTTTTCCTGCAGCCAGGGTTGGCTCTGGAAAAAGACCCCAGCAAGCCCAACCCAGCCACTGAGCACCCACACACAGATTTTTGGCATCCAAGCAGTCCTGATGACAATCGTGAATCCAAGAGCAAGAACAGGTAAGAACAAAATTAAGTCACGGGATACTTACAGCTTCAGTCAACATAGCGTGGAGAAAGAAAAAAAAGGAGGGGGAAAAAGGACAGAAGAAAAATCACAAATGTTATCTTGAAAATGTTCCTTTAAACACAGCTCTCCTGGGCTGAGCTCAGGGGGTTTGAAAGGACAGTTTGCTACTTATTATGTGTACGTCCCTTTTGTTCCTTGACCCTTGGAGAGTACAGTACAGTATGTTCCTGATTTTAATTAAATAAGAAGCCCTCCTGCTCTGTGCCACAGACTGATTCCAGCAGCAGTATTTTAGGCAGCTACACTCAACTGCTATTTTTTATTTGCAGATAGATACTTGACCAGCAGACTAATCATCTAATTAACTAAGACCTTCAGCAATGGCATAGAAAAACCCTGTCACAGAATAACCCTGGTAACACTGACACACATTTACCTTAGAAGAACCAATTCCACCTGGGAGTCTATTTTTGAACAGTTCTCAACTGGAACAAGAAAGCTTTAACTTCCTCAAAAAGAAAAAAAGGAATTTCAGAGTCTACAGAAAAAAAAATCAGTAAATAAGACACCACATGCATGCAGCTGATGTGAGCAAGGGGGTCTTAGCCCCCTTGAGAAGGAATTACTTGATCTGATGTAGTGAAAATCAACATGCTCCAGCCCTAGGGAGGCTGGGGAATTGCCCCAGCAAGGTGCATGGCAGACAAAGAAAGGGTTTGGGAGCTTAAATAGCAACAACCTGAGCCTGGAGATCCCCTCTCCCAAGCTGAAGTGAAAAGAGCAGCCTAGAAGTGGATGTCATGCTGTCCTCCAGCAAGTTGTGGAGCAGGAGGGAGTATCAAGGCCCAACATGTTTGACCATCAGACAGTAAAATGAGAGTTTTTCTGGAAAATCAGGAAGAAAATCAGAGATTATAAACATCTGACCGGGGAAAGCCAAGAAAAGCAAATCCCCTACCTCACATCCAGCCTCTCTTGCACAAAAGCTTGAAAAGGCCAAATAAAAGGGGAGAAGGAAGGGGAATTGTGGTGTCCTATGGCCACCACTTCTTGAGCCTAGAAAGCTGTGTCAGTTTTTGGAATCAAGTTTATTTCTCCCCCACTATCAGGCAATAATGTGGTGCTGATCCTTCTCTGTCCTGACCAATGTTGGGAAACACCAGGAACAAGAGACCTCTGCCAGCCCCAGCTGCAGCCTGGCCATCCCAGAGCTCAGCCTCTGGGACAAGGGGTGTCTGCAGACAGGTTCTTGCCACATTAAGAAGGGCAAGACTTGGACAGTGTCCACTTATCCTCACAGGGCTGTTCTGCTGTAAATCCAGGTGTTTGGGGAGGATGCAACCCTGTGATGCTGCTTTTTCCTTCATCTCTAGAGTCCATTCCATCCATGCAGGATGCCAAGGGGGGCTCTGCAGGACAGAACATCACTCCAGCCACAGATGGGACAAACACAGACATCTGAAGTGAGGGAGCCCATCAGCTCTTCCAGGCCCAGCCAAAGCAGAATTCCTGCCTAGGAACAAGCTTCCCCACGTTCACACATGTCCTGGTTTTAAATTAAAAATAAATATTTAAATGGAAGAGTGATGCAGCTCCTGACATCCACCTACAAAACAAACACATCGTGTCTGGGAAGACACACCACTAGGCCCAAAACCAGGACCGCCACTTTCTGTGGGTGTATAAACAAGAATTACCCGTCTGGGAGGCTCAAAGGCTGTGCCCTTGAGAAAAAAAAAAGGCTCTTGCATGTCCCAAGAACCATCTGTTTTCCCTTTCCCCCCTGCCCACACTCAGCTGAGCTTTTGCCTCCTTTAACCCCGTCAGAAAATGGCTGGTGGAGCTCAGAACCTGCTGGCATGGCCTGAAGTGACTCTGACCTGCTCTGCCTTGCTTACATCCCTGTTGGGTTTTACAAGGAGAAAGCAAAACCTAAAAATTAGTGAGGAGGATTAAAATTGACAAATTTCTATGCCCTGTGATGAACTGTTAAGAGGCACCGTGGAAGCCCTGGCAGGACGTAGGTGGATTAATTGCTCAGAAAGTTACTCCAGTAAATTGCACTGCGAGCTGTGACAGTGTTTTTCAAATGCAAACACCAGAAAGGTTTTATGAGCTGCCTTCAAACTGCCTGATGGACTTGGCAGTGCTGGGCTAATGGTTGGACTTGATGATTCTATGGGTATTTTCCAATCTAAATGATTCTATGACTCAGAAGAGGCTTCAATTTTCTCCAGCAGAGTTTTAAAGACACCTGCTGGGAGGCACCTTGCTGCCAGCACCACTGCACCTTCCACACAGATACAGGAGCAGCACCCAGTGGGTGCTACCTGAATTCCCCACCACTGAATCACACAAATGTGATTTAGCCCTCACCCTGACCTCAAATTTCTAGCACCTGCTCATAGGCAACTCCAAGACATCGGAAATAAACCAGCTAAAGAACCCTGCAGCCTCAAACTACACGTTGCTCCTTTTCCTCTCCATTGTTTTGCTGGGTTTTGCTCAATTCTATTTGTTTTTTGCTCCTCCTCTCCCTCTCTTTGCATCTCTTCCTGCTCTCTGCAAACCTTCCTCCCACCCCACAAATCTGCTGATTTGCCAGAGCACCCTCTCCAGACCTTTCAAATCTCCAAGTGCCTCCAGTAGGAACTTTCTTCCTTTTGCATCAACTTTCCCGTTGTTCCCTGTGACTTGGATGCTCCCACATGGAGCACTTTGGGAAGCTTTGGAGATTTCATGAATTCAGTAAGTGTCATGACAGAAATCAAGGAAGCAGAAAGACCATGGATAGTCAGGGGCTCTGGCAAACCAGATTTGGGGGGAGGAGGCCGACACCAGCAGCATTGCCAAGGACAGACAGACACCAAGAGTGCCACAGCACCACCCCAGCAGAGCAGGGCAGCACCAGACAAATCTTTAAATAAATGAAATGCTAAAGACCCAAAAGTGGCCTCAGTAAAACACACTTCTTCATGCAGCAGACTGAAGAGGTACTTAGGCCCAGCCCAAGGGACCAAAAGTAGCCTTTGCTGTCCACTTGGAAAGTTGGACACAGCCCTGATGCTCCTGTGTGGGGTGCTGGGAGAGAGAGGCAGGGAAAGCACCCTGAGTCTCAAGGCTTCTGCGTTACCCCTTGATTTGGGAGTGCCAAGAACACTATTTCCATCCCCTTCCTGGTAAACCCTTCTACCCCAAATAACCCGAGTCTACCAGGCCCATTTAGATTTGCTAATCAAACTGTTTAAAGCCAAGCTCCTGAACACAGCATTACAGAAAAGTTCTTGGCAACACACAGAGAAAGCCCAACGGAATGGAAAAGGAAGAAGCTTCCTCACCACCCCCACCTTTCAAAATTATTTTAAAGCTTCCAGCCTGCTGCCTTACCTACCATAAAGACTCCAGCAAACTCTTCAGTGCTGTCCCCGACCTCGGGGTAACCCCCACACTAAGCCAACAACTGCAGGCAGTGGCGCAGCCGTCCTGCCTCTCTTGCTTTCTGTTTTGGACATGTGCACTTGCTGCTGTGCTTCATTTCTCCTTCCCCTGCCTGCAGCTGCTGGCTCCTGGCTGCCTGATCTCCAAGCAAGAGGAAGAAGGGGAGGTCTGAGAGTGATGCTGGAAGCACCCCCAGGCACTGGCCCGAAGCACATGGTGCCAGATAACGCCACAGCAAACAGCACCTCTGAGCCTGCACTCCCAGCTCCGGCACCAAGCACATCCACACAGACATCTACTGACTGCTCCATCCAGATGGCCTCCTCCCCACAGCTCCAGCAATCAGCCTCTGAGGAGAAGACCTCAGAGACAGGAGGCCTGCAGAAAGGAAGCCTGGAGCTGGTCTTGCGACAGAAAGGCGAACTGCTCCTCCTCTCTTCCTCCCACCAGCAGAAAAACAAGTACAAGCACCCAGCGCTTCTGGCTTCCTTGGAAAACAGCTCTGGAGCAAACCCATGGAGGCCCAGAGCGCATCCAGAGGAGAGCCTGCAGCACAGCTCCAGCGTGAGATCCGTCCTCGTCCCTTACCGCGTCCCCAGCCGAGAGCACGACCGGGAGCTCCCCGCCGAGTTTCGGTGTAAGACAGCTTTGCTCAAAAACCACCGGGGCTTGTTTTGCCATGACGCCGAGGAGAGGCAGCCCGGGGTCAGCCACCACATCCGCCAGCTGGGCCGGCTCCCCGCCTCCAATCACGGCATGGGGCACAGGCAGCGCTGCACCTGCGGAGCTCCCGGCACGGAGAGCTCAGCCGGTGACTGCCCCACACCGTCCTCGTCACCTTTGGCAGGCAGACAAACAGGCCTGGGCACTGCACACGCTCCTCGAGGAGTAAATGTCACCTCCTCACCACCTCCACCGTGGATTAGGGCTGCTCGTTACAAGCTCACCCAGCATTATGTGGTAAATAATCTTTATTTTCTAACAATGTGCTGTTTCTGCTGAAGCATTCAGTGAGGCCAATTAATAATGGTGTGGCACAAACAGTGAGAAAAAACAATGCCAAAACATCCCTATTTATTTCACTTCTCATGAACTGTCTCTTATCTCATCTCACAAAGGATGCCTGGTCTGTCCCTGCTGCTCGTGAGCGGCTCGCGTGCCGTTCTGGGAACTGTTAACCACAAGGGAAGTGATGGGTGATAGCACAGGGCTGGTGCCCCCTAGACTGTGGCACTGGTGGCACACAGAGCCACAGCTGGACACTTCATAGCTGCTGCTCTGCCATGGCCACATGGCCCAGAGTAGCCCAACATGGTGTCCAAGATGTGACCACACAGCTTTGGACTGCAAAGCCACCTCATCTCTTGGGGAAGCAGGGGGTTGTTGAGCTTCCTGCAGCCTCAGAACCATGCAGGCAGCATGGAGCAGCATATCCCAACCTGGAACATGCCAGGGCCTCAGATCATCCAGCAATTAATTTGTGGGGTGGACAAAGCAGCATGGCCACCACTCTGCTGGCTTTGTCACAGACATGGGATGGTCTCCCACCCCTGCTCTGCACACCCTCGACTTTGGAAAAAGAAGTTGCCTAACATCTCTTTCTGCCAGCAGTGAGCGTGACCTATTTTAGCAATAAAAGGAAAAGTTCTCTGGTGCCTGGATACCCCTTGGCACTGGCAGCACAGCATTTGCTCATCAGACCAAGAAATGCACTTCTTAGCATTCGCCTGAAGAAAATAGTTTTTCCCAAAGCCAATTCTCAAAGGTAAGAGGAAGGGGAAAGGTTTGGGAGGAACCACTGTGGTAGCAGATCTGTCACTGCATAAGGTCCAGACACAGCTTGGGCTGTGAGGGGACCAGTGTGGCACACAACCCACCATGCTCAGCCTCCCCAGCCCAGAGAAACCATCCTCTGCTGCTAAAAACCTCCTCTGAAGTGCAAAGGAGGTGATTATTGATCCAAACAGGTTGTCCACAAGCACAATGCTGTCTGCCCAACTTCCTCCCCAAAACCCTGTGATGAGCTCACTGCAGATTTAAGAAAAAAAGTATCAACAACATAAACCAAGCAATAACTCCTCCACAATCAGCTCCCCTGTTGAAGATAAGGTCAGTAATAAAAACCTGGCTGAATACATGCATTTTTATCTTGCCTACAGCAATGCAACATGTGCTGAAAAGACAAATGCCCTTATTGTTCTGAGACAGTCTCACTGCCATCCATCTCTCAGAAGCTGCTGACTTGGCCTTTTGTTTTAGGAGGTGACCACACTGCGCGTGGCCCCTTGTTGGAAGGCATCGATTCCTGCTGCCATCCCTGCACCCAGGCCACGGCTGCTGACAGTGTCTGTACCAGCTGCACAGCACTGCACCCTTCTCCGTGCCCTCTCCCCACCTCTCCAGCAAAGCAGGGCTGCCAGCAGTGCTTGGCTGCCCTGTCTGAATGTGCCATTGATGGAGAAGTCACGTCTGGGTGAGGACAGCTCTCAGCTGTTGTGGCTTCCCGGTCATCTGACTGGTGCTGGAGCCAGCCCTCCCCCGGCAGCCAGGGGTGCCCACAGAGCAGCAGCACATCCACCACAGTGCTGCTTTTCAGCCTCTCCCCATCACAAGACTTTTGTCCCAGTCGCATCCAGGCGCCTTTGAGTCGGGCATGACCCGTCTGCCCTTCCTTCAGCCCTCATGCCTGGTGCTGTGCTTCCTGAAGCCACCCAGGGTGAGCAGCTCTCTTCACACAACACAAACCTTCTGCCTTAAAAGGCACCGTGTCATTTTGCGCATCATCACGTCTCTTCTGTAGCAGAGGCTTCCACCACCTCCTTCCACACCTGCTCCTGTACAACACCCACAACCTCTCTGCAGGTCCATGTAGGACCCTTTCAGCTTTCCATGTCCCCTACTCTCTCCTACTCTTCCTTATACCTCCACAGCAAATCCTTCAGTTCCTCAGTATTTTGAATAAATGCTGTGACAATGACAACAAGCAAAAGTCCCCAGTCTTGCAGAAGGTGCCTCCAGGGCAGCACAATCACAGTCAGGCCTGAAGCACAGGAAAAGGCTCCAAAAGTGGCTTTAGTGGCTTTGCCAAACCACATAAGCAGTGAAAGTTCTTTCTTCCCCTGTGGATTTACAATCTTGAGATCAACCAAAAGCAAAGCATCACCTTCTGCATCAAATCATGTCCAAAAAGATTAGGGAGCAACCACAAAAGTTTACTGTAGCTTGAAGTAAAAGAAGTGTTTTGGGATAAAGGCTGTATCCTAGGGAAAACAAGATTTAAACACAAACTGCTGTAAGCCAACTTCTTCCCAGCAATGGGAGGGAGACCCTAGGGCAGGGAATTAGGTGTTCTGTTCTTTCACCTCCATGTTCTCTCAGTCCCAGAGCAGAAAGCCAATTTTCCGAAATCCACCACTGAGCTGCTCAGAGCTAATGCAATCTGTCACTGGAAAGGTACTCAAGAGAGATAGTGCTGAGCTCTTGTGACAGACCTGACCAAAATCAGTATTTCCAAGGTATGTCTTTTATTTTCAGGTCATTCCTTGAAGCATTAGCTGGAGGCCAGCAGGCAGAACTCAGGACAGCCCTCGCTCAGCTGGCAGCAGGATGTTGTTCCTTGTGCTCGGAGGTGCTGCACCACAAACCGTCCCATTCCGCCGGTTCCTGGAGCACTGACACAGACCAGCACTTTGCTCCCAGGGGACAAAAGTGCGAATAAACTCCTCCAAGGAAAAGCACCACAGCAGCAGAAACACACAGTACAGTGCCCCTGTGCAGGCTTACCTGTGCCACGCTGATCATGTCACCACGGAGAGGAGCGAGCTCCTGCCATCCCCGGAGCCTGCGCCTCCCGACAGCACCTTCCACAGCAGGACACTGCACTGAACTGGCCCTGCTCTCACTGCTGGGAGGAGGAGTCTGGGCAAGAGAAGGCACTCCATTCCCCCCAGGCCACCTTTTGGCTTGGACACCAAATCAACACGCAAGTTTGCACCAACCTCTTGTCTCTGGTTCACACAGACAAGGAAGTTATTTATCGTGGGCCAAAGCAAACGAGCGATGGGGCTGGGACAAGCCCTGCATAAGGGCTGGTTTGCCAATGGGGAGCTTAATGAAGGAGCTACTGAGCTGCTCCCAGGCAGGAGAGGTGGCACGGGAAAAGCACAGTGGTCTCAAAGCTGCAGCAGAGGAGTAGAGGACGGTTTAAGCTCACCTTTCCATCCCAGATGAAGCTGTGTGCAGGCAATGGGGGCAAACAGCAGGAAGGAGGCAAAATGTGCCTCTTGTTTAGTAGGGAGGGCAAAGTGCTCACAAAGAGGAATTCAAGTGATGATGGAGCACCAATTTCATATGAGTGTGTACACACCCCAAACCTACCAATCCCTAATCCTGCTTAGCATCTCTAGTACATAAAAGCACCGCAAAAGCAGAAGCTGTTTTGTCACAGAGGCAGCTGCTTGAGGACACCTTGTGTGTCCCAACCCCCAGCATTTCCAGCACCTGATACCACCCTCCTGGAAAGCCCAGCCTTCATCCAAAGCCACACCATTCCTGCTCTGAAATGTCAGGGCACTAACAGGAGCAGGAAGGCTGGTAAGGAGGTCACAGCAAGAAACTGGATTTACACAGGAGGAAAAGAGGGGAACCCTTCTGTTCCCAGGGAATATTGATCATGAAGAGGTTTTAAAAAGAAAGAGGGACGTGCACTACATAGGAAAATTGATCTGTTTACAGAAAATATATGCAGGTTGCCTGAAAATGAATATCCTTCATGCAAAAGTTTCCTTTGAGAGAGCATGAACTTCGGACACATTAGAAGGTTAAGAGCGTAAGTAATGTGTTTTTTCACCTTTAGCTAAAGGTCACGGAGCATTCAAACAATTCCTCTGTTTCCAGGCTGAACATGACAGAAGTCAACTGCTCACCCCAACATTACAGCTAATGAATATGGAAAACAGAAATGTTTTCCCTGCACTCTGGCCAAGAACCACTCCGTGCCCTTAAGAAGAAACTGCTGATTATTGGAGATTTTAGTTTTACTTCAAGAAAGTCAAACAAACCAGAACCTTTTCACTAAGCTTCCTTCTTCCCGTTAAAAGCATGTTGACTTGTCAAAGCTTTCTGCAAGTCATTGTCTACTAAGACAGAATTAAACCCATGGTCATTACAAAATTCAACACCATTTTCACATCCAGCCTTCCCAAGAGCTGTTGGGACCAGGTATCTCCCAGTGAGGAGGAAGAGGAGGAAGACACCTGAGTATGTTGCTTACCCTGTGGGAGAGCCTGTTTGCTGCGTCAGCCATTGGAGAGAGCTCAGTCTGTGTCAGACCCACGGGTTCACAGCCGTGCCCAAAGCTGGCAACCAAGAGTGAAACCAGACAACAAACAGCCTCACTCAACCGGTACTGGATCTTCTCTGCCAGCTCCCAACTCAGCAGTTGCTTGTGGAACATGCTGCTGGGAGGAGGTGCCCATATGCACAAAGCATATTTCTGTTTGTTTACTTGAAATACACTCTTTTTTTCCCCATTTTGTTGGATATTCCCTTGGGCTTTATGATGGGAGAAGAAAAATCCCTCAGCCCGCTCCCACTGCCTCCTGCCTCCTTCACAACATCCCCTCTCACTTGCCTCATCTGTGAAATCAAACAGCTGCAATCCTTTAAATCACTTTTCATCAAGTGTCTCCAAGCCTAAAATAATGTCACGGCTCATTTCTGAGCTCAGCATTCCTCCCGCGCCGCATTTCCCTGGGTGCGACCGTCACAGTTGAGCTGTGATTATTTATTTATATTATAATAGCATTTGCAGCCCTGCTGTGCTCAGCCCTGCACACGCGCCCAGGAGGTGACCCAGGGCGTTTCCACCACCAGGATAAGGATCCCTGAGCTGACAAATTCCCAGCTCTCAGGGAAGGATGTCTTGGAACGCAACAAACCAGAACCAAAATTTAATTAGATGCAAGACATGTTAGTGTCGGGTTGGTTTTGGCCTCCCTTGGTTTCTTCCAAACAAGCTCTCACTGTGCAAACACACCCCATGACAAAACTGACCTGGCCAAGACATGCAAGCAAATACCGCTGACTTTTAACATTAAACAGCACAGCAACTTCAAAGGAGCTGGGCTCTCCTCTCCCAAGCAATCCCACCAGAGATCAGCTCCAGCCCAGAGCCATGGCCAGGCTCCAGCTCACGGCGCCGCCGAGCAGGAGACACGTGTTTGTGAACAGCTGAGAGTGGCGGGGCAGATCATGCAGGGACACGCTTCCAGAAACGCTCTGCCTGCCCTCCCAGCACAGGCAAGGTGTGTTGGTTTGTGTGGGGCTGGCATGCTTCTGCCCAGAGGAGTCTGCTGGTTTTCCATCCAAAAAAAATTCTCAGCTCGGGCCTCTCCTGCATCCAGACACCCGAAAGGTGTCGCGTTACTTTGGGTGATTACATCTGCCTGTAAAAATAGCTTCTAGAAGTGAATGCCAGCAACTTCTTCCAACATTAATACAACAGAACAAAACCAGTGTTCACTGCAGGCTGTAGAAACCCCCAGCTCCAGCCCACTGCAAACAACTGCCCTGCTCTGCTCACCCTGCTGTTGCAGCACTAAGGGGAAGCAGTTGGGATTTTGCAGGAGAGAAGGGCTCAGCGCCCCAAGGACAGGAGCCATTCACACTCTTTTAAAATCAGTCTCCACACTGCAGACTGAGGTTCCTTCGGTTTGCTTTTAAACCATAGTCTTGCAACAACTGCAGATCGTGCTCACCTGGTCGCATCCTCCTCCTGCTCAGGTTTCTGATAAAAAAGAGAACTGGGATTTTCTTTTTGAGACAAACGCTCTTGGTTATGTTCCAGCCCCCAAACAAACACGCTCACACTGATGGAAGCAAAGCTCCCATAAATTGAACCAGGTCAGCGTGTCTCATAGCCAGGATGAAAAGCTCCTTTGTGCAGCAGCACGCAGGCCCCGAGCGATGTAGATGAGC
Organism: Argya squamiceps; assembly: GCA_037834095.1. Classification (NCBI taxonomy): domain Eukaryota; kingdom Metazoa; phylum Chordata; class Aves; order Passeriformes; family Leiothrichidae; genus Argya; species Argya squamiceps. The sequence goes on from JBBMKD010000044.1 coordinate 12,273,422, forward strand.
CAGCAAACACAGCCAAGAGCTCGTCCCGCGCCCTCCTTAACGTTTCTATTTCAAAGCCTTTCCAATCTCCGGCTCTGCTCCCCGTGCCACTCTGCTGAAGCCAGGCAAACAGGGCAAAATGAGGGCATTTCAGCCCTTCACTGGCATTTCATGGATTTCCAGGCTCTCAAGTCGAACACTAAAACCAGCACAGACTGAATTTGACCATTCAGTAGCTGTCACTGTCAAACGTAACCCCCAGACAAGGTCTCTTCCCTGACTTGTGTTTGAGGCACCTTCCACCTCACTGTGACCCACCAAGAAGCAGCTCCAAAGACCCTTGGAAGTGTGAGCCATACTCCAGCACCTAATAAGATTCTTTTAAGCAGCCTGAGCTGACTAAAGCTGTTCCACTAAGAAGAGTTTCTTCCGTTAAGGGCTTAAACTGAAAACATTCACGCAGCCGGGATGAGCAAACACAGGCATGAGTGAGACAGCACAGAAAGGAGAGGCTGGATCCAGGTGAATTAACCTCTGTGAGTTCTGGTACATTCAACAAGACAGAGCCAAAAAATAAAAAAAGAACATCTCCAGCTTATGCCTTGATCCAAGAAGAGAAAAGATTACAGGTCAAGACTAAGAGGGGGGAAAAGGGGGGAAGGATAAAATGGAAAGCTCAGCAGCTCAGTTATCTTTTTGCTCCCCAGGAGGGCTGCATAAAGAGAGGCAGGTCTGCTAACAGAGGGCAGGAGGAAGGTTCACTCTCAGCAGTGTGCCTGGGAACCAGGAGAGCTCTCCTGTGGGTGTGAGCAGCAAAGACTGGATTCCCTGGGAAGCAGTGAGCCCACACGTAGAAGAGGATGGTCCTCCCCTTGTGATCCAGTGCCAAGGAAAGGCCATGCCAAAAGGAGCTGGAGGGCACCTGCTCCTGCTCCACAAGAATGGTCAAACCTTCCCCTTTGCCACAGGTAATGCTGCACCCAACCAGGGGTGCTCTTGCCAGGAGAACAAACAGGACACAGTGCCCAGAAATGATGAGCCAGAGCCCACGAGAACCACCACAGCAAAGCGCTTAGGAAAAGGCTGGGAAGGGAGAGAAAAACTGAAAGCACCATATGGAGAAACAAAAGAGGATCCCATGAGAGAGGAACAGTGAAATCCTGTACCACAGGCACGGAAATGGTCTGATTTCTCTGTAACAGCCACATCCGTGACCGGCGCAGCTGAACCACTGCCCCAGCACTGGGGACACCCACGTGGCTCCCACCCTGCCAGTGGGCAGCATGTGGAGACGCCCTTCTGATTAGGGTGAGAAAAACTTTCTTCCCATGGGCCTTTGCAGCCACATGGTAATATTTCTTAGATTTTGTTGCTCTATTGGTTTGTTAAGTTTATGTCTGTTCAGCCTCATTCACCATATATGTAACCCTTCCCAGAATTTTGTTCTTTCCCTTGAACCCCATTGGGTTCATTTTGCCACAGTGTTCCACCCCTGTAACCCCATTAGTCCCCCCAGTTTATATTTATCCTTTTACACCACTTTTTCCCATCCCTATTGGACCCTGACCCTCACGGACCACCCCTTTATCTGCCATATAACCCTGGATCCTTGGCCCCAGTTTGGCTCTCATCCCTGGAACACACTCGAGGCTGTCCCCCCACGAAGCAGACAATAAACAGCGCTCGGATTTCCAAATTTCAGATTTCGCCATCTCCTCGCCTTTTCCATCAGCCCTTTTTTAGCAGAGTGCACCGGGTCCCTGAGGCACAGGTCACCCTCAGGGACACCCAGCAGCACAGGCAGGGAGGGAAAGCCTTGTCCTTACCGCGTGTGGCCGGGCGATCTGCACCGGGTAGGACATGGCGTGCGGGGGGTAGCGCGGCTCGGCGGCGCGCCAGCTCTGCGTCACGGGCTGCGTGGAGCCAGACATGGCCAAAGAGCAGGCGTGGCACAGGCTGCTTCCAAATCACCAGCAAAGGATTAGGAGAGCTGAGAGCTCCTCTTCATCGTGTGTGTGCTCTCCGCGTGGCGCAGTAGCTGGAAGGAAGCGGGAAAGCAGCAGGTTAAAATTAAAAACCGCAGTCCTACGAGACGACCGAGCATCAGGCCTTGGGCCGTCACCAAAACCTCACTGCCCTCGCAATTCCCCAGCAGCCCTGGTTTCCATCTGGCAAACCCCACTGCTAAGTTTTTTTCCGTAGATTACTCCTATCACAGAAGTCTGAATAGAAGATTTTCCCAAATTTATCCCACCCAATTTCCCTGGAAAGCCTTCGCCCACCATCAGCAGGACCAGGAAGCCAAACTGCCAGCTGTGTCTGTGGGTCCTGTTTGTCTCTAAGTCTCTTGGAGACGTGCATTTTTTTGCAGGGTGACTCAGTTTCCAAAAACACAGCCTAGGAGTTTGGCATTTCAACACAAGGTCCAAAAGGCAGAACGTCCCTCCCCAGCCCATCCCTTTCAACATCCACACTCTCACATGTCCGTGCTCTTCTTTCCAAGCTGTGGCCACTTCTGCAGCCCCCTGATCTAATGGCAGGAGGGACACCAGGCACTGACCTTGCCTGCATCTGTGTCCGTCCACGAAGCTACAATAAAACCCAAGACTAAAGCATGTCACACACCTCCAGTGCCACCTGGATCTTTTCTGATAGGGACCAAGTCCCAGAGAACACACCACAGCCCCGAGAGTATTTTCACAAACACCCCTGTCACCCACGCCTTCACTCCTGTACAACCTGTTGCAATTCCTTTAGCAGCTGCAACAAAATCAGGAAAACCAAGGAAGTGGGAAGGTGTCTCTTGGCCCCAAGGGAAGATACAGAAGTTACTTATAGGTATTTCACACTGCTTGGTGATGATGTTAAGCCTCCTGTTTTTTGTCTGGATTACAATGAAAAAGTAACGAAGGTCTAAATGCTGCCCTTCATCGCTGTCAGTGTGAGGTGCACTAACTATTATTCTCAAGTTAACAGTTAGTTACACAAGGGATAAATTGCCACTGCTGCCTGCCTGGGTCAGGAGATGTTATCAGGACTGATCCCAAGCAGGGCCAGCCCCAGCTCCCTGGGACCCATTCCACATCCCACCCAACGCTGTGCACGCTCACACGCCTCCTCCCCACTGCAGGTACGTGTTCTGTATGGATTTGTGCAAGGATTTTGGCAGTATCAAACTCTTCCAGCAGCACACCAGGAACAGCAAAGGAAACTTCAGTGCTCCCAGCAGCCTCTCCCCACACTTGTGGTCTCCGTGCATGGGGAGCACAGCCAGCCCCAGCCAACGCAATTTCAACTGAAACAGCAGTTGGCGTGTACAAAAACCAAAAAGGGGGTGGGAAAGAAGGGGGGAAAAAGAATAAAGAAAGAGGAAGCTTTTCTTTTTGTATTTCTTTTCCCTCCTGTGAGACCACAGATGAGCCTGTGCTGATAAACCCCTCGCTATCTGCTGCAGGCAGGCACAGGGCTGCCTCCCTGGTTTGCCAGCACTGATGCAGCCTCACAGCCAGAAATAAACCAAACCAAGACAACGGTCCCTGGCAGCCAGGCAGGACAGACAGACAGACAGACAGGGGAAGGCAGCCCAGGGAGGCAGGCCCTCTCATGCACAGGTCAAATCTTACAGAAATCATCTTTTCAGCAAATCCCCATGAAGCCTCAGGATGACAGACACACAAAGACATCACCACGCTCCTGATGAGGGTCAGGTGAGTCTCTTTGAAAAAGGTATTTTACCAAGTGACAAATGGAAAGAGACAAGGTTTAGCTCTCAAGGCAGGGTGCAAAGGGACAACCAGGTCCCTGCTGCTTTCAGCTTGCTCCCTGCACAAGATCTGGAATTCCCCCCACTTCTGGACCCACATAGCCCTGCTGAGCCCCAGGGCACCTTACCTGCCACCCCAGGGAAGCACCGGTGGCCTGGGAGCAGCCAGACCCTCATCCCAGACCAGACAGCCTCCCCAAGCAGGAGCCTGGCGTGCTCAGGGCAATCCAGCCCGGCCAGGAAAGCCCCTGTGCATGTGGGGGAATTCAGAGGCACCCAGAACAGGCGTATTTATACTTCCACTATGACTGCCCCACTTCCCCTCCTGCTTCCGACTGGATGGGATTTTAATCACCGATTCTCACCCTAGGCTGGGGGCTGTGCCAGGAGCATGTGGTTCAAAACCTGCCGTGCTCACCCTCCAGGGACACAGCAGCACCCTCCCAGGAGACACCAGCACCCTCCCAGCTCTCCCAAGTGCTGCTCTAGGGGCAAACCCTCCCTGCAGCTGCCAAGGACACGTGCACGGGGCTCTGGAGGGCTCCAAAAGCTCAGAGGGATCTGCAGTAATTTAAGGTACTTTCCCAATAACAGATTCAAACTCGGACATTTTGGCTTACAGCCACCTACAAGTTAATTAGAACATGTAAATATATATAAATATATATACACATACATGCACACACTCCAACCCAGAGCCCCTGGCAGCTTTCAGCAAGCCAAGGCTTCCTGGAAGCACAGCAGGTAGACCTGACCATGCTGAGGCAGCTGCCTACAGTAAAAGAAATGGGATTTTTTTTTTTTTTTTAACTCTTCAGATCAGCAGCTCAGCTTAAAACACAGCACCAGGTGCAAAGCCACATGGTATTGAGCTCTGAAACAATTTAAAAGCTTTTTTGCCTTGGTCTGCACAACTAAAAGAAGGTTAACTGTCTACTAGAGGAATACAGACACAGGATGGAAATACAGGGGCCAACAAAACCATCCTGCACCAAGGAGTGTCTGTGAGCCGTGTCCTGCATTAATTACAAACTAGCAGGAGTACAAAAGGATTTTTTCCTTAACAAGGGCAGCAAACCACCTCTGCCTCTGTTGAGGCTTCTTGTGAGAAGCCCTGGGAAGACAAAAGTAAAAATCACACAGTCCTTGCAAGCAGATGAGAAGCACTGTGAGGGTCCAACAGGCAAGAAGGGTTTGGGTGCTCCCTCGGGGGAGTAAAGTGGGAGCACATCTGGCAGGGCATGCACTGGTGTCCCTCACTGGGTGCAGCTGGGACACCACCAGGACCCCTATTCCCAGCAAAACACACTGGGGTGCCTCCCCCTCCAAAACTCTTTATTAATTATTTTTAAGAGAGGAACACGCACAATAGGAACAGATTAATGGAAGTTAAGAGAGAGAGTGCGGCCAAGCTCTTTAAATCTTTAAAATCAAACTGTTTAGTTCTTACTTTCTCAACTGATTTTGATGAAGAACAGACATTGTCTCACAGGAAAGGTATTTCCCCCCCCCAGTTAGAGTCTCCATCTGAGAGTGTTTTACCCACAGACCTGCATTAGCCATTACAGCACAAGGTACCAGGAGATTTATGGGCTCTGTATAGGAACAGGAGAAAGATGGAGGTTATCACCAAAACCAGAATGAAGGCTACAACATGAACCTGCAGAGGAGGTGAGTGCCTATGGAACCTCCTGTACCTGTGTATTTTCACAGGATTCTCCCCCACTGCTGAAGCCTTTAAAACTCTCCCTTCCTCCCCCTGCCACCACCCTGCTGTGCTGTTCCTCCTCTTCACGTGCCATTTACCATCTAAAATCGTTTTCCCATCACCTGCTCTCCCAATTCACACCACAAAAGCACACTACAAGCCACAGCAAATAGCTGCAGGCTGGTCCCCATGCCAAGGAGCTCTGCCCCAGCCAGCTCCCAGCAGTGTCCCTGTGCTGATGGGGTGCACAGCACTGGGCCAAGCACATTCACATCCAGAAAAGGGGCACAGAGGAGTTCACAACACCCTGCAGTCACCTCTGGATTCCCAGCCCACAGCACAGGGCTGCACAGCTCCATCCTGGACCTTCAGTGCAGCTCCCTTCCACAACAAAGCCTACACTGATATAGGCAGGACCCTGCTAAACCCCTGCAGGTCTAAAAGAAGGGGTTTGCAACTAAATCCAGCTGCAAAAAAAAGTAATTAATATTATTCAACACACTTGTTGCTCTTCCAAGTTAGAGAGAACCTTCCTGATTTGTTCTGGGCTCCTCAGGGAGAGCAGCAGGATCCCCAGGCCAGGTCCTTGCCTTCACTGGCACAACACAAATGTGGGCCAGTTGCTGTAATTACCCCATGCCTTAGTTCATCTATCTGAAAGGTGACAACAACAAGACACTCCCAGCTCACAGAAAATACCGGTTCATCTGTTCTCAGGGGAGTTTTAAAGATCCCAATGAAAACACATGGCTCAAGTTCAAAATACACTTTTTTTTTTTTAAAGCAAGGACATGCTGAAATAAGATTAACAGAATATTTTATTTCCCAAGTCCAAAGTAATGTTACTCAACTTGTGGTCTACGGACCATGGATGGTCTACAGAAGACGTTAAGAGGCAGCCCACAAAATGACTGCAAAACCCCTCATTAAAAGGCAAAAACTAGTACCACCACACCATGCAGACATGGCAAATAAGAGAAATGCTGCTGGCACTCACCAGTGCATTTAACTGAAGAGTATTGACAACAAAGCTCGTATTTAATTATATTAAATGATGCAGTTTTTGGAAAAAACAACAAAGTCATCTTTAATCAAATGCTAAATACATGACAATTTTCCTCCTCAAACAAGAAACAAAAGGTATATATCCTCCAGTCAACTCGTGTGTTTTGAAACAGAAGTTAAGGAGACCTTTGTAATGATGCTTAATTAATACTGAGCTGGTAACATCCACCTCGAAGAGTCCAACCAACCTAAAAAACCCCAGCACCCAGCTGTGTGTGGCACAGAGGAGTGCACTGCTCGTCGGCCTCCACCCCACTGACGTGCAGCTCTAGATCAAAACCAGACCTGAAAAGCAGCTAAGAGATTTACTGACTCTCGCTTTAAAGGGCTGGTGGAAGCAGAAATAATTAAGACGCGATGAAAATGGGTAGAGAGACGTTCCTAAGAAATGCACCACAACGTAACGTTAATGGATTTGTCTCATCAATATGTGCATGAAATTTTCTGGGAAGACAGTTGACATTATACACAAATATTTGTATGTACTGTATCTATGAAGTCCTTTCAAGAGGGAAGCAGGCTGTCTGCCACAAATTTAGAGCTCTATTCACAACAACAAAGACGACAATGTCAATGTCTGCAGCCCGGGAATCCACAGTTCAATCACAGCAGAGCACAGAGGTTTTACATTAACATTGCAGCACGGGGTCAACAGGAAAGATCAGGCACATCCTGAGCTCTGTGGCATGAAAGAGAAGTTATTTCAACTCCAGGGATCAAGGCTTGTACCTGCATGTGATCCTAAAACATTTTCTTTGCTTTGGAAGAGTACAGAAGTCAAGCCAGACTGGCAGCACCCTGCACATGATGGTCAGACCCTGCAGTTTCTCAGCAGCTCCTTCCACATCAGTACCAAAAACAGCTCTGGACCAACTCCCTGCTGGCAGAGCTCTCCTCCCTCTTCTCTTTTGTCCAGATGACTTCTGAACTAGATTTTTTCCTTGCCTGACCAATGGTGCGGATGCACAAGCAATTACAGCAGCAGATCTGGGGGAAGAAGGGACCTTGCAGCACCATGACAGAGTTGCTCCGAGCAGGGTGTTGCCTTTGTAAGAAGGTACAACTGGTCCCTAAGGCCATGGAGGGATGACAGAAGCTCAGGAGCTGAAGTCTCTCGTTCTGGTTTGCTGTCTCATAGCTGCAATCAGGCTGCACCAGCTCTCCCAGCCACGGCATGGCTCCACACGGAACCGGTTCCAGTCCCCGATGAAAGATGACTTCTGTGCCCTGCTCCTATCACTGCCCAAAGCCACAAAGCAGGATTTGCCACTTGTATTTCTCCTTTTCAATCTTTCCAAGCTATTTTGGGCATGGGACCCACATTTAGCTCTGCCCCAAGATAACCTTAGCCAGCATTTGTGTACAGACCTTGGCACCGCAGCAGCACGGAGCAAGGTCAGAGCATTGGATTTTGCCAGCCCCATTCCCAGTAGCATTAGGAAAAGCAGGTTTGCCAGGCCAGCTGCTCCCAGCCTGATGCTTCTGGAAAGGACATGCTGACTGTGCACTGTGATTCCTGTCCCTGACAGCCCTTGCTCAGACCCCAACCCACAGTGGGAGGATCTGATTCCCCAAGAGCTGATGAGACATCTGCGCACCCGCCCCAGCACTCCTCCTTGTCAGGGGAGCACTTGCAGGGGATTTCACATGCTTTAAATACACCTCAGCCCTCAGCAGAGGGGCTGCAAGTGACCTTGTGGTGGTTCCCAGAGGGACATGTATGTACTTAAAAGAACAAGACTGACCCATTTCTCTTTGCAGGAGCACTTGGCCGTCACTCCCCAGCTGCAGGGATGTTGTCTCATTAAAATGCACAAGCCACACACCAAGTACCTGCCTGGCCATGGCTCCAGCCTCAGGATGGCCAGTCTGAGTCTTTACTTTTCAAAACCAGTCCTAATGTGCTTCTTTTCCTTTAGCCTCCCTACTCCCATTGTTGCATTCCCCCCTTCAAATCCATCTAAACAACACAAGCACCTCCCGACTTTGCAGTTGAGACTGGTAAACCACGCAGACAACGCACGGCTCTTTGAGCAGCGAGCCTGTCAGCAGGGATGTGATGGCAGAGCTGCTCCTGTTATGCAACAGCATCGTTGCTCCCGTGCCAAGGCACCCACAGCCCTGCAAACCCATTCCCAGGCTGCTCCGAGGGAAGCGGGGACGGCCAGCACGCACACGGCCACACGCAACCCACAGCTCCCTGCTGCCAGCTGCAGCCTAAATGCCCAAAAGGGACACTTCAAGTAATTAAAGATAGTGACAAGGAACAGTGAAACAGAAACCCACACTGAAAAAAAAAAAGAAAAAGAGAAAAAAAAAAAGAGGGGGGGGAGGTGGGATTTGGATCCGTGCACAGGCCATTCATGGAACAAAGGAGTTATTTTAAGTCCGGGCTGGAAATAGAAAACAAATTAGACCATGCAAGGCCTTTGTTGAAGATGATCTGCAAAGACAAATGGAAACGCCTGGAGAGGAAATTAAAAAAAAAACCAAACATGAAACCACCCGGGCACTGGGACTGCAAAGGGAAACAGGGCAGGGGACTGGAGAAGGAAAGGAAAGGAGTGACAATCAGATGCCCAAAATGAGACAGATAAGAAAACCAGTGCAGGACAGCAAAAGCAGACTAACAGAACTGACTGGTAAAACCCCAGGGATGGAAAAACTGCTGAAATTGCCTCATTTTGTGGTGGAAGCTCACCCCAAAGTTCGAGAAACAGAAATGCAAGAGTTGAAACCAAAAACCAAATCTGCTGGGGCAAGATGGGCTGTGCAAAGGAACAAACCAAGCCCACCTCCTCTTCTGCCCAACCCCCTGTCTGGCAGCCTGGCATGCTGCAATATTCACCCTGTGCTGCCACATCCACCTGTGATGGCATCCAGGCAACTTTAACCATGGTGCAAGTGCAGACAGCCTGTTCCAGGGCACAGCTACTTCTCTCCTCACTTCCAGAGCCCATTTCTCTCTCTTCCCTGCTCACACTACACACCATCTTTCCCACTTCAGCTACCCCCCTCTTACACTAAACACGGACTTAAAGGCTGGGACTGTTACGCACTTCTAATCTCAGTTGAATAAACACACACCAGCAAGTTTAAATCACAAAAAACCCCACGCAATTCCTTGCTGACAATGATACTGTAAGCACATGGCAATTTCAGCCACGCTCCCAAGTGCATTAAACAGCACATTAACAACCGTCGCTGTAACAACACATCACCGCTGCGTCCACTTGCTGCTCCCAGGAGCTCACCTAAAGCCCAGGCTGCCCAGACAAACAAGGCTTTTAAAATGCAAGGCAGATTACGAGGCACCTGCGAGATTTATTTATATATTTTGCACAGAACACGCTGCTCATTTGATTTTCAAACCCTTCAGCAGTTCATGTCGCTGAAGAGACAGGTCCTCTGATGTCTTGGGCACGTTCATGAAAGCGAGGGGAGTCATCTCCTCCAGATCCTTTTGTTGAACAAATTACTCAGCTCAGGGGTGACATTTTCAGTTATTTACATCCTGAATAAAGAAGGGAAATTCATTTTCTGGAGTTCCTAAGATAAGTTCTTTGAGGCAGATTGTACCACTAAACATTTCCTCCTTTCGCACGTTCCCAATTTTCAAAGGCGACAAAACATCTTTCCCTTCTAAATTATTCCTTTTCTTTCATGATCCTCTAATGATTCAGGAGTCTAAACTTCACACGAGGATCTTTGAAGAGCACCAACTGCCAGCATAAAAGCTGAACTATTATGACAAACTGCACAATTTAATACCTCCCTAGGAAGACACGTGCAAAGGAACAGAATTACCCTAGGGAACCGAAACGAAGCCTGCAAATAAATTAAATGACCTGTAAACCAAGGTACTCAAAAATATATGAGATACAATGCAACTGTGCCATAAAATATCACTAAAGGACGGAGTCTTCTGGGAGAAGAGCTGTTTTAAACTAGCCCATTTCACTCCTGGTTTTCACAGCAGTTGTTCCACACACCCAGCACACCCCTGCACCCCAGACTCCAGATGGGAACTGAGGTAACGCCACCTCAGCCACTTGTGATGGTCTGTCAAATTCCAGCTCTGAACCCCCCCCCTAGGCCTTCCTCCTAACATCCTCCAGGTAATTACTAGCAGATAGAGTCAATTTTCAGCCCAGGTTAATAACTGAATTCCAGCTATTTGTTCCTGCACATTGCTGCTGCTTTCATTTCTCCCCAGGAACACTGATGAGGAGTTCTGGCTCGCTGGTGGCCCAGAGAAGGAGCTGCTCATTAGTTCACAGCACATCAGTCGGACAGACAGGTCCAAGTGGTAGCAGCCATTAATTGGCTATGTTCTGCTTTTCTTGTCTAGGTAATTAATAGCTTCTAGACAGAAAGTCAAAGTCTCTCTAGAGGCACCAAAAAATCCCAATGTTTGCATGCAATGAGGACAATTTGCAGTGAGGGAAGGCGAGCAGGAGAACATCACCTCCACCTCCTTCTCCATCCCCTTGTCAAAAACACCCTGTACATAAACCACAGCCCACTGCAGCAAGAGGCCTGGAGTGCAGCAAACCTGTTCTGAACCCACAGAGGAGTCTTACCCTGAAAAGAAGGAAAGGCTTGCACAGCTCCAGCTCCCTCCAGCTTCACTCCAAGGCAGGAGCCAGGCTTTGGGTTATGTTTCTAGAGACAGGCTTACAAAACAGATGGGGATTCCTGATGTGTTTAATAACTGAACTCGTGCAAGTGGGCAAACAGGATTTCAGTGCTTCCCTGCCAAGCTCAGTCCTGCTGACAACAAGCTGTCCAAAGCTGTCAGTCACTCTCCAGCAGACCAGGAGTCCTGCCTTGATGATCAGGACACTTCTCCAACTGCAGCCTGGTCGGACCCTTTGTCATTTGCCTCTCCTGGGCTGGGGGTAGTGGTTTTCAGCCTGTCATTTACAGGTTTCTGGGAGCCTGGGAGGATTAGTTGGCAGGAATCCTTGAAAGGTGACTGTAATTCATGCTACACAGATGAGATATCTTGAAGGGTCTACTCTTCCAGGGAGAAGCAATGAGTGCTGGGGTCAGAAGACTCTGGTCTCCCTGCCCTGTCACATGGGAGGGAGGGGAGATTTTTGCCTTGTTTGCTGGCAAAATGCCCAATCCCTGGGCTATCAGTCCATCCTGTTTAGCAATTGCTGCACTCAAAGCTATTTAGTAATAATAATTAATAACTACTTAACTACCCCTGAGCTGCCAATGTCAAGCTATTCCTAAAGTGAGTCACTGGCCCAATTTGCTGCTGCCACTGTGCAGGCACAAGCAGGTACCTCCTGTTCCCTTCCACCTGTCCCAGGGCCAAGGTTTCAAAGGGCTTCTCACCCTCCAACCTCTCAGCCATGTAACAGAAGCAAAACCACGAGGGAAACGTGTGACACAAAGCAATGCTCCTCATCTGGGCAGCACAGCTCCTGGGCAAAGAGCAGCTCCATCTCCGAGTCACTGAGCTCAGACCAAGCTGGTCTGGACAAGAGCACTGGGAATGCCAGCAGAGGAAACAGGAGAGCCATAGTCTCAAGGTCAAATAGTGCCTTTGTGGAGCTATAGAAACAAATTATGGCGTAATAATCTTTCCAGAGTCCATCTGGGAGGTACTTAAGGATGCTTCCCAGCACTTCCATGCATTGAGCTAATAACCTTGATGAAGGCCTCAGATTTGAACTCAGATGAAGGCTCGTCACGCACAGCTGGAAAAGACACAGCATCCAAAACTGTCTCTGCTGAGGCAGTGAGTTTCCCGTGGTATCCAGCTGAAACAGGGCAGCTTACACAGGGATAACTAAGATGATTATTGTCCCCAAATCTCCGTGACTTCTGCTTGGGCAGTTGAGCTGCTCATGAGACAACTGCCTTTAACAGCCCTGCTGCTTTACTGGGAGTAGCCAGTGATGGTGGATTTCACTGAAAATAGCTGTGGTGCCTTTGAGGGCTCTGCACCACAGCACAGGGCCCTTCCCACTGCTCCTGTAAAGCCCTTGAGCCCACCCAGGGAACATAAACCCAACCAATAAAGAAAAAAAAATGAAGCCAAATGCTTTTTAAATAGCCGAGAGGCAATCACAGCACTCCAGGTGTAAAGCAGTCACACCAGGGTTACTCCTCTGGGAGTAACTGCACAGCTGGGCAGTGTGTGTGTGCTCCTGGGGCTCTCTGGCACGGAAAAGTCCTAATTTGTCCACCTTTGGAGCTGCAATTCCAGAAGAATTCACACCAGTGGGTACTGATTACAGCTCGGTAGGCACAGACACGCCACGTCAAACTGGAAAAACAGCAAGTTTCTGTATTTGGGATAACTCTGCAGCTTTGAAGTTATACAGGAACAGTTGTACAGGAATTTTTAGAGATGAACAAAGCACACACAAACACACCCCCACCCCGTGAAGCTCTGCTGCATGTTTTACCCAAGAAATTCAGTCTGCTTTAACACAAAACACTTGACCACAATTTCAACCAATGGAAGAACTGCCTACCCTTCAAAAGGAGCAATGTCATCCTCCCAGCAGTTGGGAAATAGCAGGTTTCCCACACAAGCCCTGCCAGCCTCTCCCAGCACTTCCAGAGCCTCCCAGCAGCAGCTCCACACAGCTCAGGGGTGCAGGACAGAGATGACCCAGGTGGAAGGTTGTTGACTGATTTAGGCAGGAAGGATAGGGAGCTCCTTAGTCCTCCTCCCACAGCTCTGGTTTAAGGGGTGTGGAATGACTTAATTATGCCCCTCAAGGCAGGAAGAAGTCGCTTGTCTTTAAATACTGAAACTTTTATTGAGTTAACAAGTTTTAACAAGGTCAAGGCTTGAACAGTAAACTCTTACCCAAAGGGGAATTTGCTGTTTCCCCTCTCGCAATTCATTAGTGTCCCCCACAGTTTATTTCTAATCCCTGGGTTAAAGAGATAAACTTAACAGAGAAAGCAAAATCAAGGAAAGAAAATATTTGAGCAGTTAGGGTAAATAAACCTTAATTTTCTTCCTCCTATCACAATGTCCCAGAGAAGCACCTGGCACTCTACACAACACCCACACACATCCCCTTGGAGGGGGCCACAGGCAGGGCACCCTTATCTGTCACCTCCTGCCCAGCACAGGGGTAAGCTCTGGGAAAGCCCCTCTGCCCAAATCACTGTGGTCTCTGCCCTGCAAACAGCTGCACAACAGCTGGCTGGGAGCTGAACAGTGGGCTCAGGCCACTGCAGCCAAGCCCTTCTCCCTCCTTTTCCTACGGCATGGCTGCCTGCCGAGGAGTAGGAAATCTGCAGCAACAAACACACAAATCTTGCAGACAGATGCTAGAGGTAAAGAAGCGAATGCTGAAGTGTTTAACAACATGGAAAGAGAAATATTAATTGCAGCCTTCCGCAAAAGCACCTCCCTGCTCCCCAGCCCAAGCCTGGAAAAGGCTTCCCGGTTTTGTTTTTACATCAGCCACCCACAGGGCAGGACCATTCCCACGTCCCCATGTGCTCATTGACATCATCAGCCTTGCCACAGTATTTCCAAGTCCCACAAGCTCAGGCTGCCAAGGAAAAGGACAGCATTACCACTCAAGCATGCACCAATCACCAAGATCATTTAACCCTGGGAGCAGAAAGTCACCTACCAGCAGGAGTGGGGACAGAGGTTAAGTCAGCCCTTGCCAAACTTTACCAACTTCCTCCAGCCCCGAGAGAAGTGCAGAGCATCAGGGATGTACCTTGCTCAGCCTGAACTGAGAGGTTCCACTCACTGTCCACTTGAGGATCCCCCAGCAGCAGTTGCTGACCCGAGCAGAAGTGCCATCAACTGGATATTAAGCAGTTTTAATTTCTCTGAGCAGGAGTTTGTACTGCTCTGACTGAATTTGCCTTTAAATCAGGTCTGCTCAAACTGGAGCTGCTTTCCTGCTGCGATTCAGATATCCCATTACACAGCTCATCCCAGCTGCCAGCTCTGTACTGCTCAAGCAAATGGAAAGTTGAGCAGTTCATAGAAAAAAAAAACTTTTACGCACAGACAAAGAAGTCAGAGTTAAGAAAGCCTGTCTTCTATAATCCTGTGTACAGAATTTACCTCGAGGTTCTGGTGCTTGGTTAAATAAAGGTAAGGACAGGGTGGATGGGAAGTTGAACAATCTGATCTAGAGGAAGGTATGGGGGCAGGAGGCTGGAACTAGATGATCTTTAAGGTAATTTCAAACCCCACCCATTCTTAAATTCTAGGAAAACCCAGAACACAGCACACCTGTGGACACAGAGCAGGATGCAGAGAGCTCTGCCACAGCTGCTCCCAACGACAGTGTCCACAGACACCAGGCAGAAGCAAGGGAGCAGATTGTACTTCTGTGCCTTAAACACACCAAGAACTATCTGTAACAACATACTTAATACTTCAACACATGAAATATAATTTCTGCCAACTAAATTGGTGTTACAGGTCCACAGCCTGTTTTATTAGCTAGATGCTAATGGAGCTACAATACATCAGGTCCCATTTCAGAAGTTGCAAATAGTTTATAAAGGCTTAATCAATCATTAAATAGGTGTTTGAATAAATGGCTAAATCAATCATTGTAAGCCCTAGGTCTAAGTAAGCTATTGGACTTTGTAATAATCTGCAATATCTCCAGCTGAGATTCCCACACCTACGTACAGGACCCCATCATGCTACAGACCTGAAGAACAGAACATGCTATCTATCATTTCTTAACTATTTGTGCATAAGCTTTAATATAAATATAGACCATATACTGCCACATTCCATGTAGGTGTTGTTAAAAATACAGATGAAACATTGCAGAGCACTAGAAAGTGGTCCTTTGGGATGGCACTGGAGAATATTTAATAAAGGCAAAAGCTGCAGGCTAATTTCCCCTGGGAGTTCCCATTTAGAGCCTGTCGCAGTGAGAATCCATCACAGACAGCACTGATTCACCCACATCAGAGAGAAAAAACCCTCTTCCTTCCCCACTGCCAGCCACCAGGACATCCATCACCTTTGGTAAATGAAGGAGCACCTCTTCCAGAGCACTGCCAAGCACAAACCTGCCCTCCCTGTGGGTGTGCAGCAGTGGCAGTGATGGAGAGGGATGGAGCAGAGCTCTTCCCCAGTGCCAGAGCTCCCACCCCAGCCCCTCCCATGAACCTGCCTGAGAAGTGTTGTGATCAAGCTCTCCTGTTTGATCCTGCTGTAATTCATGCCAGGTAACCTCTGTAAAACGCTGCTTGGCAATCCCAAAGAGCAAGAGATGCAGTTTAACACACAGACTGATACATTAAAGTCACTCACGCCCTGCAGCACCACTGCTCTCTCTGGCACACCAACCCAAAGGTTAGTTATCGGCAGGTATTCAAATTTCAAAGCAAAACAGTTAAACTTTAAAGCATTTAAAGTCTGTATCACACCCATGTGTGCTAAGTAGAGAAGGGAAAGGCATCCTGTCCAATGGCTTAAAAAGATTTCAGGTCACTGTCCCTTATGCAATGAGAGTTACTCAGCTGGATAAGATCAGCCATTAAGCAGGATTACAAATGTATATTCCCTCACTAGTGTGATCTTCTACTAGTAATCATATCATGAAAAATAGCATAGAAAATATTTAAAGAATTGCCCTTTGAGTCACTAGCAAGGCACAAAATGCCCACATGGCAAAAGGCAAAGTCTTGTCTTTGAACTGCAAGGATGCTGTGAGGCACTGAGGTGAGCACAGAGGCAGAAAACAAAACACCACAGCCCTGGTGTCAACTGCAGCACGAGAAAACTCTGGCAGTGCTGAGACCCTGCAAACCAAACCAGTGGGGCTCAGCTGGGAGGGGAGATGTGAAGCATCACCAGCCAGCTCACCCCAAGAAACTGGGATTTGATACATTCCCATGGCACCATTCTGTAACTTATATCTGGGCAGTCCCTTCCTCCCCCAGGACAGTAAAAATAAATACAGACACAATCTAAGACATCTCTCAGGAGAATTACGGCAGTTTTTACAGTATCACTCCCAGCCCCAGTCACACCCAGTGGAGCAGAGGCAGCTCCAGGATCAGAACTGGCCAACAACTGCCCTACACCTCCCAGGGTGGGAACATCCCACTTTCCATCACCAGCTGCACTGACACTTCAATCTCATCCCACTAATCACTGCACCAGGGAACACTGGGCTACTCCAGCAATGACATCATTGGCAGATTTGATTACAGTGCTGATTACATCATCACCCACAAGAGATTATGCAGCTTTCCAAATGGCACCAGCAGCTTCTAAATAGCTCAAAGCCACGAAGGATGTATAAATTTCAGAAGTCTCAGGTTGTAAGTTTAATGGAAGAACTTTCAACACTATCTTTTGGAAATATCCACGCACGGACAAAGTATTTTCACATGCTGTTGCTCATGTCAGTGAGCCAGCAGATGCTTAGGAGAATATTTTGGTTCCTGGAAAAGTCACAGGCGTGGTGAAGTGAAGGACTCTGCGTAACCAGAAGAACGTCACCGCCGGTCACGGGGCAACAGGCAACCCCAGACTGGCCAAGAGCACGACAGGGAATGTGTGCACTGAACCATCTCCCTCCAGGGTGGGAAAAATACTTCTAAAAAGCCTATTTAAATGACTTTCAGCAGAAGATAAGGGAGTTTAATAACAGGAACTCAAATGAGAAGCAAGGAGCCATTACAGAGTCTGGCACTGTGAGGCCAGGAGCGTGAGAAGGACAGTGTCTCGCTGTCCCCATGCCACACACCAGCATTAGCTCTGTCACGGGGTGCTGCTGCTTGCTCAGCCTTCCCTCCTCTGCGTGGACTATTTGCAGAAATAGCATTAAAGCAACCATCAAGCAGATGCTTAAAAAATGCAGAATGACGTTCAAATGACATCTATCCATAAATCAGCCCAAACCACAAACATCTGAAGAAGATTTTCACTTAATCCAATTTACTGTAATCTCTCTCTTTAGTTAAAGTGACAGAAATGTCAAATTGGGACTTTACTCCTCTGTCAAAGCATCTCATGGTGAAAAAGGAAAATAAGCAGGCTCTAGCATGCAGCACCACTTATTAGGTTAGAAATGTCAAAACTGTACTTTGATTCTCACTATTAGCAGTCACATCCACATGCTGTGCCCTTCTGTTTCACTTCATTTCCCCCAAAAGTGAGCACACAGCATATGCTCCGTGCCAAGCACCATCCAGGCAAAACCACAAGCTTCCCGTTTTTGTTCCTGATGACCCCTGTGCTCATCCCTGTCTGGGAGCACGCTCACCCTCCCAGGGCCTCTCAGATCACTCAGAAACAGTCTGATCTGCCTCCAAAGCTCTCAAGGGGACTGTTCGGCTGCTTCCAAAAAAATAAAACTATGATCCAAGCCTGCACAACCTCAAATTGCTTTCCCGTATCTCCCCACATTAATTAGCAAATGGGGTAATTGACTCTCTGCCTGGGAGTTAAGCACGTGCGTGTCCACACACATATTCGTTTTCCCCAATGGTCACAAAAAATTAAGCCATTATCCAAGAGTCCAGGAAAGTGCAAGAAAAATACCTACTGTCAGGAGTGGGGTCTTCATGCATTATTTAACAAGAACTCTGCTGGCAAAACTGGTGTTGTTTTTATATAAAAGCTAATAGAAATTGTACCTCCAGGTGTCAAAACACTGATGGTAATTCCTGCTGCCTCAGACATCTTGATGTTTCAATTTTAGCAGTATGAGGAGCCTGCAGGGAATCCAAGAGGGTAAAGTGCTTGTACTCAAAGAGAAGCAGAGAGAAGGAGAGCCTTTTTATTTCTTTATAAAGGGCTCAGGGGAACAGTTCTACTCACTGGAATTATCAGATCTGGTTCCCCTGCTCCTTCCCTTCCTTGAAAGAGGAAAGAGCAAGATAGGCTAACAAGGAGTGATTGTATTGTGTCGACAGGGAGAAAAAAATCCATGAGGCTGCTAAGGAGAAGCGAAAAGACAAAGAATTGGTGAACAGAAGATATCACTGGGGTGCAGCAGCACAAGAGCAGCTGGAAGTAACAGGATGCTTCAACAATCTCCAGGGAACAGACAAGCTGCAATGCATGAACAATTTTAATATAGGTTGGGTTTTATTAAGTTTGTGCCTAAAAGCACAGTGACATGTAGGACTCCTCCCTCACTAACTTCCATCTGTAGTTCCTCAGCCCATCACACCTCCAGAGCAATGACAGGGCTGTGAAACAGTAAGAGACACATCAAGAGCCCTCTCCCTGACCACTCCAGAATGTACAGCCAACTCCAGCCAAAATCAGAGCCACAGCAAAGGCACCAGCCAGTAAAAAAGCTCTGATATTTCAATAATCAATGATGGCACCTATGAAATAGTGGTTTCAGGCCAATGCTGCACCTGAAAACCACAGACAATGCAGGCCACTGTCCCCAGGTAGCCCAGTGGAAGCTGTGTGGAGGAGGGTACAGCTCTCCAGATCCACCCTCCTGGGCTGCAGTGTGTAGGAAAGCCCCAGGGACCTCCTCGTGGTCTGGGCAGTCCTGTTTCCGTATCACTTCCACCCTGGGATGGCGGGGGGGACAGACAAAAATAAAACAACAGCTCAGGAATCCACACACAGCTCAGCATGGAGTTCAAGGGAAAAGAAAAAACCAGCTTCTCCAGGCAGCCACTCCGCCAGGGACACAAAGGTCTTAGAGAGATCCTTCACTGGGTCACGAACTTTCGCAAAAACAGCGCCGAGGAAATTCCCCAGGAAAAGTAAATGGACACAAGAGCAAGCTCGGACAAGGAATGCCAGGAGTGCTGCTGACCCCATGTCAGCAAAGCACAGGGCCAGTCTCCTTCCACCTGGCAGCCCAGCAAACAGCACCAGCAGCCCGTGGAGCTGCATCCAGAGCACCCCAGATCCTGCTGTGCCGTGTACCTGGGCAGAGCAGGGCTGGGCAGTGAGCAGGGGCTCCCCTCCCACACGGATCTGATCCTGTAAAGGTTTCCCAGAGATCTGCAGCAGGCCCCCTCCCCACTCTGCCTGCCCAGGTATCACTTACGGCTGACTAACATCTCAGGGATGGGCGGCCATCACTCCCACCCGCTCCGGGAGAGTCATTTGTTGCCTCCTTGCTCCTCCAGCCATGTCTCACAGTGCGTGGTATAAACTTTAAGAGGCAATGACCTCATCGGAGCTGGGAAGAGGGAGGCGGGGAAATTGGCAACTTGCCACCTTCTCATTTTTCACATAAGAAAAATAATTTATGAGTGAAAGCCCATTTTATTCATCTGAAAAAAAAAAAATCCGACTAAAAGCAGCAGGCCTGCCTTGGAGTGCATCACTCACAGCAGCTCCTGGAGCAGCATCCACCTGGGGTGATGCAGAGACCCCCAGCACTCCCTCTATCCCCTGCTCCAAAGAACAACCCCCCAGACACCTCACTGATCCACCAACCCCACAGAATACATCAGGTTATGGTACAAGCATCCCTCCTGTCTCCGTTAGGGCTGCCTTCCGTTAAGGCACAGGGAGGGACTTCCAGCTCTAATTTGTAACTCCTCCAAAAGGGCAATTAAGCAGCCAAAGCGTAGCTGTGACTGGGATTTCAGCTCAGCCCTCTGTGATGAGGCCATCAGACAGGGCTCTGCAGCGAGCAGTAACTCCAAGGCATGTCATTAATTTTGCCCAGACATGTATCACACCCCATTTCAGAACGCACACAGAGCCTGTGTGCGGTGCTCTGCAGACACAGGATACACAGATCCTGCACACTCACACATTTTATATACTCCTATTACTTATGTTATAGATTCACACATACATTACTCATAGCTCTTACGAACAGAACATACAGTTCATCTTGGCATGAATCCCAGAGAAAGGAAAAAAAAACCACCCAAAACCCCTGCAGTAACAAATCCAACTCGCATCGAATCCAACAGCATCTGTGGTAGGAGTTAGAGCAGTATTATGGATCATTAAATGATTGAATTATTTTGTGTAACACACTCATGCGTCTCTGATAACACCAGGCAAACCTGCTGTTTCAAGGGACATTTCCCCACTGAATGCATGTCACCACTCTCCCAAGTTTTTGCCTGTAACTGTGGGAAACTGTAAAAAAAGCAGTTTATTTCTGCAGCGTGCATTCAACAAGCTGTTGTGTACATCAGTTCCACTGAGACACCCCTGTGTTTCAAGACAGGGCCCAAATATGTTCATATGGGACTGCAGCTGTCCCCAAAAAGTGCAGGATTCCTGAGTCACAAGTGCTGGACACCACTGGAGTCCACTCTTGAGAACAGACTGGCACAGCAGTAGGGATATTTCATCTGTACACACCATACAACAGTGGCAAGAAGGCAGATTAGCATGGACTGAGAAGGTAACTCTTTAGTAAGATGCTGTGCAGTGAAAGAAAACTTAAAAAAAATCACAGCACACTGCAGCTTCTATACCTTTATAACCCCCGCAGCAAGTTTGCAGCATATCAAAGCATTCCTTTTCATCCCCTCCAAAAATGGGATTTGTTCACTCTTTGGAGCTTTACACCCAATGTTAGAGAGATTTAAAAGTCACAGTTGCAAGATTCTCATTTACTGAGGGAGAACTGAGCAGGACCAGGTGCAGCACAGCTCACCCCAGCTCTGACTCTGCCCCAGCACAGCCCTCCCGTCCCACCCGCAGCACCCCTCTCCAGCCCAGCTAAAATCCACCATCTCTCCTGCAATTCCCACCACCCCAAAGTGTCTTCCCCCAGATTACAGGAGCAGGACCCTCAGAAGCAGCAAACCCACCCATTCTCAAAGTTCTGCAGGAGAGTTCAGCAGCAGTAACTCCCTGTCCACAGCCAGCACCAGAACAGCAGCTGCAAACTCCCAGTGGCCTGACCGAAGTCAAAACACACCGAGCGCTGCTTTTCAGGCAAAACCAAATTACAGCATCATCTGCTGACTGCTCCCGGGACAGACAAACCCACATTAATTACAGGCTAAACTTTGCAATTCACCTCTTAAAAGCATCAAACATCAGCAAAACTGCTTTGATCCCACTGACAAATCCCCTCTTCCAGCCGACGGAGCGATGCGCGAGACCAAGACGTCCGAGGGGGAAAAAAAAAAATTCCAAACTTTTTCTCTCCTTTTTCCTCGTTGCTACCCTTCCCCTAAAATTACACGCTGCCAGCCAAGGGGGGCTGGAGGGATAAAAATCACCTCAGAAAGCAGCAGGGGCTCACAAAACCTCGCACTTCACCTCCAGCAGCAAGCAGCCGGGCAACCGCAGGAGTGTGTGCTCAGCCTCCAGCATTAAACACTGTTTCTGTGTTGCCGGGCCAAGTCCCAGTTTTTCAAAGCAACTTCTTTCTGCTGTGGCCTAGTTTAGTTCTCCAC
Source organism: Argya squamiceps (assembly GCA_037834095.1). Classification (NCBI taxonomy): domain Eukaryota; kingdom Metazoa; phylum Chordata; class Aves; order Passeriformes; family Leiothrichidae; genus Argya; species Argya squamiceps. The sequence continues at coordinate 12,295,276 of JBBMKD010000044.1, forward strand.
ACAAAACGCCACCAAAACAAAAGCTGCCCAAGCCAGCCGGGGGAGGGAAGTGGGGGGTACTTACCTAGCAGCATCCCCACATCACCTCCTGCATCTTTAGCAGCCACCCTCTTAACTTCAAAATAAATAAATAAAGCGAGGCCACACAGCCTTAAAACCAATCTGGAAATGAAATGGAAAGCCTGTAATTATTTCTCAATGCTCCTGCCAGTCTCAGCCTATAAACACAGTGGATTACATAAGTCCACCCCTCCTGTTTTGAAGCCAAAAGTATGAGCTTTTCCTCCAGCTCTGGCAGCAAGTAATAATTCCTCGTCGGCATGGCAACGCTGGCTGGCTTCCAGCAGACAATGGGCGAGTTGAAATACTGCTACGGCCTTTTTATAGCTTAGCTCTGAAAAACCTCTAAAATATTAGCTATCTGATGGCTAACCCAACCTGACAACCTCTCCTCCTTTAACCATTTCCTTCCTGCACCGCCTGCAGGCATTGCCCAGATGAACGGTGCAGGGTCACTGGGCGGTGGAGCAGGGGATGCTCCTCTTCCCAGGGACAGCACACAGGAACAGTTTCCCATCTACTGGATTTGCTGATTTGTCACAGCCACAGCATCTGTAGTATGTGCCACAACCCCATCTGGGCTTTTCCAGGTTATTTCAGTCTGTTACTCAGCAGGGACATTTGCTCTGCTTGTTGGCTCCAGCGAGATGCGTGCGAGGTTCTCCTCCAGCTCGCCTGGCCTGAGAGAAAACAGACCACAAACTAACACTTTGTGCATGTGGTTCTGCCACTGCCCTCTGCCACAGCAGGCTGGTGGGGCTCCAAGTGTGATAGGCAGAGCTTCAGGGAAGAAAGATGCTTTACAAAGCCTCTCTCATCAAATGCTGAGAGAATTCATGTGTCCTTTTGGGACAGCACTGCAGGATGTCCTGGAGAACCAGCTACACTTGAGATGCCCCGTGCCCCTGTGGCAGTGTAGGGCACCCTGCCCATACAGCTGGGGCTTATTCTGAAGCTGAACTAGCTAAAAGCACTAACACATCCTTGGCAAGACTGAGAAACAGCAGCAAAATTCAAACAGAAGAGGAAAAGACACACAAGCCATCATTAATGTCAGCAGTGTAGGAAGACTGATGAAGTTAAGGAGCCTTATGATAGGGTTTCAATCAAATCCTACTCAAATGAGCAGCTAACACACAAACAGCAGCCCCCAAGATCATGTGAAGTTGATATTTACCCTGCCTACACACACACACTCTGTCCAGGATGACCCCACCACCTCCACACCCTGGCACAGACCATGACCACCTGAAGGCCAGCAGGTCCCAGCTGCATTTACACCTCTGAGCATGAGCTCAGTGAGTGCCATGTGCTGGCTCACTGCAGCCCTGAGGAAAACTCACCCCAAGGGCTGGGAGATCCTCTGCAATTTGTTGAATTTTGCAAGTTAGCAAATAAGCAAAGAAAACAATAGAAATTAAAGGGAAGACTGAAAAACAGCAGAGCCAAGGCCACCACAAAAAACACAGCTCCAGTCTCAACGTTCAGTTCTCAAAACAGTGTTGCCAGTGTTCACAACCCAGCTCCATTTCTGGCAAGAATGCTGGGAAACCCAAAGGCTCCTGCTCTGCACTGGTGGCTCTCCATGGCCAGCCCTCTGCACACAGCAGCCCACTGCCCCCGTGATCTCCAGCAAAGGCTTGAAAGCACAGCCCCTGGGAGTCTTTAACACTCAGAACCAGAAGGCAAACAAAAAAAAGAACATTTCTTTCTAAATCTCATTAAGTTGCAGAGCATGATTATGGTTTTTTAATGTGTAGAGGTGATAACACTGCTTGGAGCTCTAGTTCAATTAATTATTTTATGGGAATAAACATACCAGGAGAGACTAAATGCAAACCATAAAGGTTCCTTGGTACATGTCAGGCTCACAGCTGCTCAGCCTTTGATACAAGGCTACAATTCCTAATGCCACAGAAGAGCCTAATTCCCACAGTAAAAAAAAAAAAAAAGAAAAAAGAGTCAAGCAATCATCTCAGCACAAACCAGGATGCAGCACAGCCTGGCAGATGCTGGTTCCTGTACCAAAATGTGCAAGGTGGCCAAGAGCAGCAGCTGTTGCTGCTGATTATTAAATACCCGTTGTGCTACCACAGAGCCAAGCAGAGCCACACCTGAGGGGGAAGAAAACCAAACCTGTCAGGGAGTATCCACCTGAATCCCATGAGCTTAGAATGGGCTGAAGTTACAAAGTGCCAACCTTAAATCTCTTAATGTTGTTTTCTCTAATGAGGACTCAGGGTCACATGACTGGAACACCTGTGTTTTCAAGGAGAGAATAATAATTTAGTCTCTTTTTAATAGCAAGTTTTCTGGGTTTCACCCCAGTAAGTTACAGGTGAACAAGCCCCAGAGAACCTGAAGAACTTCCATGGGGATGGGACTTAGCCCTGCTCTGCTGAATGCCACAGACACAGCTCTCTCTCATGCTCCTCTATTCCAGGGAAACCTCAGAGTGTCTCAGGACACCTTCCTGAACAGGCTGCATTTCATCCCAATCTCCTGCCCCTTCCCCCAAAACCTCCATCCCAATTTGCTATTACCCAGATGACATCTAAAAGAACATGAGTACAAAACAGCCTGAAGAAAAACCCCAAACTATTAGGGCAAACCAAAGGTGGTATTTCCTCCTGTGTGTAACACACTGTGTGCACAGCGCCTGCAAAGACAGCACCTTCAGGTGGGCATCAGCAGTCACAAGAAAACAGTAAAGTCAGGGCTAAAACATCTGGAGAAACCTTACTACTCTTACACAGACCAACATCTGCTCCCTGGGTAAGGAACACCCAGCCCCACCATGATCCCAACCCCACAGATGGATGATGCAAGATGAGGAGTAACAACTACAAAACCCTGCTGAAACTTTAAAATGGCATCACACTACACACGCTCTTCCAGCTTAAACCCTTAATTAAACAGACTATTCTTTATGGTGCTGGAGCCACTCCAACTCCCATTGTTAAATTTAAAATAAAACCCCACAACCCCACAGCATCTGTAAGATATTAGAACATTCAATACCGACTTCTTTATTCAGCTTTAAGACGTCATTTATTAATTTTACCCCTCAAACCCCAAATCTAAGGATTTAAAGGAAATAACCACCAGCAACTCGTACAGAATGTTGTTTGTTGGGGTTTTTTTAAATGAACCTTTTGCAATAATATCCCTGACCTTTAACAATTCCAGACCGATTAAGTGTGTGCTCGATCATGTACAGCCTCTGGACAGACTGCACAGCCAGGGCACGTTCAGGGCTGGGTGTCAGGATCAAGCAGACTCTCTAGCTTGGAAGCCAGCTCCAAAAACAATCCATTCATGCACAGGGACAAAAAAAGAAGGCAGATTTGACCACAGAAAAATCACTGGGAGCACAAGGAAAATACATTAGAAAATCAATTTTGATCACTGCTAATAAGGCTGGAAACACAATCCAGAGCTTTGTTGTTGTAACCTCCATTATTCCAAGGTAGGTCCTCACTTCTCCTGCTCTCCCTGGAGAAGGAGCCACTTACAGCTCCTGTACCACCCCTCAGGTGGCTCCCATGGCCTGTTCAGCCATGCCAAGGGATCCAGACATGGTGACTTTCCTGACAGGACCTGGAGAAGAACTATCACCTGTTAGCAACCTCTGAAAACACGCTGGCAGGCCATGACAAACCCCCAGGTTCCCATAAAGCTCCTGTGACTTCAACAACACCGCTGATATTCCTCCTGTAACCAGTTTCACAGCCTCTGGAACAGTGTGAGGTGTCAGGTGGAAGAGGAGATAACCCAAAGATCAGCAATGTGCCCAAGGTGCACCCTGGCTCCAGGAGCAGCCTGCCCAGGCAGGGGACCAGATCAGGGACTGGTTCCCACCAGCAAACAGAGTCAACTGCACAGGCACTTTGATCTCCCTTTAGGTGATAACATCTTACCTGGGCCACATTCTGGGGCCTGCTTGCTCACAGCAATTCTGCTGTGCCAAAAACATAAAAAGGGCAGCAAGGTTTGCAGAAAATCCCAGTAAGTTGTCTCCAGCAGTTCCCACAGTTAATTAAACTGTTCAATCATGCATGCTTTAAAGTCCATGAAATTTAAAAAAACAAAAAAAACAAAACTAAAGAAATACAAAAGCTGGACAATTGGTGGAAGCAGGTTTGTTTGATCAACTCTCCTCCACCTGCCAAGCGATTCTGTGGCCACAGTTAAAAAAAATCTTCCAGGCAATTCAGTCCTGTGTGTTGATCCTACCCTGCAGCCCCAAGTCTCCTACACCCACAGCTGCATGTCCAGGGCTAAACCATCCCCCTGCTCCACAAGCCAGAGCCTCCAAAAAACACACCCATCCCAGGTACAACTGCACACTGGGCACACCTGCCTCTACCAGAGGAGCTGCAGCAGAGAAAAAGCTTTGCAAGGGCCAAGCCACATCCTTTGGAACAGGCTCCCACGTCAGAAAATTGTGTTAACACAGGCAAAACAAAGGAAGCATGTGGCACGTATGTAGGAACCAAAGGATGTTGGATGCGGAACACAAAGAAGGGAGGAGGTGGAAAAAGAAGACTCATTCAAGAATCTGTGCAAAAGCTGGCATTACTAGGCAATGCCTCTCCAACTGGAGCAAGAAGTCCAGTAGCAGAGTATATCCCACAGACAGCAGAGAAAGGAAAAAAATATCCAACAAATCAGAGTGGGGAAGCAGCTCGTCACAGCTTTTAGCAAAACAAAGTGGAAGGGAATAAAAACCAAATCAAGAATCTGATCCCATGCCATGCTTTACTCCAGTAAGAGTCTTCTCTGCTTCTGGACCATGCCCTCACCAAAAGCATTGCCTACACAATTAAAAAAAAAATTTCAAAGCATCAAAAACTAGACCTCTGAAAGGTATAACAATGCAATGTGCAGAGCCCTGAGGATCTTCCTAACACTTGGGAGAGAGCTGCAGACCTGTAAGAGGCCACGTGGACAGACAGATCCTGAAAGCAAAGCAAGAACACGATGAAGATACTCAACAGCTAAGTTATAAAACAGAGTCAATCCCTGAAAGACCAACAAAACGAACGAGCTCTGACTGGATGTGGAACCAGGAGGAAAGATCATCAGAAACACAAATCACTCCTGTGCAGGCCAAGAAGTCAGGTAGAAATTGGAGGACAAGTGTTCAGCCACCGACTGGCAGAAATCACGGGGGCTTTGAAACACGGCTGGAACCCATGTAAAGCTTGCTTTTTAACTCAGGAAAGGGTAAGTTCATAGCCATCCAACCACCTCAGTCCTCTTCCAGAGGATTCCACATTTCCTGATTTTCAGTCTGAAACAGAAATATCCTGTCAAGGAAAAAAAAAATCCAAATAAAAAAAATCTAAACAAGGGGGCTGTACCCAGGCCATACAACTCAGCTGCTTCCCAAACACACACCACTGTTACCCTTTTTATTCTCAGCTGGAGCTTCCCCTCCAGGTCCACCTCCTCCCTCCTTTCACTTACAAACTGATATGCCATTTAAGATCTCCTATCTGCTGGCTCTGCCCACTGCATCCTCAGCATTTAAAATAAGCTGTGACAAGCACTGGGTAAACCCGGGCACTATGAATACTGCAGAGCTGAGTGGCTGGGGGGGATTGCAGACTAAGTCATATGCTCCAATATTTTGTCCCCAAGAACTCAGCCAATCCATTTAGCAATGGAGCAGGGCTCTATTAATAGACACAAGGATACACAGGAGATAAATGTACACAAGACAAAAATAAATCCCAGCCTTGTTATAATTTTAATACGGGAGCTAAACTGGGAAACGATAAATGAAGACTGTTTCCACAACTGAGTCAAGAGGAAAATTTAACTCCCAACAGCCCAAGAGTGAACACAGACATTCAAAACTGGGTGGGAATTTTCAGGAAGCTGGATGAGCATTAATCCTTAAGTAAGTTTTTCATTATTTCAAACTACACCAAAAAACCCAACACTTTAAAGAAGCAGACTTTAAACGACTGTGCATGTTCTCAGTTATCAAGTTGTGGGGCCACCATCCATCTCAAAAAGTTGCTCTCAGCTCTCTGTAAGTGTTGTAGCTCCACAGCAGCTCATTTTAATCTCAGTCAGTGATCTCAAATTGAAGTTCTAATACACTCATATACATCTATAAACTCCTACATATATTTTTCCTTTATGAGTTTTAGCCTGTCTTCACTCTACATGGTTAACCACGCTCCCCCACAGCCCTGCCTTCGCTTTAGAAAACAACTTCTGGTGTTTATGAGATTAACTATTTCCCTATGGAAATTATCTGAGGGATAACTCTTCCCTTCCCACAGGAATACCCAGAAGAGCCTCAAAGATTTCACAACCTTAAGCCCTGTGTCATCATGAGTTATACTCCTGCATACACAAACATCTTGTGTGTGATCACAGGAGGAGGCAGAGCAGGGGCTGTGGGCCAGCGTGATGCTCAGATCTGATCCCTGGCCAGATGTCTCCAGCCCAGGGTTTCACCCAGCAGCTCTCAGACACTCCCCAAGCCTCCAGACACAGGAAAACACCATGTTCTGCAGCAATCTGCCCCAGCATTCACCACCCTAGCTGTCCATCCAGCCCCTCCTACGTGTGACCATGTTCACAACTCCTCAAAAGGAGGAGTGGCAGTGGCTTTGTGACAGGCCATGGTGGGGCCTCTCAAAAAGCAGCTGAAGGGGGACACCAAACAGTCCTGGCAGTTCCCCCATCTGATTTCCCCCAAGCTCTGTCTTTGCAGCTCCACATGCACAGGATCATCACCCAGGAGGGATGCAAGGTGACCCAGAGGAGATCTTCAACCACATTCAAGCCCATCCTCTGCTGAATGACAAGAGGATGGGCTTGGCCCTCCTCTCCTCCCTTACCATCCATCCCTTCCCGTGTTTTCAAAGCTGATTCAAAGGTCTGAGCATCCTTCTCCAGGTGACTCCCAGACTGCAAGGAAATCCATATTGGTAGTGGAGTAAGATTGGACCAGGCTAAATTTCACTGCATGTTTATCTCTGCTCGAATCATCCTACTAAAAAGGAGAAAACAGTCATGTTCCAGATGGGAGAGACTTTTTATAGCAAGCCATGGATATCTGGCAAGCTTTACTGAAGGTCTTTCATCATGCACACAAGGTATAATGCTATCTAGTAATCTGAGGAAACATCCATGGGATTTTCAACCTCCTCTAGAAATTGAGATTCAACAGGAAACCACAAATACACCACGCAATTAATTTTTCTTTACCAAATGTTTCCAGTCACGTCGCAATTTTAACAGTAAGCAAACTATTTGGGTTCTTTCCAGTTCTTGTGCAACAATGTTCCTCATTTTTCATTTTATTTTTTAAAGAATCTGGCTGAGATTTTTTTCTTTTTAGAGAAGAGTTTAAAACAAGTTAGGAAGTCAGTGTGACTAGATCATACTCTCCCCGTTAAATACTTACACCACCACCCCCCCAAAGTTTCTGTACCACATAGCAGAGGTTTTAGTACAAACAAAGTAAAGACTTTTCCCAGCTAAAAATACAGCAAGCAGCCTAAGAAATAAGAGCAGAACAACATATCTACTGACACAGGCAATGCTGAGCTATCTGAACCACATAAATAAAAGTCTCATTCAAACATTCCCCCACTCCCCTCCCAACACCATTCCAGGAGAACAAAGAAACATTAAGTCTTACTTTCCTGGTGTATATTTGATCAGACCTTCTGTTAACACAATATGACAACAGCAATGAAGGGAAGAATATCACAGCTAAACAACCGTCTACCATTCCCCTTCCTTCTGCCGAGTCCGCGCTGACGCAACCATGGAGCAGCTGCTGTCTGTTTTTAAACAGCTCCATATTTCATAAGAAGCTGCTGATTTCTGAAAGGACAGAAAACCCAGCCAACGGCTTACAAAATAAGAAGCAAATTAAAGCAATTCAGGACACACTATTTAAACATCGTGTCCATTAGCTCAGCCTCCCTTCCAGCATACCACCGTGGCTGAAATTCTTGACACATGTCTGTCCTCTGTCTCAGCCCACCCCGTTATCACCACAAACACCACAACTTTTAAGTATTCATCTAGCACAGAGCAGAGGACAATGGAAAATCCCTCCCACAGCTCTAGATAAAACAAATGCTTGAAATATGGGAGAAAACAAACTTGTGTCCAGCTTGATGCAATCAGAGAAATTACTTCACCACATTAACATAACCCTCCCCTAGCTGTGTGCTCTGCTGCTGAGGGATGCTTTATCAACAACAAACAGACATTTGGGATGGAGACACTCTCCTTGAAGGACACAGCCAGATGTCCCAAACTTTGGAAAACTCACCCAAAAATATATACATAGCTATTGATATTAATTTATATTTAATCAGGGATGTATCAAGTATCTGGGAAGCCCCTGATCACCACTAGAATTCCACATTTGGGTCTTCTTAAAAAATCCACATCATAGCATACAGGTCAGTGAGTATTAGGACCTCAAAAGAAAGAAGTTTAAAGCTTTTCTGTTCTGACTCTGCAGCTCTCACTGTGGCTGTTAAAAGCAATGGGTTATACCAGGCAAGTCCCTCCCGAGGGGCTCCAGACGCCCGCTGTCTCCTTTCTAGTTAATAGCTGCTGTAAGAATACTGCTTTTTTGGCTGTTTGTGTCATGTTGATTAGCTTAGATAAGGGCGTGGGGAAGGAGCAGGGAGAAGAAGAGAGCATGTAGGGGGAGGAGGATTTAAAGAGGGAAAAAAAAAAGGCTTTCATCTGCTCTGGTAATTAGCAGGTCATGCTGAAAATGATCAGCATCCCTTTAACGCAACTGTGCATGAAATGTGCAGAGCCCTGCTCAGGTCACTGCACCCATGCAAATCACTTCGTTATATCCCTCACTACACCCTGTGGTTTACTAAACCTCTCTGCCTTCATAAGGACTGGCGAAGATCCTTCCACACTCCCACGTGGGAGATGGGGGGTGTTACAAGGGTCTCCAGTCTTGCTGCTCTGTCACAGGGGCGCTGGGCACGGAGGTGCCAAGGCCAATCAAGGACTAATTAAAGATTTGTAAAAGACCTGCAGATTCTCTGATGAAGCAGCACAGGGGAAGCACTTGCCATTCCTGCAGAAAAAAATCATTGCATGATCCTCCTGTCCATCCCCTGGAGGTTTACCCAGGGAAACCATCAACAAGGAAGAATCAGACTGCCCTGAACGTGACAAAAAAACTCCTGCCCTTCATCACCTCCAGCTGCTGTCCCAGGCTCCTCTCTGCAGAGCATTTACTGCTTCATGCAGAACAGTCCCCCTGCCCAGAACACACTGCCAGCTGTGGGTGCCCAGGAGCACAGCCCCTGCATCAGGCCAGCTTGGCTACACTACACTGAAGACACCATCTGGGACTTAGCACATAAATTCTGGTGCAAAATGAACAGTGGGGCAGGGGGGGAATTCAAAATGCAGCAATGGAGCTCTGGTCATTTGGGCTCCCTCTCCTCCCCACATCTACCTTCATCTTCAGAAAAGTCAGGAGTCATCTGGAGAGGCAGGACCAGTCCTGCTGGAGCAGAGGCCCTTTAATAGACCTGCCCTTCTCAAAAGGAGGTGAAAAGATGATAATGACAATGACAATTCTTCCTCTGATGTACTCACATCCTTCTATTAAGGACACATTACCTCAAAGGTCAGTAATTGCCGGCCAGAGCCAGCTCTGCCTTGACAACCCATCTTCAAAATGCACTGAGTGTCTGACCGTGGCCAGGACAGGGAGAGACTGCCCTCAACGTGCTGTCTGGAGAAAGAATTCCCTGTGGTGCCTGTGATGGCTGCACCTTCTCAAGTGTCTTTAATTTCAGCAGCTTTCCCTCACTTCAAAACTGTTCTTCTGCCTCGGCTTAATGTTTATCCCCAAACTGACACACACCTTCAAAGAGCTGCTGTTTGAAAGAAGCCCAGGAGGATGGATATTAAGAGATTATTTTCGAATAAAGACTGGGGTGAATCATTGTGTCCGGAGTTACCAGATGTGCCATCCTGTTTCATGGAAACAGAAACAACTTGCCAGGCACCACAGGGATGGGAAGGACAGGGGACAGTCCCAACAAAATCAGTGGGGCACAGGGACGAAGGAAACAGCACTAAGGCTGCCCTAGGGGCAAATCAGAAACCCTCTGCAGGAATGTAAAAAACCATCATATCAGCAGCAGAGACTGTTATCACCCAAACTCCTCCCACAGCTCAGCAAAACAGAAAACAGCAACACCCCAATGGTCACAGAACATCAAAGCAAACTGAAGTGTAAAACACATCCCTCTGTGGGGCCAACATTCACCTGGGAAAGGGGAAGCTTCAGCCAAGAGGGCAGTGTGGAGCTCCTCAATGACAAACCTACAGCAATTATTAGAAAGGCATCATCCATACATAATTTTGAATTTAATTTAATTAGGCACCCTGCTAACTTCATTACTTATTTAACTGGACTGCTCATTCAATTTACATTACTACTGTTTCAGAGAACTGCTCCGGGCCCCATGTGGTGGGAAATGCACGAGAGGACACATTTGGGAATGTTGTAGCCCCAGGCCACAACTGGGAATGCTGCAGCCCTAAGCCCACACTCCCCTGAGACTCAGCATTTCTCCTGGGACAAAGGCATTGACCATGTCTTAGGTTTTATTTTTCTACCTGCATGCAAAGAAGTCCAGAAGAGCTCAAAGAGTTAAAGAAAAAACAAACAAAAATCCCAGGTAAAATCCCCAGATTTATCATTTATCATTTAATGCTTGTGTACACCAGTCAAAGCAACAGCCTCCCACACAGTTGCCAGATTCTTCTCTTTCACCTAAGAAGCACAGAAAAAATAATACTCCATGGGGCTTGGGGGAATATATATCAGAGCACTTCACTCACCACTCAAGAGCATCTTTACAAAACCACCATCTCCAGGACATGACACACCAGGTCAGGACAGAAACCAAGAAAGGTCTCACGCAAGCAACTGCTCGTGCCACCCTGCTGGGCTGGGGAGGGCAGCAGCCTGGAGCCAGACCTTTCACACCAAATCAAAGCCAGGAATGGAGGATCCAGCTCCCCAGAGCCTCCATGGTCAGTGTCTGCATCCTCCTGCTTCAGACAGTCACATCCCTCCTCGTCTGGCAGCTCTGCCTGCCCTCACCAGCTGCTCAGACACAGCAGAATTTTCCCAGGCAACTCCAGGAGCCTCCTCAGAGAATGAGTCCAAAGCCTCAATAATTCCCTGCCTGATCAGAAGGGATGCTGCAGCGTGGCTGTGAAATGGAAAAGAGGGAACAGCACCTCAAGCAGACTCCTGAAACAGCCTCAAGTACGTAGGAAGATACCTCAGCCTTAGACTGCAAGGTCTGTCTCAGAAAATTCATACACATTTAAAAAGATCCCTGACTGACAGGAGTAAGAGAGTGTGACATGGTACAGACAACCAGCCTCAAATTAGGCAGTCCTCTGTTCTGTTTGGATTGGGGTTTTTTTATATGCCTTCAGCTCAACATTTCTTCTTTAAATCCAACTGCTCTGAGAATTCTGACCATCAATTTTTAAAAAATGTGAACAGAAGGCTGGGGAGCAGCACAAAGCCAGGAATACCCCAGGACAGTCATCCTTTCCTTGTGCAACAGCCCTGTTAGCAGGGAGGTGCTGCTCACCACAGTGCCTGCACAGCCTGGAATGAGCATCATTACCTTGGGCAGTGTCTTCGAGACACTTGTGACATCCATTTTCCACTCTCCAAATCAACTCCAGACCCAAAAATAATTTAAGAGCTCAGGAGTGCAATATAATTTGCTCCCATCAATGCACGAGGCCTGTACAAAGCCTCACAAGTTTAGAAGAGCACCCTCATGAGCAGACCAATCCTCACTTGGCATTCTGGAGTCTCCTACATCGACGGAAAAGATACAGACCCAGTGGTAGTGGTTTTTTTATTCTGAGGTTCCCTGGTGAACAAAAGAACTAGAATCATCTCTACAAAGATCAACAATTCTGTCATGAAACCAACACATAGTCAACAGCAGTAATACTTCAGTCACTACAAAGACTCCAAGAAGAACCAGCATCAGAAGTGATGAGGTTTCCAGTTACCTCCCATAAAAATGAGACTGTCTAGTTCACACCTCCCTCTGATCCTGTCTTCAAGATGTTCAAAATGAAACCTCTCACCAAGACAATCTAATACTTGGTTTCACTAGCATGCAAGTGGAGCACGGACCATTTGCCTGCTCCTTGTGAAAATAAAGTTGCAAAATGATTTGCACAGCATTAGGGGAAGTGTAAGCATTACAGTTCCCATCAGGGGAAGGAGACTGACAGTCCCAAAGCCATCTCTGCTGGCCTGTCCTTGTAGAGAATGGTGGCAGAGGCAAATTATGACATCAGAAGAAGGACCAGGCTTTGCTATCTGGCCAGGGCTGAAGTGGCAACACCAGCATTATTTCAGCCCTCACAAGGGGAAGAGATCACACTGAAATAGAGGATCCTGGCAATTCTCATTTCCTGCAGCAAACGGCACAGGGTGGCAGGAGTCCAGTTGTTAAGGGGCAGCTGCTTTTCCTGCTGGTGGGAACTGCTGTGGCCTCGCTGGCAGTGGTGAGAAAGATGCCAAGGAGAGGCTGGGATGGGGAGCTGAACTCCACTGTGGCCCATCCTGTTGGTCACTTGCCCCTCAGTGGTGTGCAGATCTGCCTGGCCAGGGTTCACAGCTCTATTTCACTTCTGCTGGAGAAAAAACAGAGCAACTGGTCTCTGGGGTTCTTAATCCAGTCTTTTTCCTGAGCACTAAATTCAGCCTTGAAGTCTTTCCCCTCTGGTAAGCAAGTGTTTTTGAGGAAAAACCGATTTTGGAAGCAGTGTAATTTATTTCCTTGGTACTCTCCTGGAAAAGTCATCAGTCTTGGCTTTGCATTCCTTTCACTGCTGTTGAGAAATGATGCTCTGGTGCCACGCTGCTGGCACTGCCTGTCTCAGCCTGGGCAGGTTGGTTAGCACAGGGAGCCATGGCTGTGATGGTGCCAGCATGGATGAAGAGCACTCTGGATCACATTCAGTGTGGGGAGGTTGGCCAGCTCTGCAAATAGGAAGAATTAGAATTGACAGTCTGTGTCTGAACGTGTTAAAATTTAACTGTAATTGTAATTTAATCTTACTTGTGTGGGGGGGTGTAAGCATCAGATCCTACCCAATTCTTCTTTGGTCTTGCAGGCTCAAAGCTCTGCTTGGTGCACGTGGTGCAGCTGGTTTTGCTTTGCTCAGTGGAGCAAGAGGTTGGCCAGGAGCAGTGCCTACTGCCTGTCTGAACTGCCCTGCCAAACTCACACTGTCTTGTTCCATTTTGAGGAAACAGGGTTGATTTGTGGTACCATGTGAACTCCAGCTAAAACGTTCCCTGCTTGGTGCCTGTGCAGCAGTTGGTGTCACCTCCTCCTCCTCACTTTGCTCACGTGCAATGGAGGAAACGCTCCTTGGACTTGGGAGGGGAAAGGGCCTTTTCTGGGTGCTTTCAGTTGCTAGAGAGCCATAGTGATCTTTAATCCTAAGGTGCAAATTGCCATTGCAGCATTTTCCAGAGGAAAAGCAGCCCTGAGAGGAAATGGAGCTATAAATGAGCCTGGCTGGGCTCCTGGCTGAGTGTTTTGAATCAGTTTGTGCTCTCCCTTTTGGCTACAGGCCAGGCTTTCAAAGGCAGCTTGGCAGAGCTGTGCTTCGTGCTCAGGTAGCCCCTCACCCTCGCCTGCTGATGTTCTGATAAGCAAGTGTGTGCATGCTGTGTTGGGGCTGATCACATGCACACTCAGTCCTGCTTGCCAGTGCTGTGCTTTGAAGGCTGTAAGAGTGTGCTGGCATCGTGCAGTTCACCCACAGACTTTGAGAATCTAACCTTGTAATTTTAGCAGCTGGCTCAGCGCTGCCTTCTGAGCAGACAGTCTGGTTAAAACAAATAAATAAATATACAGGCCTGTTTCCTGTGCCTGTCAATATTGGAATAATTTTAAATGGTGTGTTTTCTCCTGGTCACTGACCTAGAGTTTATTCCATTATCGACTGCTGGGTTACTGGCTCTTTGTGTTCCGTGGTTAAGTGAACTGTAAGGCTGAAATCACTTGGCTGCGATGGTGTTGCTGGGCAGGAACTCGGCTCAGGCTGACTCAGATTGGGGTGAAAGTGTACCCTCTGGCAACTCAAATACTCATTTATCTCCACCTCCCCCCCAATAAAACGGGTTAAACAACATAGTGGAGTATTGATCCTGCTTTCATCTGGCGGCCCTGGGCTGCAGCAGTTACCTTTGTGCCACATTCCTGCTGCTTTCCCAACAATGCCGTGCATTTTCTGCGGAGCTCCCGCCCTCCCCTTGGTGACCTTCCCTCGGTCTGGCTTTGCTGAGGACGCCTCCGCTGCTGTGCAGCAGGTACAGCACAGTGTGGGCACAGCCTGGCAGCCTCTCCTGGTGAAGGCGTGCCCAGTTGGTGCGATGCTGTGAACACTGCAAAGTGGAGTTCTGTGCCTTGGTAACGTGCTTTTGCTCCTCAGGCTCTGCTCTAGGAATTGCTGGCCTTAGGTAGGGTGCTAGAATGACCACACAGTTCTTTTGAGGTGTTACAGATAGACTGAGGGCTGGTTGAAGACTCTGCAGTCTTTGTTGGTGCCACTGTTACTGGTGGGTGTTCAGTGGCTGCTGCCACGTTGTCCTGGTCTCAGGGCAGTCATGGACCTTCATCGATGCAGTGGCTTGTTTAAAACTCTGATTAGGACTCCTGGAGTGGCCAGTATTGCTGCTCTTAGCAAGGCACTTCCTTCTGAGAAATGCCTGAAGCTTCTGCCTGTTGCTGACATCCAGGTTTCTGCTGGGGGATTTGAGCACAGCCCGATGTGAGTCCCCAGACTGACCTGGCTGTGCCACCTGTGTTGTGTAAAAGCTCTGCAAACTTGGGCGCAGGCTGTGCCACCACCCATCATCATCCCTGTCCAAGCTGACAGCCTGGGGCAGGTTACACAGGCCTGAGGAGCTCCAG
This sequence comes from Argya squamiceps, assembly GCA_037834095.1. Lineage (NCBI taxonomy): Eukaryota > Metazoa > Chordata > Aves > Passeriformes > Leiothrichidae > Argya > Argya squamiceps. The sequence goes on from JBBMKD010000044.1 coordinate 12,310,347, forward strand.
CCTCTGTGCTGCACGTGTTTATTCACAGGGGAGGAGGGTTGTTCACTATTTCTTTCCCTGTTAGTGTGAACATTTGCTCTGAGCCTGCACGTCCTGCCTGGGACTGCCTTAGGCTCTCTGGATTTTTTTGGCTGCTGTAGAAAAGTAGCTTTAGTACACAAATACTGAGAAATGCTGTTCTGTATGATCTGTTCATATTTCAGGTCTTATGAGGACTTGATCTTTGTTAGTGACTGCTTTGCGTGTCTTGCTTGTGGGCGGTGGGGGTGTTTAAAAGGCCTGTTTGTGTGCTGCTCAGCTTCCCACCAGATGCATCCATCATCTTCAAAAGAAGCAAGGGAGAAAGATGGCTTAGAATTTTTTTTTTTTTGAGCCATTGGAATTTGGCATTGAAATAAACAGGTGTTCTGGCACAGGAGCAGAGGAGTGTTTGTCTCTGAGCCCCTGTCTCTTGTCACGTGAGGATCTTCACAGAATCTCTATCAAAGAGCTGACTTTAGTAATGATGTAATCTTTTTTTTTCAGCTGGGAGATTGATGAATAACTGGGTTCCTGGTGTCTGTGGCAGGGTAAGCTGGTGCAGGAGGTAAAAGTCTCTGGAGTGCAGCCCAAAAATCGCCTTGGGTAGAATTAAACTCCCAAAAGTAAATAACGTCACGGTGACCTCTGGCCTCATGAGGCAAATATTTGAGACTGTGAGTCCCAAACGTTGTGTGCTGTGTTCAAACGAGGTCATGTCTGCTGTTTTGGGTAGACAATGCTGGAAGCAGCCCTTGAACCTCTGAGGAACCCAAGCCTAAGAAGTTTCAGAGACTTGATTTTGGCCCACAAGATGAAATGCACATCAACATTTTGTGTGTGGTTTTCCCCACAGTCTGCTGTCTTCCCTTTGGGGTTTGACTTCTAAGCCTGGCCACGTTGGTTGCTTGATGTGGAGAAATTCATATGGATGGCTGAAAAAGCTTTCTAACACCAGTGCCTGCCAGGGGTGTGTGCAGAAGAGAGGCTGGGCCTCGGAAAGGTGAAGACAGCAAACCTCTGATCATGCTTTGTTCCTTGTCTTGCAGGCAGTGCCAGTTTCAGGATAAGGCAAACACTGCAGTGACCTTATCCAGGGACCTCACTGACGTCAGCGTGTGCCTGTCCATTAACCTCGCTGGACTTTGGGTCAGGTTTCTGTGAAGGCTGGACATGGAAAGAAAAGAGCCAAAGGGGAGCTGGGGTCACCCCAGTCTTTGCTGGGGTAACTGGAGCAAAGGCAAGGCGCAGGCTGGCTGAGTGAGACTGTTGGCAAGGGTCAGCCCACTTGTGATTGAAGGCAGAAGACTCTCCCATGGCCCTCTGTCTTGAGTTCTTAGGCCAAACGTATCTTACAGAGCTGCTGTTGGACCTCTCGACACACATCTCCTTTAAATGGTTATGTGTGTGTCCTTGGAGCACTTTGGAAATCTCTGGAGATGCCTGAAAGGACTGAAGCACCCAAGTGTCTGTGCACAGGATCATCCTGACATGCTTGGTTTTATTCTGTCCTTAAAAAAAACCAGGCTCTGAGCAGATGGGAACATTAGCATGAGCACTGCGTGGCTTTGTGTTTTAATGCTGTCTCCCAGAGCAGCAAGAGAGATGCATTACAAAGTTCTTGCTTTAAAAGGACCTCAAATGGCAGCAGCCAAGCTGGGGCAGCCTTGGAGAGGACTTGCAAGGCACTTTTTGGGGCTTTGTGCCTCAGGGGGTGACTGTGATACTTGTTGCGACTCCCATGGCACAGGAAAGTCCAGGTGCAAGCCTAGGTTGGTAAGTTGTAAGTGAATGACATTAGCTGGGCAGGAAATGTTCCTGCTTGGCTTTAGAGCTCCACATAGCAAACAAAGGAACAGAAATAACAAACATTGGGTTTATTTACAAGTGTGGCTTTGTTTTTGATTGTTAGCCACAGGAGAACAGCAACTTTCACAGGGTGTGATCTGAGGCACAGCAGCTCTGCCTACAGGCACACTGGTGGACGTCTGCTCCTCAAGTTGTCAACTGTGTTCATCATGTTGATACCTGAAGTGTTTTGGTACCTTAATGATTGTTCTGCTGCTCCTTTTCTCCCCCACACGTGTGCTGCTTGCTCAAGGCATTTTGGCACCAAGGAGAAGACAGAAGTAGCATTTAAAACATAAAGGATTCCAGATGTGAGCATGTCTTGGGCACTGCTAGTGGAGGAAAAAGGTGTAATCCACACAGTTGTTCACATTATGCTGTGGCCACATGGTTTGTGTGGATTAATAGCCCAGATAAAGCTGATTGTTTTTGTAGGTTAGTTTCCTCTCTCCTTTTGTAAACTGTAGATTGAAACCCACCCTCTGGGAGCCTGGAATTGTATACCTGTTAGCTGCATTTCCTGCTGCAGGGTCAACTTGATGGCTGAAGCTTCACATTCTTAAGTATCAGCAATTAGGTGTTAGAAGTTCCCCTCTTCCTGCTGGAGGAGGTTGGAGGAGACCCCTGAGAACTGTCCAGTGCCAGCCCACTCAGACCTGAGCCTGGCAGATCCCACGGCTGTCTGCTTCCCTCCAGAGCAGGATGAGAAAGCACAGCCTTTGTTCAGTGTCTGCTCCTTCCTCTCGTTTGCTTGGCAAATAACCAGCAGGTAAACAACACCCAGCATCTGTTTACCAACAAAGAAACCCCTCACCTTTCAGCTTTTATTTCTTCACTTCTTTTTTGTTGTTGTTGTTGGTTTTTGTTTTAATTCCAGTAAGTAACAAAGCCTTAACCCAGCTCAATAAAGCACTGCAGAGCCTGGCTCAGCTCACTTTGGCTACAGGCAGATCAATTGCTTTCTTGTATCTCTCTGCTCTGCTTGGGAGGGAAAAGGGGCCACTTCTTTCCCAGCCAAGACATCTGCACAAGGCATCTATGTGCTGTGAGCCAGGACCCCTCACGGGGAGAGCTGAAAAGAGATGAAAGAGTGCTTTGGCACAGCAGAGCTGCCTCCTCTCGCCCTCATCTCTGCTGGCACTGCCAGTGCATTTTATGTGGGAAAGTTTTCCAGTCCAGTTTGGCCTCCCAACCACCATCAGTTCTGCACTGGTTAGTTATTCAGGGGAGGGGGAGGAGGGGGGAAAAGTCCCTTGGAGCAGAGGTTCAGACACTGTAGGTAGGACTGCACAAGCCTCCTGTGCTGTCCAGGCAGCTGCTGACAGAACTGATTATTCTGCACATCCATAAGGTTAAAAAATGATCTCCAGAGGCACTGAGGAAAAAGCACACAGGAAAGCCAGCCCTGGAGTCAGGAATGCCTCAGTGCAAATCCATCAGTCCCCAAAGCCTCCCTGAAGGTCATGATGGGTGGCTGCTGTTCCTTTGGGGGAGACAGTGACATCCAAAAAAGCACCTGCACAAACATCCACGGGCTGGGGATCTTTGACTTTTCACAGTGAAATGAGCCTGGACCAGCCTTTCACCTCCACCCAGGAGCCATCCCTGGGCTGCCACCATGCTGGACCAGGAAAACCCAGATCCACACAGAATGCTCAATCCTGCAGAGGAAGGGAGCTGACTTCACAAGATCAGTCACCAGCTACCCCAGCAGTCAATCATAAACCCCACAGCTTTAAAATAACAGTTCATATAGACCCACATTCCAAACATGAACAAAGCTCTGTCAATTGCATTAGGCTCTGCCTTATCCATCATGTTTACAAGACATGTGAATGCTTTCTAAAGAGCAGATGCTTTTCAAGTTTAATAATTCAACCGTTTAGAATCGAGCACTGAAAGACCTTGCACGCAAAGAAATAAATGCACGCACAACAGAAGCCTTTGCTGATTTTCAATTTTTTTTTTCCTCCTTTAAACAGAAACTACCAAGAATGCCAGAAATGTTTGCTTCTGAAGAAGTGCCTGACAAGGAGGATGTCTAATAGATGCAACGCACTTGAAGAAGGAAAAACAAAACCAAGATGACCCTCAGACATATTCTTGCGGGACAACTTCTGAAAACCACATGAATAAGTAATGCAGGCTTCCCTTGAAACAGCAACAGCACAAGCTTCAATGGGCAACGTCACCAGGACTCCATCTCTGCTGCAGATCAAATGCCACACAGCAGGAAACAGCTGACACACAGCTCAGCCCAATTATATACAGTGCCCTTTGCATACAGGGCCTCCTCTTTAATGCTCTCTTTGCTGGCAACCAGCCCCTTCTGCCCCTTGAAGGAAAAAGGCAAAGCTGGATCTGTGCACTCTGCCATGCAGCCCAAGGGAGCACAGAGCTGGCGTGTCTCAGGGTGTCTAACCTGTGCTCTGCCTGCACGGATGCTCAGCAGCACAGCACAAGATGGAAAGCCACAAAACACCCCACGGCTAATCTCAGCTCTGATAACATCTTCCTGGAACATGTCACTTAAGGTCTCCAAACCTCAATTTCTCTATCTGTTAAAAAAAAAAAAAATAGAACGTCAAAAAAATGCTTTGCTGGTGCAAGGGCTAAACGGAAAACACCCATAAAAAAAGATTTTTCCAGGTGTGCCCTGCACTCTTTGTACTCACTGTTATTGGGGCTCAGACCATGAATTGCTCAGAGCCTGAACTATTTGCATTACCTGGTGAAAACAGTGCAGTCTGTGGCTCACTGCACGGGTATTTTCTACACACCCATCTGATCATCTCAGCCATTTACACCATGACTAGTTCTTTTACATGTACTCACACATAACCACCTAAGTTTGGCATTTACAGCATTATCACTACAGAGAAATGACTGCAGGGGACAAATTAATTACCTATGCAAAGCAGGCTGAGAATAGTCAGCAACATACTGTACCACTGAAACGCTAGACAAAGCCTCAAACAGAACTTCCCTCATGTGGAGGATTATAGGCTCTACCCACAAAGGACTCAAGTGTCTTGCCTTATCTTTTTTCCATTTAAAAGGAAAGAGACTTTCCTGAAAACCTGATAGAAACATGCCTTTACAGAACAAATGCAAATGGATTAACACACTTATCAGCAGTAGGCTTGAGGGGAGGCAAAGACATACTTCTCTTGCTGCCTAGATATTCTAAGATACTTTTAATTAAATTATAGAACATCATTAGCTAATTAAATATTCTGGTCCATCATTACACATCCCTACACCTCCTGCTGCCTTGCAGACCCCCAAGTGGGGGTCTCTGAATCACAGAACTGGTCAAGCTGGAAGGGACCACAGCAAACCATCTGATCCAACCTCCCTGTTCAAGCAGGGTGATTCTGAAGATCATAGGACAGGATTGCATTCAGAAAATTCTTTAATACCTCCAGTGAAAGAGACTCCACAACCTCTCTGGGCAACCTGTTCCAGCATGTGGTCACTCACAGTAAAGAAGTTCTTTCCCCACATTTAGGTGGAACTTCCTCTGCATTGGTTTCTGCCTGTTGTTCTGTTGGTTGGCACCACCAAGAGAGAATCCACATAAGCATTTCAAAGACATGGGCACTATAAAGGGAGCTGTAAAAGAAAATCTCACCTGCTCCTCCTTCCCCCACAGGCATCTGTGCCCACTCATACCTGATTCTGGGACACAGAGAATCCCCCTTAGGTCAGGGAACTCAGCTGTCTAGCAGCCTGATTAAATTCATCTTGTACACAACCCTGAGCAGCACAACTGCCTGAGCCCAAAGAGCAAGAGGTCGGCCACACTTGTCTCCTGCCCCCAAGGTGATGTGAAAACACAGGTACCTCCCCACTCACCCATCACAGGCAGCATCTGACCCCCAGGGCAAGCAGAGCCCCCCCAAATCACACAAACCCACAAGCACAAGGCAGGTCTCATAAACCGTTTGGCTTTAAATGCCTTGCACTGGCTGAGGGGTTTAACAAGTATATCCCAAACATTGCCTTGTCAAGCTGTGGATCGTCAGCGTTAAATCCTTGAGCAGCCAAGTGAGAAATGAACCTGCAGACAGAGAAACGTGTCTCCGTGTTCTTCCCCTGCCTCGCCCTCTCCCTCACCCAGAGCTTGTTTGCTTTTGCTTCCAAACTTCACTTCTCTGTGCAAACAGTCTGCTATGAGAGGTATTTGCTCAGTCCACAAGTTTCCTGCATTTTTTGTCCAGCTCTGGGGCCTGATCATAAGGCATTTCCAGCTTGGAAATCCAGGCTGTGAACGACTTCAGCCCCACAGAAGTGATGCATCAAAGCAGAGACGCTTCTGCACAGTTACCTGGGGACCAGAGCAGATGACAGGGAGGCTGCAGAGGACCTAAGGGTGTCAGAGCCACGGAGCAGCCCAGCCCTTTCACTCAGGAACAAAGACACCTAAAGCACTGCATCTTTGAAGTCATGCTTTAAAAACATCAAGCAGCTGCAAATCCACGGCACAGCCTTCTCTCTGCTCTCCTGTCTGCCTACCTACTCCCAAAGAGACTCTGCCCTTGGTCATGCTTTGTAGGCTGGCCACCTCTGAAACTCAGCCTGCTTAAAATCAGCTTTTATACCACCATCTCTGTTCTACAGCAGAGCTTCACACCACACTCATCACAGTCCATGTACCCTGGATTTGTGCACCCAGCCTACAGAGATGTAGTAACTTCTCCTTTTCCAAAGGCCTCTGACACCCACGTCTTCAAGTATTTGCTGCAGCTCTGCACAACACCGTTCCTTGAAGAGCCTGTAACACATCAGCACACTGAGCAGCTTTGACCTGGAACAGCACCAAGCACAAAGGGTCCTCAGCAGGCTCTGTACGCAACAACAACACAACAAGGAACACTCCAGTCCAACAGAAACCCAGGGGACACAAACAGTGGAGCAGGATTGGGTGGATGGAGGTTATTAGTGCATTACAAATAGAGCAGAAATTCAGGAAGCAGTTATCTCCAGAAAAGAAAGATTCATTTCCTTATGGTGCTTGCAAATCACACTGCTAACTTCAGATCGGAAGAGCTGGTGCTCAGTAGAATGAAATTAAGCATGTTGGATCACACAGGACACCCGAGTGGATAATAGCAGAAAATTAATGGAAGCATATGTGCCTCAGGCAGAGGACTGGAAGACCAGCAAGAGAGCTGTGCTCAACTAAACTTCACCATGATAAATGAAAGCCAGAAAACATACTGCAAATGCAGAAATATGATGATTAGCTCGACACCGGAGGTTCAATGTCTTAAACATTAATTTGCTTTCTCCAAGAGCATCCCTCCCAGCCAACATAAGCACTTGTACAGTTCTCCTTCAGAGACAAAAGGGCACAGGGAAAAACAATCACAAACTTTTGGAAATCACTGGCCTCGCACAAGGATTTTAGTCCTGGATCATCTCCAAAGAAAACCTTCCAAAACAACAAATGAAATGGGACTGCAGAGAGACAAAGCAATCTGTCACTTAACTCCTGACAGTCAGCAGTGTGCTGCCTGGGCACCTGGTGACCCTCTGCTCACCTTCCCTCAGCAAGTCAACACCCTGAGACAGGTCCTTCCACCTCAGCACCATCAGAGTGGGGTTCAACAGAAAGCACAAGGCACTGACACAGGGCACTGACTCAGGCCACCATTCCATCACTGCTGAAGCAATTCTGTGCCCTGGTACCAGGTACCTGCCTGCTCCCACCGCCCCTGCCACGCCGCCTTCTCTCCTCCACCAGAGCATCAAGTACTTTGCTTGCACATTTCCAGCAATCTGTTGTTTTCACTGATGCCAACTCCCTCCTTGCAAACCTAAATCTTGGAGTCTCCCTATGACTTGCCTTCACAAGAATGCTAATTAGGTCTTTACTACCCCCAGGCTTTCTGAGAGAACACAAGCATCTGCCATGTGCACTCCCACTCCAGCTATGTTTTCCCACTCCAAATCAACAAAACAAGTGTGTTACTCGGTCAGTGACATGCAGAGGACACAGCCAGACTGGTAAGAAACCTGGGGAAGGAGTATCACCCACCACATTTCACTCTCAAACACCACCAGGAACATCCACTCTCCTCCAGGAGACCATGGCCCTTGTCAGAGGCTGCAGTGCCTGGCTCTCTGTGTGCTGGGTCCTTGCTCCAATGGTGCTGGGCTCCCTCAGCATTTCCCAAGGAACAGGCTGCTACCATACCTCTGCCCACACACAGGCTTTCCAACCCACACCGTTCCCTTCCCATGACACTCTGGTATTTTTAGCAGGAGGTGCACAGAGTGAAAGGCAATCTGCTCCCATCAGCTGGTCACACTCATTACATCCAGCCAGAACTGTCCTTCTCCAGACAGCCCACACCCAGGGACACTCAGGTTTTCCAGCCAAGGAACCTATTCAAGGACAGCTGCCAAGGTGGTACTGGCTTGTCCTGTTTGTGTTGGCTCTTCACTCCTTCCTAAGAAAGGGGGCATTTCCCAGGACCAGGCTGCCCCCAGCTCTCACATCCAAATGAACAACCACAGAATAACATGAGGAGGGGACTGCTGTAAGATCTGTCTTGTGCACAGCTCCTGGATGACAGACATGCCCTGCAAATGCTAAGCCCTGCAGGTCTCACCTTCTGGCTCAAGTACAAGAGAATGCAGCACTCCCTGCCAGACTCAGGGAAGGTGTCATTTTGAGGAGCAAAACTATCCTCACACTGAAGGGTGTCTGATGCAGGAACAGGCACCCAAACAGACTGAAACAGACAACCAGACATGTTCAATGTGAATGAGGAAGACACCACAGGTCTCCCAGTTTCCAAACAGGTAAAGCATTTTGATGCTTCTTTTCAGCTTCCTGACTCAGAAGATGGCTCACAGTCACCACTGCCCACCTCCAGAGGGACTGGGCATTTTCCACAGCTAATCTGTACTGTACTTGGAAAGTAAGGAGCTGAAAGATAAGGGAATATACTCAGATACAAAGAATGTGGCACAAGTGGCTTTGGGGGAAGCATTCTTTAAATGCAGCATTTTACAAGCAGAATAAATCCTAGACCATGTGGCGACAACTGAGCTGCACGCAGCTGCTGAGCCAGCTCTCTCTTTCTAGGGGCAAGACTAGTTCCCTGCATAAATGGTTCTTTAAACTTTATAATGCCAACTGCATGAATAGGACTTTTATGGATTCCTACAGTGACGCACAAAGACATCCTCAACATTTCAGAGCTGCTCAGTGAAGCCCACACGCTAGCTGCCTTCACCAGAGCACTCAGATCCCAGCCCAAGACCCAAACTCCTCCAGGAAGCCTGTCTCACCAGGGACATCCTGCTGTCTCCAGGAAGTCAGGATTGCTGCCAAGGTTTGGTTAAAGCCCAAACAGATCAGACTCTGCAGCTTTGGCTCCCAGAGGCCACACCAGCCCCTGCTCCAGCACCATCCTCCTCAGACTGCTGCACAGGGTTTCTTTGTCCACACAGTTTTGCCTTCGAAGAGAGGCACAAAAGGACAGATGAGCGTGTAATCAATAGGCCTCACCCTCACAGCTCTCCTGCTGTCCCTGCCACTTCTCAAAGGGAACTTTTCCTTCCTCCCTCCCCTTCTGCATCATCTTCCCTGGCACCCAAACCGACAGCTGTGGCCACGCTGAGCCAGCTCTGGCAAACTGCTCTGTGGAGCTGCCCCTGGCCCTGCCTTGGGACAGCACCGTGCCAGCACTGGGACCTCTCCACCAGCTGCTGCTGCTGCTGCGGCCAGGGCTGCTCTGCTGCAGCTGCCTCCAAGGCACTCCCCCACCCATGGGACACGATCCAGCACGGCCATGGGAGAGGCTGTGACCCCAGGCACACCACCACGTGAAGTCCCTCCTGCTGAGAATCCAGGCATGAAGGGAAACGGTTCTGCTCCTCTTACAGCAGCCAGGGCACCAAAACCACCCTGCAACAGATTTCTGTGGCTACCCAAGGAATGCCTCCCCCTCAGTTTCCAGCACAAGAGCTTCACAGCCTGCTTCTCTTAAAACTCCCTGATGCAGCCCAATCCCACAGTGTGTCAGTGAGCAGCTGGCACTCACTCTGCTGTTTCCAGCTGTGCTGCTTCTGCAGAGCAAGGCAGGGAAGCCTGTGGTCTTTCCAGGACACGTGGGAGGCTCAACACTCAAAGAGCATCAGAGACAGCCCCACTACAGGGAAGCAAGGAAGAGCTGCATCTCTGTGAAGGCTGAACAATCCCATCTGCCCTGCTGAAAACTCCTCAAGGGATGGACACAAAGAGCACGACGACAGAGATAAAAGGTATGTTCTCAAATGTGCCAGCGTGGCTGCAAGACACAGAGAACAGTCTGTACTGTGCTTTCAGGAAATCCTCTCCCTTTTCCATATTCATATTGATCCAAAAACTCCTACATGACATCTCCTCAAGCTCAATGCCAGCTATTACAGAACTCTGGAAACACAGACAAAACCTTGAAGACACTCTCACAGCAGACTTAACGAGGCTGATGGTTTATCCACCTGACTTTAATCTCCTCCACTTGTCTTCAGCAGCTCTCAGTAACACACAGAGACCTTCTGGGACTTTTTCCATGTGCGGACAAAGTGCTTTTCACTGCAAGACCAGGCTCTCAGGACTGAAATTCAAGTACTAAGGCATGGAAATATGTAAGACAGCAAAAGAAGCAGCTAATATCAGACACGTCTCACCCAATTTTGTACATGACAACCAACTGAGTTTGACCACGTTCACAGGAAACCCCCGTGGCCATGGCAAGGCAGCCCCCCACATCACCCCACAGACACTGTGAGCTCACTCCAGTCTCACTGGCAAGAGCACAGCTCCCAGCTGCCAGGCTACTGCACAGAAAGCTGGCAGGATATGTGGGAAATGAAGAAAAAATCAATACCGGTTGGCTCGTTTGCAAATCTGTTCCTACCCTCACCTTCCCGGGCTCACAGAGGACAACTCATTAGGTGTCTGGAGAGCTGCCAAACCCGGATGGGGCTGAGCAAGAGATGCTGCAGTCCTGCAGGACAGATCCTCACTGCTGGGCCCCCCAGACCCGTAAGTGCAGCCTCTTTCAGCAGGTGAAAGCGGTGCAGGCAGCAGATAAAAAGGGTAAACATCATTCAGCCCAATGTGCACCTGTCCTCCAGACAAAGGCTGCCCCCGGAAGCCAGGCTGTGCCTCTCAGCGCACAAAGACGGGTCTAAATCTGTCTGTAATAGAGCTTTTCAGGCTGACTGAACAGTAATGTTCACACGCTGCTCCCCTCAAGGGAATACTGTATCCTCCTCACTGCATTACCCCAATCAGAAAGATCAGTGAGCAGCTCAAAGGCAAAGGTGGAAGAGGCACCGCTGATGTGATTCCATTTAGAATCTATCAGAATATTTTATTCCTCCCTTTGAAAGCGACAGATTAGGTATTTTCACTTCCCTTTCAAGTCTGGCAGAACAATTCACACCAGTGGACCAAACACCCCTCACTCCTCTCGCTGTGCCAGGTACTGTAGATGGAGAAAAGGCTCTTTGAAAGCCCCCCAGAGTCACCCGAGGGAAAGCTACCTCTGCAATCAAAGGCCAAACTCCCAGCCAACAGGGTAGCGATTTCTCTTCATCACAGCGAGCTTTATTTCCATTCCAGCTTCTTTATTTTCACAAAGTCTCCTGGAAAATTAAGTGTGGGACACCTCTATTCCAAAAATCTTTCCTTGGCAAGTGCTGGCTTCCCACTTTCTGGCAGACACTGAAATTAAATGCAGCCTCCCTGTTTATTTCCTTCTTGCTGTGGATATGCACATCTTTGCTGAGCTCTGGAAGCAATTTTTTAGTTGGGGGAAAAAAAGATTCCAAGCTCTTACATAAACAATGGCTGGTGACGAGAGGAAAGACAAGGGTTGGAAAATTTCTCACATTTTATTAAAGCATCTCTCAGTGCAGCAGATCAGACAAAAAGAACAAACCCAAACAAACAGATTGAAACAGCTGAATATTAAAATGGTACTGGAGGGATCAGCTGCAGCATCTTTCCATGGCCAGGACCAGATCCTCTCCCAGACAGCATCACTGAGACACAAACAAGGGTGGACTCTGCTGTTCCATGGTTCAGAAAGAAGGAGCTCAGCACAGACACACAATGGAAAAGCAGAGCCCAAGGCTGTTGTACTTGTCAAACACACCTCTGCTGGTCTCAAGTCTAAGTGCCAGAAGAGGAAAAAAAAAAAAAGAAGACAAACTTCCTGCACAAAAAGGGAAAATAAGCAACTTTGTCAGTGCTTCCTCCAGCCTGGAGCACAAATTGATAGGATCACACTGATCTAATCCAGAGGGCATTCCCCTAGAGATTACAACAGTCTCAAAGTAGGTCATGCTTGGGCTTGAGCTTCTCAGCAAGCCCAATTCTGACATATTTCCAGAGCTCGTGTAGGTGCGTGTGTGTTTTTCCCTTTCCCTGCAGCAGCTCGCTGTGAAACACCCATTACCAGGAACCCAAATTAGAGAGGAGTGAAGTTGAAGGGCTGGATCTCTGCTTGGAACAGCAGGAGATGGAGCTATCCAGCCCAGTGACCCCCCTCTCCACACTCTGGCCAGAGCTGCCAGCTGTTAATGGCCCAGGGCATTCCCCCTGCCCAGGGATTCCAGGGCATTAGGGCTGAAATCCCCACAAACCCACACCCTGCCTGTAAAGGGGGAAGAAAGCACGGATGTTAATGGGAACAGGGCCATGCTGGCCACGAGCTGAGCTCAGGGGAGAGCAGGGCTGTTCAAACCAGACCTGAATCAGGACACACTGACATTCTGGTGTCCACACTGGGTCCCATTCCTCCCTCACACTCTCCGCAGGAGCTTCAGCACAAGGAGCTCCTGTGGACACAGCTGCCACTCCTCCCTGCTTTGGGTACCACACAAGGCTGCTTCTCCAAGCTGTGGCTGACTCCAGGCTCACCCTCCACCCAGCCAACCCTGCTGCACACTTCAGGCTGGAACAGATGAACAAAACCCAGAGACCTTGACCAACCTGCATTCCTCTCAACTACAATAAAAACTCTTCCACTTCTCCACTCCAGCACTTCTTTACCTCTCCCCTTATCTTGAACTCCAGAAACACACACAACACATCACAATCAATGTTTGCAATCAGACCCCTACAAAACAAGGGATATAAGCACAGCAATACTTTTGATTCATCAGGACACGAGCACATCCCTGTTCACCCTTCATCACCCTACAACAGCTACAAACCAGAACACCCACCCATACCAAATGGCTTTTACAGTCATGCACTCAGAGCCTTTCCCATAACTTTAATTTCAGATCCTCCCAGCTGTCACAGCACTTGCCTCATCCTCCAAGGACTACAAACACAGGCTTTCTTCAGGGTCCTGGACTGTTTATGTGCAGAGCTGGGAAGAGAATTGCATTTGCTGAGGCTATGAATGATTTATCACGGCACTGAATGCGAGAGGAGCGGGGTCCCAGGGCTCGCTGCATGACCGGAATCTCACAGGCAGGCTGCATCTGCAGAGATGTTTGTGTGCACTCTTCAAATCATCATTAACCAACAGGACCCTCAAGAGGAGCATTTATTTCCTTGGGATTGTAAGGGAGATGGCTGCTGAGAAAACAGCTGGGCAGGATTTAGCCCCATTATTTCCGTCTGTCTTGTTCCGCCCCTCCACCTCGCAGTTCAGTTGGGTACAAAACCAGAAATAATAATGAAAAAAAAAAAAAAAGAGGGAAGTGCAGTACATAACACAGGCCAACTGCAGGTCACAGCTCTGGTCAGTGGAAGCACATGCAGCTGCATAGGGCAGGTTTTATATTTCCAAATACCTCCTCCCCCCCCGGGGGTTTAAGTACTCTTCCCATTCTCCAGATGATTTGAGCAGCGCTGTAAATGCAGGTGTTATAAATAAACAAAAATATGCCCATGCTGGCACGCAGCTTTCAGCTAGTAAAATGGGCATCAAGGATTCTTAATGAAATGGTTTTGCAATTCCCAGCAGTTCTGCATTCTCTGGAGACAGGGTGATTAAACAAACACACAGAGCGAGAGCCCAGCCTTGACTCCATCTATGGGAGTTTTGTCACAGACTGAAACGAGGCAGGAATGCCATCCCATGGACCTCCCCCAGACAGCTACACAGGCTGTAACTTAATATTATGCCTCTTGTTATGTGTGTGATACCAAGAGGCAACCATATTTAATACAGTACTCTGTATCCAGGGATAAAGCAGGATGGAGCCAACCATCAATCACTCAGCTTCTCTTTCCTTGTAGGATTACACAGGCCAACCCCATGGCTAGGAAGTATTTATGAACTCTTTTTTTAGTTCTAGATACTGCAGACTTTTTTTATACTTACTACAGACCTCTATTTTCTGCATACTATATTTCCATGCACATAATCCTCACCTCAAACCCACTCATTAAAAAAAGTACTGCTCCCTTGAAAAACAGTCCTCAGATTACCCACAACTCACCCTCTCTCTTTCCCAACAGCTAAGAATGCCATCAATTACCCCAGCAAAGGCTCCCTGCAACCAGGGAGAAAACTGGAACTAGGAAGAGGCAGGGCCAGGCAGGGGGTAGGTGGCCTTGGAGTAAACCTCCCATATTTCCTACATTCCCTGCACTGCACTTGAATCATTTCCTCCTCCTTCCCCAGGCAACCCATGGACTAGATGCATGAAAGTGCAGCAATTACCCTCTTCCATTACCCTGAAGACTCAGCAAGAATAAACTGTTTGCAAAGGAGAACCCTCTTGCCTTCTCCAGCCCCAAAGCCAAGCCCTTCCTCCATCATCCACAGCTAACCTATGAAATCTGTTTGCTCTGCAGACTGAGACCATTGCTAAGCAGTCAGCTTTAATTTCCTTGGAGTCCTCCAAACGCAGCATTGTGGCTCAGACAGAGTCATCCACCACTGCCTTTGGAGGCTCCATTCCTCCTCTCCCCTCCCCAGCTCACAGCACACATATCACCAAACACCAGCAGGAAGAGAAGGGAGCAGGGAAACTTCTCTGCAAAACCATCCCTTTATTTCAAGGCTTCTTTGATGTGGTGCAACACCAGCCTGGAAAAGAAATCCTCACTCCCCACAGCCTACTGAGCTTCCCAGGGCTGTTTGGAGAAACAGCAGCAGACATCAGCTGACACCAGCAATTACATCCAAAGAGCAGATACAAGTCTGTTATCGATCTGTTCCTAGAGGGAAGGACAAGCTATCCAGTAAAAAGGGGTGTCACGTTATTAAATTCTGAGAGGATAATAACCCAACACAGAGGGCACAGCTGTTACTGGTGCACTTCAGGCTTCGTTTCCAAGCCTGACAGGGAGCAAAGATCATCAGAGCGCTTCAGTGTTCAGAGAGAGGCCTAGAAATTAGAGGAATAAATTAACATATCCATGTCTGGGTTACTGGGCTAAGGGGGCTGCAAGTTCTACTGGCAGGAACTGGCCTGGTGCTGTCAGTTCCTCCCAGCAGCTGCTAAAACCTCTTCTTAGCCAGTGCACAATGCTCAAACACTTCAGCCTCTCCAAGCTCTGCAGTTTTACCCCAGAGCAGGAGTTTTACCAGCCCAAACACTTTCAGCAGCCCATGGAAAAGGTGCAGGGAGGTTGTCTCCTGCAGTAACCTGAGCCAAACATGCTGGTGAAGAACAGTGACAGACAGCTCTGTGGAAAAACCTGGATCAATTTTGCTACGAAAAAGAAAACATGGCTCAGGGTAAGCGAACAAGCCACAGCCTTTCAATATCAGCAACTCAAAAGAATGGGAGAATTTAACCAAGCTGCTGCTGGGAGGAAAAAAAAAATCCACGAAGAGTTATTGATTTTTATGAGCTTGGAGTCAAGAGATCCATAAATTATTCACAAGGCAACAGAGATGGCAGATTTCTTGGACATTTCAGCGCCTCACTGCACAGAATTACGAGCTGGGATCATTTGGCCAGACTGTCCCACAGTTGAGCATTTATAAACAGCAACAGTGATCTCCGAAAGGGGCTCTGGATGTGTGACAGGCAGCTGCCCTGCTAGCAGCTTGCAGGACATGCCAGGGCTACAAGCAGTGCTGGACAGACAGAACCCCAACAGAAAGTGGTTTCAGGGAACACTTTGGGGATTTTCCACCCCACTGCAGAAGACAGCAGGTCTATCTGTCTGAATTAACAAAATTACAAACACCACGAATTAGAAGTGAAATGCACCCATAACCTTGCCCAAACAATCAAAGTCCCTCCAATCATCCCAAAAGGCACTTGGAAAACAAGGTGTGAAGAGCACTACAGACAGCAGTATTTATCTCAGATGTAAGTCTGGGCAGAAAACTCAAGCTCAAGAGCTGTGTGAGGTACTCCCAGCTTCATCACAAGCCTCAGGTGCAGCCTCTGGCAACTCATCTCTCCAGGCCCCTTTGCAAAATAGAAGGTAACAGTTTTCCTCCTGCTGCAAGGGAAAAGCATTGATGCCCCCAGATGTGAGAGCAGCCAAGGCCAGGCAGTGCCTCAGATCCTGAGCTCGTCTGCACAGATCCTCATCAGCACAGCCAAGCTCCCACACCAAAAGAAAGTGATCCCTTAGATCTGCAGCCCTCAAAGCACCGGAGACACCTGGGATTATCCCCTCACACAGCCAGAAAAGCACAGGCCAACAAAGCCACACAGCCACTGGCTCCAGTCACACCAGTCCCTGGTCCTGCCTGAGAACTGAGGAGTCTTTGGTTGAACCTAGGCCAGGTATGACTCCAGAGCACATAAAAGACCTCAGCACTGGAAAGACTCTTGTTTAAAAAGCAGTGGATTGGAAACTTCACATCATGAAATCTAGTGGGGGAAGATCAGTATATAGTTTTGTAGGCAAATGTGGTCATTGGAAACACTCGAGCTGCAGCTCAGAAGACAGATTTGCTGTTTATCCACACCACCAGAAGCAGAAGTGAGAACAAAGGCAGCTGTCCTCACCCACCACCCCAACACAAACCTAATCCAGGATTCTGAGCCTTTAGCTCACAGAAAAAAAAACCAAAAAACCACCATAAATTTCCCTGTGCTTGTGCAGAAAGAGCTGGAGGTTTTAAAAACTGCTGGAAGGGAAGCCAGCCATGTCTTTACCCCTTCCAAATGCAGGGACTCGGATGCCTGGCCAGTTGCCCATTACTGCACCTAAGCCCAAGGCAGTGCTGCAGCTCTGAACACCCAAATCCCCAAGTGTGGGTTTCCAGCACAAACCCCACATACTCTGTGGCAAGATCCTGGAGGCACACTGCTGGGAAGGTTTTCCTGCTGAGCTGTCTGACACTAATGACCCCACAGCAGGCTCTGGCAGGCAAAGGCAGCCCCCAGATTCAGCCAGTGCTGCTGGAGTTTCAGATGGTGCAGAACAGCACATTGATCCATTTATCGTCTGTGGGTTGCCATGGAGACCACAAGTCATTCCCCACCATCACCACCACCCCCCTGCAGACCCCCCCACTGCTTTTCAATTGATAGCTGGGCACTGGGGAAGCATTTGCAGCACCGTGGAAATTAAATCCACACCAGAGGAGCAGAGGATTCAGAGCTGACACAGCCAAGGGACCTCAGCTTGAGGCAGCCTGTCCTGCTCTTCCCCACTGAGCCAGGCCAAGCAACCAGGGGCTCCAAGCCGAGTATTATGAGAAATTAACAATAATAAAGTGGGATTTTAATGCCACTCCATGGGCTCCCCTCTGACAGTTCTCTTGGCTCACAGGGAGGAAAGACTTCTATCTCTCTAAGTGCCAGAACAGCCTTTGGAGTATCCCAGAGCACAACTCCACCAGGGCAAAGCAGCAGGGAGTTCCCATCTCCCCCAAAGAGGGTAACATCCAGCAGGACAGCACTCTTCTGCTTTTCACACAGCAGATCCACTGGGGAAGGATCTCAGTTGACCCTTCAGTGGAGGGAGCAGAGCACCAAGGGACCTGTGTACACTGCAAGCAGCAGGGTGAGAGTGGGTGGATGAAACTCCAGCCGCCTGCTGCTGGAAAAAAGTCACTTCTTGGTCTGTAGAAGATACATGAGGCACCAGCTCTGGGGGCAGCAGAGCAAGGCTAGAGCACATCCTGTAAGCCCACCCTTCAGATATATATTCCCCCATCTCTCACAGCCAGGAAGCAGAGAAAACACTTGACCTGCTTTTGGGGAAAATGTCCCAATGGGGTGCACAAGACTGCCTCCCCACACCTACCCAGTCCATGCTCTGGCAACACAAAGTATTCAGGTGCTGTTCAGCACTGTCATTTACTAGAACCAGATAGTATCACATTTCCTTCCTCCCACCCCATGTAGGATGAAAAAACACCATCAAGACAACCTGAGAAAAATTTTTCAAACCTTAGTGCTTAGAGTTTGGCTTTTAACTCCACACACAGCCACTCAAGCAAGTCACCTGCTCAGCCAGAAGAGCTGATCCCGTGTAATTCCCCTGCATTTTAACAAAGAGCTGCTGTGCAAGCGCTGCACTTCTGAACAGCTCATTCCCTGCACACACAAGTGTGAAAACTTAGTGCTGGCTTACCACAGAACTGGATTACAACAAGCACCTTTTAGGAGGCCAAAGGACAGAGAAGAGCTGGTGTCACCAGCCCCCCCAGCACGGTGGGCTGCTGCCAGAGGAGCCCCAGCAGCCAGAACCCACCCCAGGCACTGGAGCATGAGGACACAGGGCAGGTGGCAGAGCACAGAAAGGCAGCTGCAGGCTGAGAGCCTTCAGGGAAACTCAAGAAGCGTGGTGTAAATACTGTATGTGCCTGGAGCCAGAAAGCTCAGCGAGGGCCGTGTGTGGCATTTCCTGAAGGTTACCTCTAATAAGTGCTGTCAGCTTGCCAGCCTTCCACTGTCTGCTGAGCCCTTCTGTGGGAAGCACGGCCCAGACCTCTGTGGCATTGTCACAATCTGTGACAGCGAGAGCTCAAAAAAATAAAATTCCTCCCACGCAGCACAGACAAAGCAGGTGTAGGACACCAGGGCAGGCAAAGCCACTGTAATCTGGCAGGGTGGAAAGGCTCCTCTCTGCCCCTGAATGCCTGGTCACAGAGCTGCTGGCTGAGCAGTGTGTGTGTCCCTGCAGAGGGGAGGTGGCAGGGGCTGACAGAGGAGCCAGCCCTGTGCAGCAGGGCAGGTGACCCAGCCTGTCCTGCTCTGCAGCCCTGCTGTGCCCTCAGCCCAGCCCAGCCCACACAGGCACGGCCAGCAGGATCAGAGCTGTGATGCTCAGGCCACTCTCCTCCCCCAGCAGCAGCTGGGGTGCTGCAGCACCTCCCTCACCCTGCCGAGGGCTGGGCACTGCACCCAGCCTGTGCCAGAGTGATGGGTCAGCAGAGCCAGAGCACAGCAGAACACATTTGTCTGCATTCATTTTCCAGCTGCCACCAAGGAGATTATCCCGGCCCTCCCCAATCATTTGCTTCTGCCAGGGAGAAACAGACAAGGCATCTTCATCTATTCCCAGGCATTTTCTGGTTCTCAGGGTGAAGTTTACTCACAGCTTTTGAGCCTTCCCAGCCCAGTGATCACAGCTCACTGGTGAAGGGGATCTGCTCTCTGTTGTTCTTCAAATCACCTGCTGAGCTCGGTGGAACACAGGGGCTTGCAACCAATCCACGTGGCACCAGTCTCTCCAGCAAGGACACAAGCTCTCCTGCAAAAGCAGGAAATGTCCACAACTCCCTTTGCCGAGCCTCTGCCTCAACGCCTTTTCTCTTTTTTTCAGAGGACAGCTCCAAACACAGCACTGGAAATAAATGCCAGTGGTAAGCAGACAGTACACAGCAGGTAACAAACACTGCAGATGTGAGCAGAGAACTCAGGAGATCTGTCATTCCAGTTTCCAGAAGAGGAAAAAAAAAAAAGCCACAGTTCAAGGCCTCTTTGGTTACGTAAACTTCATTTCCATGTCTTTTATCACAGATAAGATAAGCCATTGCTCAAGTTCAAGTTCTGTATCAAGTAAACCATGATAATCCTCTTAGGAATTCCCCATGCCCCAGCTTGAACAGACCTGCAGAAAAGAGCTTAAGGGGTTGCCTTCAGCTTAAAAAAAGAAACACACAAGCACACAGCCACAGACTTATTTATAACGTAGGCAAATTTGGGGCCTAGTACAGAGCACTGGAGGCTTATACAGCTCTGTCTGAATAAGGGATCTACTTCTGCCCTAGTTCATAAATGCTACAAGCTACTACTTGGTCATGCATCGCTCAGCTGAGCACCAGCCTGGAGATGATTGCCTTCCAAGGAGGATTTCCAGAGGGTCAGACCCCAGAAGAAATTAAACTGATTCACAACCAGTCACACACACTTTGTCCTGGATTAGAGCAACAAGACTTTTCCAGGCAGCTGTAATTTTTTTGGTTTATTACAGCACAAGATAATTTTACGTCCTTTAATGCTGCTAGCAGAATTACAGTGATTTTAAGCAGTTATTGCCCTGCTTCAGGTACAAGACGTTAAACTCAATAAGACCACCTCCCCCTGTACTTTACTGTCAAAACACACAGATGCAAAACATCACTGTCTATATTTGTTAAGAGGATGATTTGATCCCATCTAGCAACTGACTATATTTACTAACCACTTAAATATGCACTCACACACCCCACACTGCAACACAAAAGGCCATTTCATAAATATCTGATTGCAAGACAGATGACAGCAATAAGCAGGCACACAAACCCTCGCCCTCCTCTCTGCTGCTCATCATCAGGACACAAATTACCTGGGCCTGCAATTTTTATCACAGCATCTTCCAGGGAACCGACTTAGCCTGAAGGGAATGAAGGCCAACATTTGAAGCTTAATTCTTCACTTCACAGGGCTGCATCTGGCCACCCCCAGAGTGCTGCAGACGTGCAACCACACGCTGCAAGGGCACAGCATTAAGCCCTTCTAAGCCTCTGGCTGCCAGAAGATCAAGGCACCAGGCAGTGGGTAACATCTGAAATTGGTGCTTAAAATGCAAATTTTCTTCAGGTCTGTCTACTTCCTCAGCCAGCCCAACGGGCCCCGGCGCCCACAACTGCTTCTTACACGTTTCCAGCCACCGTGACTTTCATCCCTCTGATAGTTTCTCTCCATTAGGGCCTTTCACACATCTCTCAGTATTTTATGACACTCGAACTAAAAGATGCAGCGTATCAAACAAAACACATCTCTCTCCTTCCCACCAGCAACTTCAAGATCCTTTAGCATTGACTGACAACCCACAATATTGTGGGAAAGGCTGTTTTCAGATGAGCTGCTGGAAAAGCTCTTCCAAGGTAGCAGCTGAATTCAAATCACACACCAATTAGCTCAGGGGGATTTGTATGTTTTTCTTTCAGGAAATCTATTTGAAAACAAAACAAAGAGGAAAAAAAAAATTGTTTAAATCTCATTAAAATATCTCAAACTGTGTCATAAGCACGCCATATTTTCTACTGAAGAGAACAGGAGCAGCTTTAACCAGTTTCACCTCATCAGATGTAATTTTGTCCTTTAAACCCTCTTGCTGTGTTCCCCCACCTCCAACAAGATAATGCAGAGGGTCCAGAGCAGCTACAGACCTGCTCAGCATCACGCAGCAAGTAAAGCACTGTGCCAAACTGCCTGGGTCTGCCCCGTGTCTTTCCCACAAGATGAGGTTTTCCACTCTGCTCTCCTCAGGTTTTCGCCTCTCGCCTCAAGGCCACATGCAGATGACCGTGCTTTTTCTGAAGCCAGTGCCAATGAGGCCACTGCATTCGTTATCCAGCAGGATAATGACAGAGTGCAATTCAGTCAACAGCAAATCCTCCCCAGGGAGATGCCCTCTGACCTTCCCTGAGCTGGGGGATGAACGCAGACAGCCAGATCTCAGACAGGCGGCAGAGCTGAGTGAATAATTCCTAATGAATCCTTTCATCTCTTCTTTTGTTTTGGGGAAGGGAGGGAGTGGGTGAAAGGAAATAGTTTGGTACCATCCACCAGCAGAAAATTATTTTCTAGAGCTACCCCAAATCACTGTCATCTGAACAACATTTTTCATGGCTTGTGCACAGTATGTGGGCACAGAACACAGGCTGCTCTCTGCAGAGAAGCCCCTGGTGCAGACAGCCAGCCTGGGAGAGGGGAGCAACAGCCAAAGACACAAGAGCAGGGATGATGCTGGAAGCCTCGCTTAAAATCACCCTTGGGCAGGCAATTGAGAGTTAATCTAAGATATCCACTCAAACCACATTTTTGCCAATGAAATTCGGTTCCACTGACACATCAGCAAACGCATGAAGGACAAGAAAGTTCATGAAATGAGGCCCACAGAAAGCCAGGATCTTACCTCTCTCCACACGTCACTCAGCCCTCACTATCCATTTTCTCTCATTTTCCAAGCCACAAGCTGTAAGGATAACAAGGACGTGATAAAAGCAGATTTATTTTTTCCCCAACAAAAAGAAGCAATTCCCATTTCTCCGGTGTGAATTCAGCTGTAGAATTCCGTTTAGCAGCATCCCCTGAACGCTCCGTGTCACCCAGAGGTATTACAGTAAAAAGGGGTGGAAAAACAACTCCCAACTCTGAGATCTCAGGGCTGCTCCACAAGCTTTCAGCCATTCATGCAGCACCTTGGCCCATGGGTGCTGGTCCACATCACTTTTAGCCATGTAGTTTTTATCCCCATCTCTCAGCTGCCCCTGAAATCAGCCACGTCTGAAGCAGCCACTGCCAGCTGCACCAGAATTTGCAGGGATTTACCCCCAGCAAGCCCCACCTCACCAGATTGTGGGGTACACTGGGAATAGAAACCACAGGGAAGGACCACGGTGGTGAGATGCTCCCAGCCCCATTCCCAGACAAATGAACTGACATGAACCTGCACACTAAAACAGAGCTTGGCCCGTGTATTTATATAGATGCCAAATCCCAGGGATATCAGTGACAATCTCTTCCCCAGTAAAACCTGATTACAGAGCCGGAGTCTCTAAAGCCCCCTGCCACCTCCCTCATCACTGGGACATCATGGGGAGAGGCCAGCAAACCCCTCCAGGTGCCTGGCACAGCAGGGGTTGCAATGCCAATGATTAAGCAGATCTTCAAAGGAAAAAAAAACAAGAGTCCTGGTCAATGACTGACCAGTGTAATAGCTCAGGCTACTATCATGTGCTCTTCTCACACCACATTTGTTTGCTGGACTGCCCCAAGAGGTTTGCAAGGGTCAAACACGAGGTCATCAGCTTTGCTGAAAAATATAAAAAGCTGGAACTGCAAGTAAGGAACGTACCAGAACCTACAATTAAGGCTAAAAAGACATGAAAATGCAAATCCTCTAAGTCTAAACATACCAGAGGCAGCATCAAAAAGGAGAAGAAAAAAAAAAAAGAAAAAGGATCTTATGGTTTTTGAAGATCAGACCTTCACAATATTTAGTAATTCACGAAAAATTCTGACCAGACTCAAGTGGCTGTGGAAAGCAAAACCTTGCTTTCAGGCTATTTTGAGAAGCACTCACAAAGTTTATCCCAGAAACTGCTTTCTGCCTACTCAGATTTCTCAGCTGAGCCCATCACATGGTGTTTCGATGGACTGCTGGAGACACTTGGGAATAGCAGAGCTGCCTGCTGCTATCTGCCTGGCACAGGGTGGTTTTTAATTGAGGCTGAACTCCTTAAGTCCCTGCTGCAGTCTGCAGCTCCAATCACTGAAATAATAATTAAACCCAGGAGAAACAGTGCAAAGCAGCAATGCCTTTAACTACCAGTACATTAAGATGAGGGAACCTGAAGATGTGCACAGACATCTGCAGAATGTGCTGCTTTGTTTCAAAACCTGAGGATTTCACAGGTTTTTAAACAGGAATTCAGGGTGGCAGCGATCCTGCAGTACAGAAACAGGAGAGAGGCAGGAAAGTATCCACTTTCACCTCAGCCAGTCCAAGGAAGAAATCAGAGCAAGTTTTTTTCCATCTGAATTTGGGACCTTCCCTTCATGGGAATCTGAGAGATTACAAAGAGAGGGGAATGCAGAGCAAGAGAGGCACCCAAGACATCAGACCAACTCGAGCCATCCTCCCCAGTTCAAACTAACCTGTGAAAGAAACCTGCTAAAGAAACCCCTCTGGAAAAGTGTGCTGGCTGTGGAGGTTGCTGGCGGATCAGACAACACAAGTTCGGCTCTGAAATCCGAGGGGAGAGACTCGGGCTGGAAACGACTCTCCATTAGGTTAATTAGTCAAGTTTGATGTATCCAAGCCGGTTACCATGGCCACAGGAAGTGAGGAGCAATGCTTTACACAGATTTCCTTGTGCGGGACTGCGGACAGGGGAGCTCCCCAGCCCCGGCAGGCCCCTGGCAGGGCAGGGAGGAAGGAACCCGCCGCCCCGGGCCCCGTGCCAGCCCCCGGGCTGGGCTGATGGCAAACGCTGGACCTGCTCCTGGGCCATACCCCGTAAGGGCTGCTAAAAATAGCCCCGCGGCTCAGCCAGGTTAATGGCACAGCAAGAAGATGCATTTGCACGTAGAAATAAACAGAATGCACGCGAGATCTACCCCCTCCACCTGGCTTTTGGTCGGCTGGTTTTGAGTGGGGAGAAAAAAAAAAAAGCTGCTGTGTTTTCTCTTAACAATTCAAAACCTATCTGTCAAAGAAGTGACAGAAAGCTGTCCATCTCTCCAAACACCATGCCAAATACAGCTGAAGCTTGTCTATCAATTTCAGAGCCTGGAAAGAGACCACAGTATATTACAAACAAACAAACATTTTAAGTGTCATTAGTTACATTATGATCAACACCATGTCAGTTGCTTACAACTCTGCTCTGCAGCAAACACTCACCCATGCACTAGCACACATGAGTAAAACCTACTGCAACTTCAGGAACAGCAGCAGATTTAGAAAAGAGTGGGAGAGAAAAAGCAATTTGTAATTCAGCAAGGCTCCCGTGGCAGAGCAGTTTTAAACTCCCTTGAGAAAAGGACCCTCCTCTCACTCTCTGTTCACCAGGTGCCTCACCGAGCCAGGACTGCCGCCTGCAGAAGCTGCACACAGCACAGAGGATGGCTTCTGCCCAGCTCTGCCCTTCATCAGTTCACTATAGATGTGCAGGGCCAGGGCACAAAAGCACAGACCACTTGAGTCTGCCGGGGTGCACAAACAAGACTCAAGGAGCAAAGGTTGTAACAATGTGAAAAACCCAAGCCCTGCCACAGAGGAACACTCCCCGTCACCACTCCAAACCAAGCACTTCATTTCCAGCTCACAGAAAAGGAGAAAATGTCACAGATGCCCAGATCATGGCAGAAGTGGCTGAACTGCTACAACACTGCCTGAGCTTGACTCCAAGCTGGAACTGCTGCAGAACACCAACAGAACCCGACCTGAGGGTCTGAATCACCTGTTCAAAATTGACTGGTGTGCCCCATGCTTGAGAGAGACACATGATGTGTATGCAAACAGGTCTGTGCACAACTCTGGGGGAATATCCCCCCTTTAGAAGGGAATTTCAGTCCTGTGAAATTTACTCCTACAAAAGAAAGGCGTGAAACACAACCAGGTTGTGTAAACTACAGCCACTCTTCCCTGGCTTCAGGCCCTGTTGGTCCCCTTGGCTCCACATCCCACACCCATACTTTCAACAAAGCAGTGATGGCTTAAACAAAACCACGAGTGCTTGGTGAAGACACTCATTCAGCTACTCAGGTCAAAATAAAAGGAGAGAGAAGCACTGTGATAGCAACATGCTGAGAGGCAGTGAGGTGGCAAACTCCCCCACCCAACACTACAGCCCAAGTCCCTTGATTTCAGAAACACAGCTTAAACAAAGCGAGCCAGATGTTGTAAAAAGGCAAGCAGGACTCACCCTTGTTTGACAGAGCCAAGCCCACCAAGAGCTACAATTCAGCTCCACCTTTCTCAGCAGGTTAATGTTCAGCTGTTAGCTTCCCCCCACTCTCTGCACAGGCTTTAAATAGTTCCTTGATACAGATTTCTCTGTTACACTAACCAAAAAACTGGGAGATGGTCAGGTGACAGGAGCACAGAACACGGAGAAAACCATTTGCTCCTGTAACTAATTGTTCTGCCCCCTCAACACACACCAAACTGACTTGGCAAGGCTGGCAAGGCAAAGCTGTTGTATTTATTTACACATTTTTATTCTGCTGGTTAAGAGGCTTCGTAAAGCAGATTGCAAATGGCCAAGACAGCACAGGCAAAACCTTTATCAAGTTTTGCATAAACTGGAATGAGTGAAGAATAGCAGGGACAGCAGCATTCCTGGCTGAGTCCTTTACAGTAGATATTTTAGCCTCAGTTACCTAAGAATTAATTGGCAAAATACTCAAGAAGTTCGGAAAAGCAAGTGTGAACACTCACTTCTGGCTACAGCCTTCTTACCCCAGGGATCAGCCTCCAAAACAAAAATAAGTATGTGCAGGCTGCCTGCTCAGGAGGCAGGGGAGTGCCTGTGTTGGCCAAACACGTCTGGTGCCTGCAGCAGCAGCTGGGTAAGTCGAGGCTGAGCAGTCGTGCACAGACACGTTTTCCTGGAGCAGCCCCACCGGCCCGACTCTGCACCCACCTTCCAGCTCAGCCAAAGGTTCAAGGTGTTTCCGCACCAAACAAGGAACTAGAGTGAGGCAAACACAATAATACATTGTGTGGGGGCTGAAGCCTCCTGCTGAGAAGAAATCCACAGACATTGAAAAAGCACGACCCAACAAAGTGCAGAAAAAAATGAGACACAGATGGAGCTTAAAGCTCTTGTCTCATTGAACCAGAGCAAAACTCACTCTGCCTTTGGCAGGGGAAACAGGAGCAACCAGGGTGCTTGTGTCTGCCTCTGCAGCACGACTCCTCCACCTCAGGGCAAAGCAAATTCCCCATTGCTCAGCCTTCTCTGCTGTTGGCAGAGTTTAAGGACATTCACAGAAGTGTGTTAGATTCCATGAGCACCAGTCTCAGTGGAGAAGATGCAAACCTCAGCTCTCCACAGCGAGCGAGTTAAAATAAAAACACAACCCTTAAGGTACATGCTGACTTCTCTCTTTACTTCTGTTTCATAATGCTGGAGAAAACCCAAAACCCTGCAGTGTTTCTCACTCCAACACCACACAGCCCTCAGGAACGCTGCCGGCAGCTGGCTGGGTTCTGGACCAAAACCACAGCAGCTCTTTATGTGCATCTCTAATCATGGCATCTCTAGACACGTAGACATTACAAAAAAAAAAAAAAAAGGAAAAAACCCACCCCAAGCATTTTTTTAGCAGCAACCCTGTCAAGATATCAAAGTAAAGCCAAAACGAAAACCTACAAATGAAGCAAAAAAATAGAAAGGAAGAAGAAAAAAAAAGAGACTGGCTGACACCTCCTATACATGCTGTCAGCAGGATCATTTGCTCCAAAAATAAGGATGCTCAACACATCTTAACTGATGACATGACAACTGCTTCACCGTCCCAACACCAAAGTTGCATAAAAACCTCTGAATACCCACTGCCTTGCAGCTCAGTCAAACACAAGCACTCGTACTCAGAGCAAGAAACAGACACATTGTGCCGCTCCTCAGAAAGATTTTCAGCTCTTCATTTCCACTCAAGCATCCACTCGGGCTGCAGAAGAGCCTTTTGGCCCTCCACCCTTTGCCAGTCACGCTCAGCAGCTCCCGCCACAAGGCTGCTGTGAGCTGGCTGCCCAGGTGCCTGTGCCCACAGCATGCAAAAATATCTCAGCTGTAGCTCTGGATCCCAAAACTGGGCAGAGCAAGCACACAAAGGGAACGCTGCCGACTCCAAGTCCCCCCCAGACAGCAGCAACCAACCTCCTGCAGAGCTTGGATATGCTCAGGCTGCCTCATCAGCACCTCCCAAACAAGCGACATTTGAGACTAGAAAGCTGTAAGGAAGAATTCTGAAGGCTTTTTCCACTGGTGGTTCAGAGAGTTTTCCCAAAACACTGAACACACAGATTCCTGTAACGCAGACTTTGCTGCATTTTATTTCTCTGACAGTTTTTAATCACCTCTGGTCTAGCATTTGGAAATTATTATTCACACACACACAACAAGAATGAGGCTGCAGGGAAACATGAATTTCACTGGCCTGCCTGGTTTTGTCTGTGGACACCACCTCACATATTACCAAATCAAAACAAGCCGGCCAACTTGAGCGTGAGGGGGAAATGAAAGGGCAGACCGGTGACCTAGAAATGAAGCTGACACTCTGGCATGAGCTTGAAACTCTGCAGCAAAGGGGAAAAAGAAAAAAAAGAAGTTGTAACTGCTTTCAAGATGGAGCTTGAAAAGTTTATTAATGGAATTATATGATGTGGTACCCACAGAAAAGCAAGGACTTGATCAAGGAAGTTTTTTCCAATAGGAAGGAGTCATCCCCTTTGCTAAACACAAGAAACTCCTATGCCAAACAGGGGATGTAGCTATTTAAGGTTCAGATGCCATAAAAACACCCCTACCAAACCACTGGAAAAACTTCCTGAGCACACAGTTCTGGTACCAAACACCACTGCTCTGAAACACACCCAAGATTAACACACCACATGATGTCACAAACCCCATGACAGTAATGGCACGGCCTTGAGGAGGCAGTGGACAAAGCTTTAGGGCTTCAAGCAGTGGATTCGGAATGCCACAGTCACACATCTCAGCACTGATCCAGTGCAAACTCACCCTGCCAGGTGTAATTGGTTCAAAGGGGGTGTTAACACGTTACCTTTGCTCCAGCACGTTTCAGGCTTGAGCGAGTAATGTCCACATCACCAGCATAAACTGACACAGGACCTGCACTGCCCTGCAGCGAGGCTTCCCGAGCCAACATCCAGCCCAGCTCTGTGTGCACCACCAGGTAATCCACTGTAAATCACTGGGGACTCACAGCCTTCCAAAAACCAGCTCCTTGCAACATCAAGGCCAAGGAGATCACGCGGCCTTGGCAGCAAACACTTCCACAGAAGGGTTCTGCTCCAAGAGCCAGGTGCTGCCACTGATTAACCACGTGCTCACCAGGGTTTCTGCAGCACTGCAGGTATGGGTTTGAGAAGTTTGCAGAGGCCAAAGACTGAGCTATTTATGAAGTGATCAAGTACCATGCAGCTGAGATCTGCTCTTATAAAAATGTAGCCGCTGGAGTAATTTTATGAGGTTTTAAAATATTTTCAGAAGAAAGCCAACTTTCCATTGTTTGCCACAGCTTGTTAGAAGCCCACACATCCCACAGTGTAGAGGAAAAGACACCCTCCACCCTCTCCAGCCAGCACTGCACGGCTGGAGGCACAGGCAGATTTTCAGAAAGCTTGATTTTGCCTGTCATCCTACTCAGCAATTCAATTCTCCCACCACATCCCACTGACACCCAAGCGCAGGGCTCTGTCCTTCACCATGCTGTGTTGCAATAATCAGGCCCCAGCTCTTTACACAACCACCTAAGCCTCCAGACCTTGCAATTAAACACTCCCTGAGGAGGATGAAACCTGCCCACCTGGGAGACAGCAAGTCCTCAGGGACTGATCACAGACGATGGGATGATCTGCACCAGGAACCTTCCCAAATCCTGTCATCCTCCACCCACGGGCTGACACATTTCTTTCCTTCTGCCTTCTTCAATGCAGAGACAAGGAAGAGCACACTGCAAACTACTCTCCTGCCCTAACATGCACAGGACAAACCCAAACTGTGCTGCTTAGGAAGCTGGTAGACAACATTCAGGTACCAGCACAGAGCACCAGCCAGAGCCTGCAGAAAACAGAGTTTGGAAGACATAAAAGCCCCCAAAACTACATGATAGATGGTCATGCCACTGAAGTATCTATTCAGTTTACAGCCAGTTCCCTGAGCAGGCAGAGAGAAGCACACCCAGCTGGAAGAGTTAACTTCCCACATGTTTAGGCCAAAATTGCATTTCTGGGCACCGCCACTCTGTCCAGTGTTAAGCCAGGGAAACAATGCTAAATAAAGATTACGTGGAGTGGTATTATGTAAATAATTCTCTTCCACAATGAAAGGATAAACCTAGACTGCTTGGTTAGTTATTAACCCAGGAGCAGAGAGGAAATCCTGCCGGCTCTGCCTCCCTCCCTGACACATGCACCACCCACCCGGAGAGCCACAGCCGGGCCTGCAGCCTCCAGGGACAATACCCACCCCATCCCCGGCTCCCTGCATGCTGGCACTCTCCCTCAGACCACTCCCCACAGGAGGAAACTATTTGGACCCCACCACATTGTCTCCTCCCAGGGCAACCCCACTCCCAGCCTCATCAAGGCTCAGCTTGGCGCCCTTCCTCCTCATCATCCTCCTCTCACCACTAGTCCAGGACATGAAGGGCTCCCTGTGCTGTGAGGGGAGCACACTCCCCATAGATCCCTCCTCTTGAAGGCCTTCTCTTCCCCCACTGGAGCCTGCCTTAGCTCACACATCTTCTTCTGCCCAGAATAACTTATTCGACCTTTCTGCCTCCATTTCTCCCTGCCACCTTCCTCCTGCCTTGGCCTCACATCTGAATGCTTTATGTTCGTGGTACGATTTTAAATCTGTCAGCAATTCATCCATCTGCCACCTCCCGGGTTTTTAATGCCATGAAACGTTCTGGGATACAGCCTTGCATAAACCTCTTGGTGGAAAATTAAGCTGCACCTCGTTCAGAAACCAAACTGGCTTTGAGATCATTTCTTTCCAAGGTGCTGGGCTGTTTCAAAGACTGGCTTCTTCCCTACAGCCAGCAGAAAAGCCATGATGCTATCCGGTCT
Organism: Argya squamiceps; assembly: GCA_037834095.1. Lineage (NCBI taxonomy): Eukaryota > Metazoa > Chordata > Aves > Passeriformes > Leiothrichidae > Argya > Argya squamiceps. The sequence continues at coordinate 12,340,927 of JBBMKD010000044.1, forward strand.
AAAATAAACATTATGGGAGCGGTGATAAGGGGAAACATTTTAGCTGACTAAGAGCAATGTGGGTTCAAATCCAAGCGTAAGCTGATATTGCTTGTAATTTGTTCCCGAGCCAAAAACAGACTGGGAGTGAAAAAATGGAAGGCATTAAACAACAAGCAGCGTACTCAGCGACTCTGAAAAACTTCAGCATTTCCATTTACGTTATTATTTTTTTAAATAACCTTCAGTTTCACGGATCATAAAGTTAATTTGGAGTAACTTCCCTTCTCTGTAACTAGACAGAGCTGCTATCCTTCACATTCATTAATGTTTGCTCAGTGCTCCGCAGCTATAAAGAGAGCAGTAACCATTATCAGCATCCTCCATGCACCCAGCAGGCACATAATCACTGCCGTGCTCTCCCTGTCCCCTCCCCGTGCCCCAGATCCCCTCCAGCCCTGGCACTGTGGTAACAATCACAGCCATGGCCACCTACCTCCATCTTCACTGCCTTTCTTCCAGTGCCAGTCACCTGTCCCCTGCAGGCAGGGCTCCTCTCTGGGCCTCTCCAAGCCAGATTCAGAGCAGCAGCTGAGCACACACTGTTGGCAGCAGGGGCTGCAGCAATCAGTGCCTCTTCTTGCCTGTGCCCACCCTCTGCCAGGTCACATTTCCCAGCTTCACACAGGGAAGGTGGCAGGGGGCCTGCTACCCTGTGAGCACTGCCTGCGCACCAGAAACTTCCCCTCCTCGGGCACCCTGCTGCCTTAATAAGGAACAGCCCACACCCCAGGGAGACTCCAGCTGCCAAAGGCAGGTTGGCAGGAACAGAGAACTGGTGGCCTTGAGAAGGGAAGTGACAAGCAGGGAGGGCAGCAGGACTGGGGGTGCAGCCCAGATTTCTCAATTCCCAGTACAGTCCCGCCACTGCCTCGTGCTCAGGTCAGGGATCACTTCCCAAAACTGACAAATCATTCATTTCCTTCTGCTCTTCTGTCCTCCTTCCCTTCCTGCCACATCCATCCCTCCCTCTGACCAAGCTTTTATAGGCATTTTCATGCACTCTGTTCCTGAGCTCCAGCTCCCTATTCAATCTTCTTTTTGGGAAGCATCTCTGCCCTAGTCATGCTCATTAAACAATACACATTTCCATTTTCTACTGCAACGTGAAGATCTATCCCTTGACATTACAGGGCAAATTGGAGACCTCAACACCTGTGTGCCAGCACCAGCCCAGCCATAAATAGCAATTCTCCACTGCTTTCCTACATTGATACACAGCAAGGGCCCTTCAAAGCTGTGCAGGAGCCTGTGCCACAGCAGCCTAGATGAGAATCCATGACCTCACGATGCCCAAATCCTTAAGCAGCTGCAAAAGCCTCAGTCACTAATCAGAGAGGCGACCAGGTGCTGCTGTACCTCATTTCCAGCTCCATTAGAGCTGACCCTGCTCTCTGCTGAAAACTCTCAGCCAAGACTAAAGCCAGCCACGGTTCCTACAAATGCAACTGCACAAAAATAACAGTACTCTTAAGAACACACTGGCCTGGATTTCCACCTTTATGCACCCCTGCAGCTCAGCCCATGGTCTGTATTTGGGGATCACTGCTCACAGGCACTAAACCCAGGGGGAACCAGCACTTTGCCGCTGGGAGTAACAGCCCTCACACTGAACAAGCAAAGCACTCATGGAGAAAGAGACTCTTCACCAGCTCTCCAGCAGACTTGCTCTGACACATTGAACTTCACATAACCCCATCAGCCTCAGTTTTCTGACTTGGGAGGTGATCTGGTCAGAATGAGACGCTGGGTTAGGGATGGGGAGTGCCTGCACCCCAAAGGCCCTCTCCAACTCATTCCCCTTCACAACTGCTCTAATCAGCCACCCAAACCCCACCTCTGAAAATGTACCGACTTAATCCTCCTTTTTACCCACTCATCCAGAAACTGACGAGATTGTAACTTTCCTCCCCGCAAAGGGCCATGAAAATGACCGCTTCTCAGGCACATAAATTATAGTTAGTTTCAAACAGGTTTCTCTCAATTTCCAAAAGGACAGTATTGCAGCAGAGGCCAGTAAAAAACCTGAACCAGCAGCAGGAGGAACACTGGGAGCCATCAAGGGGGACAAACAATTCGCAGCCATGTCACAAAAGATGAAGATATCTCTTATGACCCAATTCCAGCTAGCACAGCCCTGAGCTGCCGTGGAGATGAGCTGGGGAGCTCTCAACACGTGCAGCTATCAGCACAGCTGCATGCACACCATCCCTGCCAATCATAACAAAACTGCCTTTACCAGACCGGAGCTCCGAATTACAAGATGTGGACACGGCCTGAACCAAACTCTCTTTGGATTTGGCGCAGGATGGCTCCAGGGATTAGTACAACCTCCACTGGAGGCAGCTTGGTTCAAATCCAACCACAGCCATTAGCAAGTGAAAGGTATTGCCAAGCAGCAGCTGGTTGGTGGCTTGCACGAAACGAGTTTATGGTTTCAGTGCAGATCCTGCCGCAGAAAAATGCCAATCACCTCCCTGGAGCTCAAAGGTGTGAAGGCAGAGGCACCCACCCCCTTCTCCTGCGCCGGAGATGCTGACGTGGGAGGTGTTCCAACCCGGGCCCGGGCCCAGCTCCCCAGAGCCAGCCCTGACCTCCGCAGGGGTTTCAGAACCAGGTATGTTTTGCAACTTGGCAGAAACACACAGCTAAGTAACAGAAACCACCACCCACATGAAGCCAGAAGAACAAAGTACCAGTGTTTTCCTGCCCCAGACATGTGCGTGCCCCATCTCCTCTCTCACACCAAAAATAGCTTCTACTTTTTCCCTTCTGGCAGCAACAAACCGAGGTTTGAGTGCATTTGCTTTCAATAAACTAAACACGTTTTGCAAGAGTCTCTCTCGCAGTGAAACTTGCTCAACTGAAGTTATAAAATATTTGTCACACGCAAAACTCCCCTCCCGCGGCATGGTGGGACTCAACCCCAACCCAGGCTGCCAGCCCTGCTCACTGAATTCCTCACCCAAGGCACACAGGAGGCTTCAGCTAAATCCCAAAGTCACCCAACGAGTCAGCACTGAAACTCACAGAATTAAGTACGATTTCATTAAAACCATCCAGGAATGCACAGCTTCACTAGAGCCCCTTGAAGAGTTTTGTCACCACTTCCAGAAGAGAGGGAAATGCTCACCCAGTTGTCCCAACTCAACTGGTTCCCTTTATGAATCAGTAATAGCACCAAATTTTTATCAGTAAAGGAGACACCAAATTTAAACTTAACCTAGCTGATAAAAACTCTATACTAAATGGAAATGGAAAAACTCTCACCCCACACAACCAAGCAATACCAGTGGAACAAAATCACATCCACCAAACTGATTAAAAATACCAGATTCAGCAAAACCCTGACATGTTTTCAGGCATCCAGAGCACCAACCTTTGCTTCACGGGAATACTGAGGGAGAGGTCGCTGAAAGAGTTCAAACCATAAACGCCTGTGAACCACCGGGTTTAGGAAACACTCACTGCACAGATCACCTCCAGCAGCACTGTCCTCTCCCGCACATTCTTAAGCTGACCCAAAACACAAAGTTCAGGGAGCAGACGGAGCCTCCAGCGCGGGCAGCAGTGCCTGCAGGCGTGCTGGCCTTCCACAGGGTTCAAAGCGCTGGAAGCAGGGATGGGTTTGTTGGGTCAACACGCCCCAGGCAGCCCCAGCCCGAGTCCTGCAGGTTTTGCTGCTTCAGTGGTGTTGGCAGCAGCCCACATGGCAGGCAGCTGCCTGCACCCACTGCAGCCTACTCTTTGTGCATTGTCAGGGCAAAGGAGCAGGAGGAAGGGCTGAGGGAGAACAGGGAACAGGAAATTATAAGAATCAAAAGAAAAAAAAAAAAAAAAAAAAAAAAAAGCCATCACTCCAGAGACCGCAGCTGGGGTTCAGAGAAACGTGCACTTGTTGCCTGCAGACACCGTCTCAGTTACCTCCCGTAAATATTTACACAGAGAACATCACACCGCCCGAGGAGCCAGCCCTGCAACCCTCGTCATGCCCAGGAGCCGGCCGTGGCCCCGGCAGCCCCCGGCACGGCTGCGGGCAGCGGGGCCGCTCGCTGTCCCCTCGGATGCTCATTCATTGCTCCGGCCGTCGGTCCGCGCCAACCCACCGCCTTCCCAAGTGCGGGGGGCAAGAGCCGGAAAATACAGCGGGATTGAAAGAAAGGGAGAAAAGATATAAAAAGGGGGAAGGGGGAGTAAAAAAAGGCCCTTGGGTGCCCCCACCCCGCAGAGGGGTGTCCCCGCCAGTTTGCCAAGTGCGGGGCTCCCCCGCGCTCCCGGGCGGCGCGTTCCCTTGAGGCCAAAACCAGCAAAACCAAGCAAAAAAGAGAAAAAAATAAAGAAGAAAAAAAAAAAAAAAAGGAGAAAGTTTCTCCCCGGCGAGCAGCTCCCGTGGCACATTTTCATTTTTACGTAACGCGGCCGCCTTTCCCCCCACCTGCGGGGAGCGGAGCGGCCCCCTCAGCCCGGCCCCCGCCCGCAGCCCGGTACCGGGGGCT
>JBBMKD010000044.1:12345497-12394220 GCA_037834095.1 Argya squamiceps
ACCCTAATCACCGGCTGTATCCCCATCACCGGCTGTACTCTCATCACCCACTGTGCTCCCGTCACCGGCTGTGTCCCAGTCACCGGCTTCATCCCCGTCACCGGCTGTATCCCTATCAGCGGCTGTACCCTAATCACCCACTGTATCCCCGTCACCGGCTGTATCCTCATCACCGGCTGTACCCTAATCACCCACTGTGTCCCCGTCACAGGCTGTGTCCCCATCACTGGCTGTACCCTAATCACCGACTGTATTCCCGTCACCGGCTTCATCCTTGTCACCGGCTTCATCCCTGTCACCTGCTTTATCATCACCGCCTGTATCCCTGTCACCGCCTGTACCCTCATCACCCAATGTATACCCATTACCCACCATATCCCTGTCACCCACCATATCCCTGTCACCCACGGTATCCCTGTCACCCACTTCATCCCTGTCACCGGCTGTACTCCCATCACCCACTGTACCCCATCACCGCTGCCAGGGGTTTATCAGTGTCACCTGTTTACCTCGGTGCTGCTGCCTGCACTGCCCATGTTCCCGGCTTTACCGCTGGGATGGGCTGAGTTAGTGGCCCTGAGTGTCATCGATAATGTTTTTGGCTCAAATCAGGGATTCTCACTTGTGGTGTGAGCTGGCCGACAATCCCCTCATGCTGGTGGTATTTTGGGCACTTCACTTGAGGGTGTCGGGCACCACTTGGGTTTCTGAACCTTGTCAAAGGTTCAAGCCCCAGGAAGTTGTCCAGAACATGCAAACTACATCTTAATGTAGAGTTAAGAAACTTCAGTTTTCCAGCAAAAGGAAGGTAGGGGGCTTCAGGAGAAGACCCCATGATGCACATTCCCAGCCCTGTGTTAGTGTCTGTGCTGTGATCCTGATTGCATAAAAAACCTTCTCAGGGTAGGATCTTTGCAGGAAATTCTGAACAATTTAACAAGCAAATGCCCACAGGAATCAGCACTGAGGCAACCCAGCTCGGTGACAGATTTTAACTAATATCTTGCTTTTTCATACTTTTTCATCCCCTCCATCCTCCCAGGGGGGATGAGGAAGGTCACAATCTCCTGTTCCAGCTCCACTGCTGGGTGCCCCCTCCCCAGGCGAGTCCACCCCCTCTCCCTGCCGCGAGTGATGCATGACCCCCAACAGCTGGAAAAGCATCTCGCAAACCCTCCGCTGCTCCAGCAGCTGTAAAAACCTCCACGTCTCCCACCCCACTCCAGCAGGCCGAGGCGGGCAGGCACGGGTTCCCTGCCGCTCTGCCTCCTGCAGCTCATTCTCTTTCCCCGCATCTCCGCGAGTGATGCTGGCATTTCCCTGGGAGCGGGAGAGCGGGAGAGCGGGCAGCTCACGGCATTCCTTGCCCCAATACGGCTGCGCTGCTGCAGGGCACAGGGACTTTCCCAGGCCTGGGCTCGGTCTCCTCAAATCACCCCACTAGATATTTAAGCACGGGCGCACGCCACGGTGCGAGCATAAACACCAAGGCAAATTGCCTGAAAATGAGCCTGACGCGCCAGAAAAAGCAGGAAAAGTTGCCCTCCTGTGCCCGTGGCAGCTGTGTGTCTGCTGGCTCAGGGCAGCACCTTTGGTGCCGTTCAAGTCGTGGGTTTATCCACAGGCTGTGAGCGCCTTGTGAAAGCAAAGGAGCAGATCAGATCTTTCTCTTAAAAACGTTTATCTTGGTAGATAAAGGACCGGATTTATCCCTGTTGCATTGCGGGGTTTCTCTGCTCCAGACATTTTTTTTAAATATATCTGTGACGTTTCACTTAATGAATGGAAGGCAAGTCCTCTATGTACCACAGCAAAAAGATTCAGAACATTAATTTTACAGGAGCCAGGCTTTTATATCCCGGTGACCTTAGAACAACATTAGAATCAAATGTATTTAAATAAACCCCTTTGGGTTGAACACACTTTCCAGCAACACTGAATATCCTGCCAGAGCACAGATGGATTTTTTTTTTTTGCCTGTTCTTGCTGTCCAGAAGGCCACGGTGCCAAAGGGAACCACCAGGCTGGTGTTGCAGTGGGAATATGGGCTTTTTGCAGTAGCACTGCTCTCTAAGTGCAGATGATTACCTCGTGCATTTCTGGCTTTTGGAGCCTCGAGGCTTTTTTTTCCAAACTTTTTCCCCGAAAAAAAAAAAAAAAAAAAAAAAAAAAGAAAGAAAAAAAAAAAGAAGCTGGAAGCTTCTTGTGCTGGAGAAACCACAGATGAGATCGTGGCAGCATCTCCAGGCTCTGGGGGAGCTGAGGCTTCCTGCGAGCAAAGCCCACGGTGAGCCTGCCTGGAGCACCGTGGAGCAGAGGGAGCGCTGGCGTGGGCGCTGTGCCGCAGCCGGACACGTACACTCCCATTAAATCCGGGAGACACAGCCTGCCTGTCGCTGTAATCTCGGTGTATCTGTGCTGAGAGACTGCAGATAGCTTACACAGATTTTCCTTAGCGTTTCACTTGGAAGCTGCCGTTGATAGCTATTCCATCAGATAAAATGGTAATGCGAGCCGTCCGGCAGCAAAGATGGGGATTTCAGCTCTCGGTGGAAAACTGGAGTCCTGCCTCAGATATTTGAGATGGTCTGCGTTAAACTTGCTCCCATGCCCGGCACAAATGTGAGAAAATTGGGGTGTTTCCTCGCTTCGGTTGACCCGAACTCCTCCAGGAAAAGAAGTGAGATTCAAAACAGAAGCCACCCTCCCCTTTGAAACTACCCTCCCATAGAAAGCTTCAGGGGAAAGTGATTCCATCTAAAGCAAGCTGTAGCCTTTGGCCTCAGTCAGCCTGTAATTGACTTTACCGGAGCACCAGCCCACCAGGACCAGTGCAAGTGAAAACTTTGTGTTTAACCTCCACAACCACGACTAGGGGTCTTGGACCTCCTGGTCTCAAGGAGGGACTGGGAGGTGGGTCTGGCCAAGGGTGGAGGCAGCAGGAGGTTTGCAGCCCTGCCCTGCATGATGCAACACAGTTCCCTCCAAAGCTCCTTCCCATCGCCCTGGTGACCTGCCTTTACTTGCTCCAGGCATGAGAGGAATTCGGTGGGACTCAGGTGATGTGGAGGGATGGAGTTCACTTTAGGGAAGTGGATCTATCTCAGGGGGAAAAAACCCAGCCAAACTAAAGATCTCTGCATGTTTCCCTGGAGAAGGGGGAAAGGCAGAACCCGAGGATGCAGCTGGGGTCATGGGGTTGCACCCACTCCCCACACCACCCTCATGCCTTTTTCTGTGTTCACCTTCAAGCTGGCAATGATTTACAGAAACAAATTATGTAATGTGAAATATCCCAAAGTCAGTGACACTCAGCTACATCCAGAGAGGGGAAAAATGAAGTGATCCTGGATGGTGGCTGTAAACTGGGAAATGGTTCCAGCATCACCAGGTTGCCTTCATCACCAAGGTGCAAGGATGATCCCACCTGGGAGAGGGACCCCATCAGCACCCTGACACACTGAAATTGCAATGAACTTCTGCTTTCCCAGCCAGTCCTGACCCTGGGCACAAGGCTTGGCCTCTCCTCTTTCTCTGGCCTTTTCCTTGGCCCCCTCTCCCAAATGGCTGGGCTGAGTGGTCCTGAGCAGCTGTGCCATCCCCTCCCACGGGGAGTTTGGGTTGTGTTTGGACAGCAGTGGGTGCTGCTCCATCTCCCCCCCATTCACGTCATCATTCACATCCCACAGCACGCTCACATCAGCTCCTTGCAAGTTCTCCAAGGACTCTCTGAGATATTAACACATGTGGGGACACACAGGACCCCAAAAGGGTCATGTCCCACATGAGGGGGGTCAGCTTTCAAATGCAGATAAATGCAGGTTGGTTTTAAATGCAGCTAAAAGCAGCAAATGCATTCTCTCCTCCCACAGGTGCATGGTGACCCCAGGGCTGAGCTGCTGTGGTGCAGAGAGGCACCAGGCTTCAATTCTGAGCCAGGGGACAAAGCTGTCCCTGGCCAGGCAAGCAATGGGGACAGTGACAGGCAGGACACAGGCTCAGTGACCAGTCTCACATGCATTTTGGCCTCCCCAATACACACCTCCAGCAGATGGTTGATGCCTCCCACGGTGCTGGGGCAGCTCACAGAATAACTAACTAGTTTGTACCACTGAAATGAATGGCCACAGCTTTATTAAATCAATATTAATTCATAATCTTTAACAGACAATTATAGTTATCTCACACACAAAACTACCCACCTCTTCAAATCTCTGATCTGACAGGGTTATAATTAGCTTATTACTGGCCATACATCTGCTAATAACTTTTCCCTCAGCCCTGTGAAGTGAATTAAGTAGCGCTAATAAACCATGGCTGTTAATCCATTTATATGTCTTATGCTTTTGTCTAGGCTCCGAATTTAAAGATACACACAAAAAAAAGGTTTTCTCCTTTCTTTCCTCCAAGGTCTGACTACTCTGCAGCCCTCAGCTGCTGGGTGTGGGCAAGGTGGTCTTTTTGATGTCCTGGCTCCATCCTCACCGGGAGCAGGGTGCAACGGGAAACTTGGGAAATCACTTTACAAGCTGAAATCCCTCAGAATACTTGAGAGCAGGAATATTTTCCTCAGCACTTTCCTATTCCCAGCCCCAGGGCCCATTCCTGGCACAAGTCAGAGGGTGTTTGGGGAAGGCCCACCGGCAAGACTGTGAAACCCCAAAAAACAGCCCGTGGGAGGCAATAATGGGCAGGCAGAGAGGGAAGAGGAGCAGGCTTTGGGCAGCACCCCCAGCACTGCCCTCTCTGCACACCACAGAGCGCTCCAGCACGGGTCATTAGCAATAATGAAAGTGAGATCAGACACGGCTGGGGGTGGAGGGAAGCGTTGATCTCCAATGATGGCCGGTAATAAGGGACAGAGGTGAGGCACCGTGTGATGTGGCGAGATAAAAGCAGATGGCTGGGCTGCTGCTTCTAATTATAGGACCCTGCTAACGAAGAGGGCACTGATTAGGCTGACATTGTCCTAGGACGTGTGTTTCTAGAAGGATCTGGGGCTGGGGCTCAGGGTTTGGGGGTGGTGTGATGGGGATCCCCACTGCCTGTCCCAAAACCTCCTCCTGCCCCAAGAGAAGTTTGCTCCCACCATGGAAGCAGTGGGGTCAGGGGCTGGGGGGATGTCAGGGAGGAGCCAGCAGTGATGTCCCCATGTGTTCAGGCAGCAGCGGGTGGGAAAGCCCTAAAATCCACCAGCAGCCCAAGAGACTCTGAGTTCCAAGCCCCTGAGGAGGAAAGGAAGCTCCTTTTGAGTAAGAAATGTGGTTGAATTCACTCACGGGTGAATAATTTATGATGCTTACTGTAATGAGACATTAAAAAAACATTCAGTTCTGGTTTCATCATAGTTTTGGCTATGAGTAAAACAGTAGAAAATGATGAGGGCTTCCCACAGCAAAGCTGAACCCCTGAGACTGAAGCTGGTAGCCAGGCCACTTCTAACCAGTGAGTTGATCTTATGCATATTTTTGGTCGTGTTGGCACTTTTCCTCCTCCATGGAAAAGATCTGAAGTGTATTTGTAATGACAGCTCTGTGTCTTCCTCAGCTGAGCTCAGCTGGGGATGTAGGAGCCTTTCCCCCTTTCCCTGTGGTGGTTTTAGGGGAGTTGAGGTGGCTCTGGAGCCATAACTCCCATGGGAGGGGATAACTCACTGGTGCAGGATCCCAAAGGAAGATTCCCCACACTTCCTGCCTCTGGCCCTGCAGGGATTGCAGGGTTTTCTTTGCCAAAAAAACTGGGCCAAAGTCAGATCCCCTTCTCACTCCTCCAGTGCCACCCTTGAGAAGCTGTTTCCCTTCTTTGGATATGCTGCAATATGTAGTAACTGGGAAATTTTGTTTCTGGAGGTTTTTCATTTTAAGACATCTGGTATTTTCTGGAACTGGGAACAATATATTTCCCAATTTTGTAGTCACTTAAACTCCAGCAAGAGCCCTGCATTTGGGATGATGAAGCATCTTTTAACTAAAGCCACAGGATGTGAAGCCCAAGGAGGAGCCAGAATAAGTGAGGTAAAAATTTTGCTGGACAGGATGTGGATGCAGAGGCTGGAGAGCAGCTGGCTGAAATTTGGCAAAAAACTTGGGAAAAAAACCCCAAACTCAGCAAAACCAAACTGCTGCATGCAAGTCAGTCTCTAAAAGAAATCCAAATACCTTTCAGGCAATGACTTTTTTTCTAGGTAAAGCCCACAGGAATGACCCTCATTGCCCTGAATTGATATGTTCATCAGGGATGTAAAGAGGGGGGAGAGGCACACGAGGAAGTGGATGAGGTGACACAGGATGGGATGGACACCCAGGTGCCCGAGGGGCAGCTGCTCCCAGCTAGGAAACCTGTACTTGCTGAAATTAGAGCAGCTTTTCAGGAGGATCCTGTAGCTGAGCTCTGGGCATCTTCCCATGAACAAGAAGCCCAGCAAGTGCCTGTGAATTGCCTGCAGGATGACTGCAGGAATTTCAAGCCCTGCTTAGAGAGACGAAGCAGTTGCCAGGGCACCCAACCTTTTGACATCTTAATGAGCCAAGAGTTCAAAAGGATTTTTTTTTTTCTTTTTCTTTTCCTCCCTCCCTTCTCAGAGAATTCAACTTTTCATCTCCCTCCTCCCAAGTCGGAGACAGCCAAACAGGGGATGACAAATGAGCGTCTCGCTCCACCTGAGGAGTTCAAGCTGCAATCATCCAGCTCCTTGTAGCTCCGAAGAGCTCGAAGTGCCAGCGTGCAGGAGAGGAGATGTAATTAGGTGCGACTCAAGAACAGCTCATCAGCTATATTTAACAGAGGGGAAGAATCCTCAGAAGCACAGCCCTGCAGAGGAGCCAGGCTGTGGCAGAGCTGTTTTCCCCCCAGCCCTGGCTTTCTGTTTGTGTTTCTGCCTGAAACATTCTTCTCTTTTTGTTATTATTTTTGCAACTTTAAGTTGTGATGGTTGTTTACCCTGTAAATATCCAAGCAGGACCTCTCACCCAGGATTTTTTAGCGTGTAGATTTTCCCCCTTCACCAGGATTAAAGTTAGTTGGAGGGAGAAGAGCACAATAGCCCTTTTATCCCAGTCTTCCCGCCTGGAACAGATGGAGACTCCTGCCTGAGTCCCAGTGACGTGCCACAAGGACACAGAGGAGACACTGTGCCTTCTGCTGGGAGAGGGGAAAGGGCTGTGTGAGAGAGCCTGGCTCCAACCAGCTCTGCTCCTGCACGGAATCACAGAGTGGTTTGGGTTGGGAGGGACCTTAAAGGGGTCTAGTTCCAACCCCACCACCGTGGGCAGGGATGCCACTCTCTAGATGGACCCATCCAACCCGGCCTTGAATCATCCTGCTGATGGACCAGGGGGTTTGGGGGCACCCAGGAGAGCTGGAATACTGGGCTGGGGGGGTGGCAAGGCTGCTGAGGGTGATGGTGACTCTGACTTGTCCTCAAAGCACCATCTCTGCTCTCCAAGTCAGCCAAAGCCATGCTGGGAGCTGCTCCAGCCCTCCCTCAGTGTCTCTGCCAGACCCTGTCCCAAAATAACACCCAGAGATGAGGAACAGAGAAGTTTAGGAACCAACCATGGCAAGTCAAGGAGCCACAGGAGATTCTGGATCCATGCTTGCCTGTGAAGATCCCTTAAATACACCAACTGCATTAAAGTATCAGCTTAACTACAGAAATCACTGAAGTAACTGTTGCAGCTCCCTGGAAAACCATTCATATTCTCCTCATTAATTACAGTCATCAAGGATATGGCAATTTCATGTTTGAACCTTGGTGGTGCCTCCCAGCCATCACAGGCCAGAAGATGGGACCAGTGATGCTCAACAGCTGCAAACAGCAAACCACGATGGTGCACAGCAAAACACCCGCAAGTTCAAGGGTATGCTGAGGAAAAGAATTATCAAAACACTCAGGGCAAAGTCCTCTGGCCTGTGGGGATGGGTGCTCCCCTCCAACAAGGCATGCTCCCCTCCTCAGGGGAGGATAAAAGAGCTATTGTGGAGATCCAGACTCTGTTCAGGCTCATGCTCAGCTCCTTGTGAGCAGAGGGTAAAGAGCTCCTTATACTGGAACATAAAAGCTGGGAGACAGCAGAGTGCTATAAATAGGGCATATAAACTTTCAACTGACAAGGCTCTGATTTTGTTATTGTAAAAAAAAAAAAAGAAAAAAAATAAAAAAGAGAGGGAGAAAAAGTGCCTAGGTGGAGCTGACAAAGAGGGAAATACATGCAGAGTACAGGTTTGTTCCCAGGAATGCTCTTATTATAAGTCAGATGTAGTTAGAGCTATTACTTTAGCTTCAAATGAATGGAAGGAGAATAAATCTGCCTTTGTGCAAGGCTGCCTGCAAATAGCATCTCCCTCTAGCAAACCTGCAATTGTGTTTGCATGAGACATTTGTTAGAATAAATGCAATTTAAAAAGAAAAACAGTTCACACCTACGGCAAGGGAAGGCTGGTGGTATGAATGGCAACCAGCAGAGGAGGAGGAAGAAGCACAACAGGCTCCAGCAGCAGGGGGGCAAAGCCTGTGGCACTGCAAGGGGCTCATCGGGGATGCCTGGAAGGCTGGAGAGCCTGTGAGCAGCTCACCCTCATCCCGTCTCTATCATCACATCTTTACTCCAATCACCCCAAACCGCCGAGCTGCTTTCACCCCTTTTCTCACTCTCTGTCCCCAAGGGATGGTGTGATCAAACACAGCTTTTCTAGGGCCACGCTGAAGGTGGGAGGAGGCATCTTGCCCTGCTGGGAGCAGCCACACCATCACAGCTGTGGGAGCAAACCCTGAGGTTTGTCCTGCATCCAAAAACCTGGGACACCCCGGGGCTGGGATCCCGGGACAGTTTATCTTTGTGAGCCAACTGAAAAATACAAACACTTCCCTGGATAGGCTTTGCATCTCATGTTCCTAAATGGATAGTACTGAAAGTGCTTGCAAAGTACTGAAAGTGCTTGCAGGCTATTTTTTTCTTCTATTTTCAACTGATAAAGTGATTTTCCTCTCAGAGCACATCAGCACCCTGTTCTGACCCCCATCCTTCATGGTTGCAGCAGCTTCAGGGGGGGGAGACCTGCAGGGTTGGCACCTCTGGGGGCTGCTTGTCAGCTCGTGGTGCCCACAGGCACATCCATGTCCATTTGCAGATTCCCCCAGATTGCAACCGTGTGGATGGATTGTGGTTTTTAACAGGCAGATGCAGCATCTTGCTTGGGTGATGGCCTAAAGAGGGGAGAAAACCCTCTGCAAAATCCCCTCCTGCCTTCTATTATTACTTTTTTTTTTTTTTTCAATATTATTCCCATTGAATTTATAGGAGTAACTGTCTGGGAAAATGACTTTACCTCTGGCTCCTTCATAAATTTTTAATAGGGCAGAAATAGAACCAAAAGGGATTAAAAAAAAAAAAAGCGTTAGCGTCAAACTCTGGCTCTATTCATAATTAATTATACTTTCAGGGGGAGGGGAAAAAAAAGAGGAAACATAATTACAAGCTTCTAGTGAGAACATTCATTATCATGCTAATGCAGAAATCAGCACTGCTGTGCCTCTGTGTGTGTGTGTGTGTGTGCGTGCTCGGTCTAATTACTCCGCAGTGATGTGTGTCACTCGCGCCGTTACCGCTTGGCACTGCAAAGTCAAAGTTAAAAACGAGGGGATGAGTCACATTATCACAAATGCATCGATGGGCATTGGGGTCGGTCGGTGCTGGGGGGGTTTTGCCGGGTGTTTCTCAGCTCTGGTTCCTCGAACATCCCCGGCCAAGGTGTTCACCAGCGAGCGACATCCCAGCGTCTGATGTTTGGGGCTGAAATGCCATTACAGGAGTGGTAGGAGGTGTTTAAGGTGTGAAGGGCGGACCACACCAGGGGAGGGAAGGACAAGCCGGGCTGAGGGAGGAAAGAGCCCGGGAAGAGGTGAAAGTGAAGAAAAACAAGGCAATAATTGAACTGTTTGGAACCTGACAACTGCCCGTATTTGCCATGCCAGGGAGATTCTCGCCTTGCAAACAGATCCTCAACACTCCTCCCAGGAGAAGGATTTGGGCTACAAAACTACCCTGGGCAGGGTGGCCTGGCTGTTCCCAAATGCCAGGGAGGAAAGGGAGATCTCCCATAAAAGAAAGGGGCTCATTTTAACCCCAGAGCACTGATACTACCAGCAATAGGTGTTTTTTTCCCCCTTTTCTATCCTGTTCCATTAGGCACAATCAATGCCAGTGCTGAGGGCTGGCACTGTGCCCCAGCACAGGACCTGAGTGCCTGGCTGCCCACAGCATCCTTGTGAAAAACTCTTGCAAACCAGAGAAAAACATCTTCCTCAGCATTCCAGACCTGAACCAAGAGCTGTGGTGGTACCCAGAGGGGTCAGGGACAGGATGAGGCTGCTCTTGTAGGATACTTGAAGCTCCAAATTGAAATCGAGGAGGAAAACCACAGGCTCGGATCCACTGCTTGAACATCACATCCAGTCCCAGACATGTTTATAGACATGAGTTATCTAAATTATATTAAACCTAAGTTCGGCATCTGCACCATCTGAGCATTTCTGGGGAATAATTAAATGGATTTCCCATTATTTCTCGAGCTGCCAAGTGAATGTCCTACTTTCATAAGTCAGAGCACTGCATTTCCCCAGCAATAAATCCTCCAGCAGACTGCAGGAGCCAGAGCCTGGCAGGCAGAGCAGAGCCAAGGCAGAATGAGGCAGTGGTGGGACACCAAGCCCTCCTGGATGTGTTACAAACCTTGGAGCAAAAGAGCTCCACGGGCAGTGCCACGGTGTGTTCTGGATGGGGAGAGGGCAGCACTGGGCAGTTGGAAAGACCTGGGGCCAGGAGCAGCCAGTGCTCCAAAAACAGGGATTAAAGAGGGGAAGAGGTGGAGCCAAGTGTTGGTGTGGTGCCATCTCTGATTCAGGAACGGTGATAATTGAAGCAAAAACGCTGCTTCCCTTCCTCAAGTGGGAAAAACAGCTCTTGTAGGAAATTGGAGGGAGAAAAGACAGAGCCAGGGATGAATAATGCTGAGGGATTCATTGTGTCCCTGCCCTGCCCCCTGCAAACGTTTTGTGCCTGAAATTTCTTCCAGTGCAGGATGAAAAACCCTCCTGGGCCTTGCCAGGATCAGGGCTGTCTGCTGGGCATCACAAGTGCCATTTGCAGTGATGCTTCTGGAGAGCTGCCAAAAAAGGGATAACAGGAAACTTGGGACTGCTCTCTTGTGCCTCCATCCAGAGGACAGCAAGGGGGAATTTCTGTCCTAAAAAACAACGAGAGCTCTGTCACACACAAGCACCTCAGAGTGTCCCCAGCAAAGGAGCATCCAACACCTTCAAAATGTACCAATTTTTCTTGGCATAAAAGCAGCTGCTGGCACGCTGGGATGAGCACATTAAATTTAAGTGTGAAGGCATTAAAAAAACCCGAGAATTGTTTGCACAAAAAGCCACCATTACCCAGGCACGACAGAAGTTCCCCATCCAAGGATGCTCCACGAGCAGCACCAAGACCCTGCTGTCGGCGTGGAGGTTGGGAAAAAGGGAAAGTTGATCCCTGGAGTCCCAAGGATAAGATCAGAGATTGTTTGGTTTTTTTTTACCCCCCCAAAGGTAGGCTTTGTGCAACATCTGTGAGCCATTCCCTTTTTCATGTGCTCAGGCTGCTGGGTGAGGGGCAGCTCTGGCCTCACTCGAGCTCCAGCTGTGCCTGATTCCAACATTTGGGTTTGTCTTCAAATCTCCCCGACCCACAGCAGCCCTGGACAAATGGGCCAGGGGCTGTTTTCAGCCAGTGACAGAGCTCAGGGCTATTTGGGAACCTGGAGCATAATTGCTCTGCAGAGTCTGCCAGCTGCTCTAAAAATATCCACCCCACCTCAGCACGCCGACACTCCCATTTTTATCCAGAAATGCATTTTGGAGGCGGAGGATAAGAGTAGCTCCGGGTGCTGTGGCCTTAAAAAGAGCAATTACAGGGAAATTGAAGGGGGGAAAGCACAATTTGGCCATCTCCAAAAAGTGGTGAGGTGCTCAGCGTGGAGTGTTGCTGGTGCTTGGGTCGCTGGCTCCTGAGGATTGGGGTCAGAACAGCTCCAGTGTGTCCCCACCCTCTGCTCTGCCCCGTTGGAGCACTTTCCCAAGCCATAAAACAGAGCACAGGTTTTATGTGAGGCTCTAAAATGAGTTATCACACGAGGCAGCAGAGACCAGCCTGCCATGCCCCACCTCCCCTGAAAGCCCTTCCTGATAAAAGGGCCTCACTGTTCTTCCAAATGATGAAATGATGAAACCGGAGCCAAATCCCTTGAAAGGAAACAGATGACCTCTTTTGCTGGGAACTGCTCTGCTCCCTCCATTAACTTGATCATCACCATAGTGCTGCCCAAAGGGAAAGCAATAAGCCACCACACGAGCATCCATGTCCCTGCTGTAGGTGGGAGGGAGGCACGTCCCCCTGGTCCCTGCTGGGGGACCTCATTGGGGCCAATAGGGTTGGGACTCCCTGTTTTCCCCTTTTTGCAGGTGATATTTTGTCTCTGCCACAGTGGTGTCTAAGCCTTCAGCAGCCCTGGGTGCTGGTTGGAGTCTTGGTTTTGTTCAGAAAGGTCACACTGACCATTGCTCCCATCAACCAAAAAGCTGGATGCAGATTTTGGCATCTAAAGACCCATGTTTTAAGTGGATACAGTCCAGGCCGTATTTCAAGTTTAGGGTTTTTTTCTGTTTATCACCAACCAATGGGAAAACAAAACAGGATTGCTCATGCCTTTCATAAAGACATTTTATGGTGCAAAAAAAGCAGCCCTGAAGCTTTTCCTAAAATTCTCCCTGACGGAGTTTGGGAACAGCCAGCCAGGGACAGCCCAGATGTGCCAGGGATCCTGTGTTGGCTGAGCATCCCCACGCTCTGCCCTGCAGGCAAAGGCAGTGGGAGCTGTTAACTTTCCACTGAGAAAACCCTGCCACCCAGAGATGGTGTTGTTGGAAACAGATGATCTTTAATGTCCTTTCTAAGCCAATTCTGTGATAACTCCAAAAAATTCTGGCTGAAGATGTGTTTTTTCATGGCAGTGGTGGCTGTTGGTGCAAGGACACCCTGCCCACACTGCGGGCACAGCCAATTTCTGTCCCAGCACAACCGCCCCGTGCCCAGGGCAGGGCTTTGGGAAATTTGGGGAACACCACAGCCACCAGGGCACGGACAGCCCAGTTTCACAAACTCCTCCTTTTCCCCTGCGGCACTTTCTCCATCTGTATGGAATGGCAGAGCTATGAATATTCAAAGAGACAAATGTGTTAAAAAATCGGTGACATTTCCAGGATTGGCTCGCGCTAGCCAGAGAACGTCATTCACAGTAATTACAAATAAAATCCACAGCCCTTCACAGATGACAACAAATCCAAATGGCCTTTTTGCACAGTGAAAATATTAGCCTTAACACTTTTTTTTTTTTTTAAATTAAATCTCTTCCAACCAGTTGCTGCTTTCACAGGCACCTCTGAGAGAGCTGATCTTGGGAAAACTTTTCCTGTCTCAGTGGCGTTTGCTGCCTTGCTCAGAAAGCAAATTGCACTTTTTTCCTCCCCTTCCCTCTCATTTGAGAGTTTTCTTGGTGGGGATGAAACCACGAAACAGAAGGCTGCCTAAATGAAATTATTAACCCAGAGAAACCACTAAAGGAGCTTGATTAATTTGCCAAGTAACAGAGCCTGGGTTGTTCTTTTAGGCAACACATCTTAAAGTAATTGAATCACCCCTTGAAAAAAAAAAAAACAGTAGATGATTGAGCCCTGAGGTACACTCGTTCACTATCCTTAATAAATCTCTCTTTATGAAGGAGGTGGTATGCTTTTCTCATCAGAAACCTGTTAATTTTTTTCTCCTTTAAGTAATTGAATACAAAGTTCAAAATCTATCTGCAGCATCCTTTAAGAGGAAAAAAAAAATCAAAGGTTTATCTCCTGCTTCATCTCAGCAAGTTAATTATGCTCTCATAATTGAGTTAAACCAGCAGGTTATTAAAAATACCACAGGATAATTTTAAATTTTTTTAATGGTATCACGAACCCCAAATCTTTAGCAGAACCAAGTCTTGGGAGACCTACACTGTGCCCTGCATGCTGCAGGAGGTGCCCAAGGTGGACAATTCCAGCCTCACTCCAGCTAAGAAAAGTGGCTGAGGTGGTTTTATTCCTCCTATTTTGGAAGCAAGAGGCTGGGCCCATCAGCAGCTGTGGTATTTCAGCCAGAGCTGCAATCTCTGGGCACAGCCATGGCCTGGAGACAAAGCTGCCTCTCCCCTGCATCTGCAGGGCTGCACAGCCTCCAACACAGAACAGAACCACTGACCACAGGGACCTGAAACTCATCCTGTCCAACCCCATCCATGGGCAGGGACACCTCCCACCATCCCAGGGTGCTCCAAGCCTTGTCCAACCTGGCCTTGAATGTTTCCAGGCAGCCACAGCTTCTCTGGGCACCCTGTGCCAGGGCCTCAGCATCCTCTGAGTAAAGAATTCCTTCCTAATATCTAATCCTACCCTGCACTCTTTCAGTTTGGAACCATTCCCCCTCGTCCTGTCACTCCATGTCCTTGCCCAAAGTCCCTCACCAGCACTCTTGGAGCATCTTTAGGCACTGGAAGGTCCTTTAAATTCTCCACAAAATCTTCTCCAGGTTGAACAACCCCAACTCTCCCAGCCTGTCCTCACAGGAGAGGAGTTTCACTATCTTTGGTGGTTATGACTGAGACATCTTTGGCTCTTCCCCAAGAAACCTGAGTTGAGCTTTGTTATGCCCTGGGATGGAGGAGGAGCCCCCAAACCTCCACCACGATGCTCGTGGTGCTTCCACGTCAAGTGTATTTCTAATCAGCATTTCGCTTCAAACATTACCCATTCAACTAATTCTACTAATTCTAGGGAATTACAGAAATAATTGCTATTTTCCAATAGACACAGGACTGCCTCTCGAGACAGAAAAAAAAAATAAGGAAAAAAATTCACTGAAGCACTGTTTAAGGAAAGTCAAAATAAGCTATTTCCATCTCCTCATTTGCAATTAACTTCAGAGCATAACACAGTGGGAGGTGGTTCATGGGAAAAGTACGACTTGGTTGTAATCCTCCCTCCTTCTGAGTGGAGACATCAGCAGAGGTGGATGCACCCTGCAGTCACCCTGTCCCCTCTGGGCTGTCTGCCACCAGGGAGAGCTGCCAGCCCCTCGCTGTGTCCCTGCACTGCTGCCCCAGGGACAGTGGCTGGCCTTTGCCCAGTTATGTTGTCACCACTGACACCGCTGTGGTCCTGTGTGAGATGCTCCATTTCCATCATCTCTGTCCCTCTCTGAATGCAGATCTCACACCACAGCTCCCAGGAGACAAAGCAGAGGGGAGAAAAGGGATGTGAGGCTGATAACAGCCTGGAAGGGCAAGGTTCTTCCTGGGAAAAACAGGAGTTAGTGCATGTTGTGTTGGAGGTGGCAGAGTGAGCACAGAGTGGGGTGGCAGAATGGAGCAACTCTCCTCTCACAAGGCTGCCTGAAAGAAGGGCTGGTTGTTACCATAATCCACTTTTCTATTTTTTTTTTTATGCAGAAAAAAATCGAATCAGGATTTTTCTGTAGCAATGTCCTTCTCTTCTTCCCCACCAGTGACACTACTGCTGCAAGAGGGGGTGGCCCAGCAGTCATCCTTCCCTGGAGAGCTCTGGATACTCTTCACAGAAGGGTCCCAGCAGGACTGCTGCTCAGCGAGGCACTTTGTCCCCACTCTGCCCTGCCCCAATCAGCCCTGCTTCACCTCAGAACACCTCCCTGCTCATGGGTGTTCCTGCCACACTCCCAAACAGCCCAGGTCAAGCAAGGGTTTGGGAGCTCTTCTGAAAGAGCCAGTTCCCCTGCATTGCCTGGCAGGGCTGGCAGCTCTTCCCTGCTCTCCATGCAAATGCTCCCAAGGAGGAGGAGGAGGAGGAGGAGGAGGAGGAGGAGGCTCAGAGCCAGCCAGGCGCTGCCTGGGAACCTCCTGCCAGTGTTTGCCCAGGGGCAGAGGATCCAGTCTGTGAGGAGTGTCCAGCATGTGCCTCGCCTGACTTTTGGCTCCTGGGTTGATTGCAAACCAGCCAGTGAGCACCAGGAGCAGCACTGGGGCTGTTCACAGAGCCCTGAACCCCAGCCCTGCTGCAATCAAGAGCAGAATCCTGCTGCCACTGCAGGATCCATCCTCAGACTCCCCTCCAGTGCCCAGGGATCTTTGCTGGAGAGGAGGATGCTCTGTCCTCCAGCAAACACTTCCCATCCTCTGCCCTACAACATTAAAAGCACCACTGACGCGGCGGCCTGCTGATTGTGCATTAAATATTCACCTACATGATACTTCCTTTGAAGAATTCTCCTTTTAACTGTTCTATTTTCATCGCTGTCCTCATCTCTCCGTAACGCTCCATCTTCTGCTTAAGTGTCATCTTCAGATTTTGTTCCCAATTAATATTTCTATGGCAACTGCATTTAATTTTGAAGTGGTAGCACTCACTCTGCATAGGAACCAGAACCTCCTCCTTGCCTCACAGCTCTGTGCCTGTGGTGGACATTTATGCTGTTGTGTTTGTTTCCAAGGTTCTCTGGAGCATCTACATCCAGCCTCAGTGCCCCTGCCTTGCCCTCTTAATGCCAGTCTGGGCACAGCCAGTAGGCAAAACCGAGCTCAAATTAATCCATCAGGTGTGATCCCTTATCACCAAGGGCCTGTATGTGCTACAGCCCAGGGTAAAGCACAGATATTTGGGGAACACAGGAACTGCACCCAGGGGAGCAGCCAGGTCCCCAGGCAGGACAGGGACACACTGTGAAACACAAAGTGGTTGGGAATTTAGGAGGTGGCAGAAGGGATGGCTGTGTTTGGAAGCCCAGCCTTCACCCCATGTCCAGCTCCAGACAACGACCAGTGCTGGGTGGAGAGTTTTGCCCCAACACCCTGAGCTGTGGCCCCAGTGATGGGGTGCAGACACCTCCCTGGTTCCTGAGGCCACCAGGCACTCCCTGAAGTGATGGAGAAGGCACCCACTCGTGTCCACATGTGGGTTTCCTCCTCATTCAAAAGGCAGAACCAACCCTTGAAGGTGGAAACAATTCATGAAGGTGACCAGCAGCAGCAGGATGGGGACATCCCCAGCTCTGAGTGCACCACAGGATCCTCCCGTGGGCACTGCACTGGTAAGAAAAAAAAAATGGGCACAGAGTGGTTAAAATAAGCCTGGGTTAAGGCCTGGAATGAGAAGCATTTGTGTGCTGGTTTCCCTGACCTGGCTGCCTTTGGTCTGGCTGAAACCTTGCAGGCATCTCTGGAATGACAGAAATGCTGAACGTCCTGTTAACTGTGTTCTGCCGCCTCAGCACAGCTCGGCTCGCTGCTTTGTGCACAGGAACCCGCCCGGGACGGCCCCGGAGGGAGGGGCTGGCAGCCTGACAGATGTAAAGCTGCCCTGCTGCATGTACAGCACAGGAGTTTGGGGATTAAGCTGTACAAATCCACCTTCAAAATAATTTTGTTCTGAGCCCAACATCCCTGCTTGCCACCGATGCTCTCCAGGGCACTGTGAAAACTTTTCCTCTTCATGGATAGTGACAATATGTGCACAGAGGTTCCCCTGTCACACCAGGGCTTGGTTCCCCTTGCTGTGTGTGAAGGTTGTTTCCCACTGCAGCCTGGGGCACCTCTGCAGTTGCACTACCCCTGGCACTGCATATTTCCACACGTCTTTTCTAACCAAAACATCTTAGACAACCCCAAGGGACATTCTGGGGTTTTGCTCTGTTTTTGGCCCTGTGTTTAAAGCTGGCATCCAGCTTTCTAATCGCAGACTCCATTGCCTGCAAAGTGCCCAGATGAATTCCTGCCTCCCCCCAGGGCCTGGCATGCAGGTGGGATGTCCTCCTGCCTGCTGTGCCCACCGTGCCACTGCCACCCCACCAAGTGCCACCAGCAGAACAAGTGTGCTTGCCTTTGGTTCTCCAAGAGCTCCCAGACAAGCCCTGCTCACAATATCTACATTATTCCTCATTCAAATGAGGGAACCACAGAAAAATGTAATTTTGGAAGCCGAGTAACTTAACTCCCCGCAGCTGTGCCTTGGGCTGGGCTCCAGCTGCCTGGCTGCCCACAGGGCTCCTCCACGCTCACACAAGCACCAGATTCCTTCCTAAATTCACTTCCCAGGATGGGCAGTTACTATGAATGAAACTGGGGGCTCGGGTTTCTTTCCTCAGCCACCCCGTGGTGGTGGCATGAACAGGTTTTTTTCATGGAGCTCACCGCTGGAAGGCAATGCTCCTGACCACTGTCCCTCCCCAGAGATGCTGTTCCCCAGCGGAGCTGGGGGAGGATCACATTCCCCACCCCGTGCTGGTTAAACTGAGTGTTTTTCCCCACCCAAGCCTGCCCCACCAGGCAGAGGGAACTCTTTGAAAGCCAGTGCCAAGATGTTGGCTCTGGATCTGACCTCACCCCTCCTGTGAAATAATTCTTGCGGTAATCACACACTGACATCCTACCCCGGACAAACCCCCGCCGTTCTCTACGTGCCCTGGAGACAAGCAGGAGCTGACACAGCCCGGGGCAAGGCGACAGGCCAGGGACAGCAGTTAGGGAGGGCAGGGCAGGGTCTCCCCCCTGTCATGCTGCAGTGCCACCGTCACTGTCCCTGCGACACTGAGCGCCCTTCTCCTCCCGCTCAGCAGGGAAGGGCTGCAGCCTCCCGGGGAGACGTGCACAAGGCAGCTCGGGGAAGGCTCTAAATGCCTTTCTGCTGCTGCCGGGCAGGCTGGTGGCAGCACATGTCCCCCCTGACACGGTGACACTGCGGGGCTCGTCCTGCAGTGGCAGGGAATGTGCCTTTGCCCCGCCGCCTCTGGTGAGCTGGGAGCCGCTGCTCATACAACTCGCTCAACCGGGAGCTCGGCGGGTCCTGACACCCAATATCACCCTTAAACACCCAGTGTCACCCTTAAATACCCATTGTCACCCTTAAACACCCAGTGTCACTGATGCCTTAACTTTTAGCTTTCCTGTATTTCAGGTTCTGTGCTGCCCAGGGGGGCAGTTCTGAGCTCACAGTCAGTGTCACTCAGCTCTGCACACAGCAGGGACACAAAACAAATCCTTTCCTTGCTGGTTATAAGTTTTCAGGCCCAAAAGCACAAACAAGGGTGGGCTGAAGAGAGAAAACAAGAAGGATGGGATGTCATAATCTGAAGCTGTAATTGGATAATCAAACCCCAATATGTAAATGGACCAAAACTTATCAAAGTGTAAGACCTCGTGACTGTTTGTCCATTTTGTCCGTTTGTGGACCCTTTTGGGTCCACCTTGAGTGTAGCCCTGGCCAGGCTCTTGTACTGCCCAAGGCAAATCCTTTAAGGCCTTTTAATAAATCTCTACTTTATTCTCATAGCTCTGCCCAGTCTCTGCCCCAGCTCAGCCTTCCCAAGGCATCATCTCCCTTAAATGCCGGCACCTTTCCCCGGGCTCTGCCTCACGACATTTCCCCATGAGGGCAGAGGGAGCTCACTGCTGTCCCGAAGAGTTTGGGCTGTTTTCAAATGGGATCCGTCCCTTCCGAGCTTATCCATGCCCTGACAGCTCTGCTCCAGCTCGTGTGTGGATGGCCACTATCTCCCCACCTAGCCCAGCACCAGCCCGATGTGCCAGGGTTGGGTTTTCTCCTCCCGGGTTTTCTCCTCCCGTGGGTTTATCAGGGTTTATCAGGGCTGTGATGCCCGACTTTCTGCTGAGCCACAGGAAACCCACTTAAAAACCGAGACACCTCCACAAATCAGTCTGACCCTGTGTTTGTCTCGCCAGCTGAAGGACTCTGTACCGTCCTGGTGAGCACCCGGCGACAGTAAATCACAAACGAGCTCAGAAAATGCAGCTCATGCACCGAAACCTTCCTCCCTGCCTGCCCCGGCCATGGGAAATAGCACCAATAATGACAGGCAGCGGCTTTCTCTTTAACCTGAGATCTTTACGAGACATCAGCAAATTCGAGAGGCCAATTAAGGAAAATCAGCACTTCATTAGCTTCCTGAAATGCAGTCACCGCTGGAACGAGAGACAGCAGAGCTCAGCACAGAGGAGAAAAACGCTCCAGTCACTGTGGGCTACAGCCAGGGAGAGCTCCTGGTGCCTTTTGGAATCACCGGGCCTGGGATTGCGAGGGTCAGAATTTGGGACTCTCTCCCCTAGCAGTGCCCTGCCAGCTCCCAGGCTGCAGACCAAATGGGGGATTTAAAAAAAAAAGAAAAAAATTAATAAAAAAAGTATATATTTTTAAAGGCACGGCTTGTTCGATGGTGTGAAATTCTTCCCCACCACTTGTGCGGACTGGCTGCTCACTCTGAGTGAGCTCATTATCCTTTCCACCTCCAAACTTTTCTGGTGCCCCAGCCGTGGCAGAGCTGTGATGACACCAGCACAGGTTAACCCCAGCTCTGCTCCAGGCCTTGGGAAACCCAACTTCCCTGGAGATGAAAGGGAAAACCCTGAGGTTAAGCCCTGGCAGAGAAGTGAGACCCCTCTCCCCTCCCTGCATCCCTTCCCCGGGTTATGGAATGCTTTGTTTTTCAAGACAGCCTTACGAAAACGGCATGAAAATTTAATCACCCCGGCACAAAAAATCCAATAGCTGCTCTTCACACGCACCTCGCTGGGATTTATTCTCCTGCTGAAGCCTCACACCCACCATCCACTTAGGGCAGCTCATCCATCCCAGGGAAAATCAGCATCCCCACCACCCCAGCCATTCCCAGAGCCATTCCAGCAAGGGGAAAGTGTCTTTTTTGGAGCTGTACTGGACAGACAGGTAATATCTAAACTTGATGTATTAGCTAAAGCTACTTAGACATTTGTTTTGTTGATTAACTGGTAAATTTGTACTATCAAATTACTAAAAGTAACTAAATTACTAAAAGCAAGCAAGTAAAATGCATAAGCATAACATATTTCTTTTAAATAATATATTATCTAACAAAGGAATTTTGCAACACTACTGGTTTTTAAACATTGTGAAGCTGCGGTACCACACGGGGTGAGGGGCTTGAGGTGCAAAGTGCTTTTTACACCTCTGTGAATATTGCTGTGAGCACAGTGGGGTTTCGGGAGCATCTTCACCGGCCTCGACTGCCCAGGGCAGTGATATTTCCCGGGCAGGAGTCCCTGCAGGGCTGCTCCCAGCCTGCCTTGGGCTCCAAGGAAAGATTTCTCTATGAAAACCGAACATGAGTGATGAGACACCCAGCACTGGGCTTTGGCTTTTTACCCTTTCATGGACTTGTGCTCAAGGAAAGCCATGACATTTATCAGGAGAATATTGTCCAGTAAAAACCAGAGACCCCGGATTCTGTTAACAATTTGGCAATGAATTAATGACATTTTCCAGTGGAAAAGAAATTGCAAAACTCTCCCGGGAGCTTCTGATTTGACCCAAACAATCTGTCAAGGCAAGCTGACTGGAGCCTGCCTGCTCAGCAGCTCCTGTGGCTCTGAGCTCATCCCCAGCCCAAGCAGCAATAAATAAAAAACCAGGAGGATGACAGTGGACACCAGGGGTGAGTTGGGCTCTCTGACTCCACTGATACCCCTCAGCAAGAGGGTTTTTAGGAGTTCAGTGCCTTGGATGACGGGTTTATTTAAAATATGAAGAATATCAGTATTCTTTAAAATATCAGTGAACCCCATGGTCAGGGTGGAGGTGCCCCAGTCCTTCCCAACCCGGACTCCACCACCTCCAATCCCAGCCCCACAGGCCAAATCACTCTGCTTCAGCCTGGACATCCCTGGCCACTGTGTATCAAGAAAGAAAAGATGCTTAAAGCAACTAATAGCTGGAGCTAAAGGAGAGATTATCATTATCCAAATTGCCTGCTCCTCAGAGAGAGCTGGGCAGACTTCCAGGGATGCAGTGGAACCCGTTTCCCTGGGCAGCTGAGGGATGCTCTGTGCCCCCTAAGCAGGCGGGCTGTGCAGCAGCACCCAGCTGAAGGGGTGAAGGGCTGAGAACCCCCCTCGTGTAACCCCCCATGGGATCCCCACAAGGCAGGAGACACCCTGGGAGAGGCTCAGAGCAGGGCTGGGGCTCATTGCAATTCCAGCTTGGATCAGGATGGAGTGTGAGCTCAGGGGTGCTGAGCAGCAGAGTGCTCAGCTGATAAACAGGGAGATAAACGCTCATTTCTTGGGAAGATCCTCTGCCCTGTCAGTGCCCACACCCCCAGTCCCCTGATTTACAGTTAGAAATTTCGCCTTGACTGTGCTCAGCATCATTAAGCTACAAACCATAGACTAATTATGGGGCCCTGGGCAAAAAAACGTTAATCCAAAGAGCATAAAATTATAATGACTTTCTTGGCATAATTAGCCCAAACAAGATAAACAGTCCAAATAGCAACGGCAGCTTGGGCACATTCACAGTCCCAGCTCAACCCCCTGCAGGGGGGTGGTGAGGGGAAGTGACAGAAGGGATGTCCTGAGGGCAGGGAGGCTGGGGAGATGTGACCAGCCCCCCTTGAGCTCACACAGCTGGGATGTTCTCATCTCTCCTGTCAAGCAGAGCTGCCCCATGATCTGCAATTTCCCCAACCACTTTGGTGGGGACCAAACTCAATCCACCCTCAGGGATGCAGGAAGGATGCAGCTACTGCCACCAGCACGTTGTGCATCCCTCCTGGCCAAACCACTGCACACCCCAGCACCATCTGGACCAAAACTTCGTCACATCAAGACAGGCAGGGCTCCCTTAGGTCTGCCCAATCCAGAAAGAATCACTCAGATCCCTGTGCCTCTTATCAGTCCCGTGCCAAGGGGCTGTGACTGAGCCCAGGGGCCCGGGGAGGTGGCCTAAGGCAGGGTCACAGGAACCATTTCCAAAAGCACAGCTTTAAGTGTAACACTCACTTTATCTGCATCTTTATTTATTTATTGCTGACTGGGAAGTGCAACACAAAAGCTAATTATTTGATAAAAGCTTTGGGCAGGGTATTAACGAGCCAGACTTGTAAGCAGATTTCCAAACCTCTTTTCTGTCTCCACCCCCAGATCGGAGCCGGCTGTGTCGGGGTGGGTTGGGACACACAGGGCTCCTTTTCACGTGTGGCTGTGGCTCACCCTGCATGGCCTGGGGACAGGGATGACATGCCTAACCTCACCAAAGGGCTGCTCTCCCTCTTTTCTCCCTCCTGGAGAAACGCTGGCTGTTCCTAGCTCCAGAGACAGAATTAAGAGAGTTGGAAGAGGATGGGCAGCAGTTCAGAAACTGAGCATCCATCAGCATCTCCTTCCCAGACCCTGTGAGGAGGTTTAAAGCTGTTCACACCCTCCCACCAAGACAAGCCTTTTGGACTCATTATGTCCCTCTTTCCTATTTTACCAGGCTACTCCAAAAGCAAAAGGAGCTGTCTCGGTGCTGGCAGCTCCTCTGGTGTGCCCAAACTGCCACCCTTGGGTACAAACAGAATTGTCCTTGCAGATCAGAGCCTGCCATGAGGGCAGAGGACATTTTCCAGTCCAGCAAATCCCAACTGGACACCCGACAGACTTTCCCAGGTCAGAGTGGCATTTCTCTCCTGCTCCCAGCACCAACTGGCTTTATGGACGCCCATTAGAGCCATTCCCCAAAAATCTGCTGTTAAATCCAGCTGGAAATCCCAGCTTCCAGTTAATTTTTGCCATTCCAGGCAACACCCTCGAGATGAAATATTGGTTCATATTTGCAGCCACGGACAAAAAAATTCAGACCAAAAGCCTGTGGCTGGAATCCCCATGGAGAGGATCCCCCCACTCCTCCCCAGACTCCCTTTGGGTGCTCCACCAGTGAGCCTCAGGTCTGGCTTTTGATGGGAAACTCAAATAAATGCACCTTATGGATTTATTTTCCCTGCAGGTTCATTTCCGTGTGGGGCTGCCCTTGTGGCAAACCCACCTCCCACCCAGTCAAGGCAATGAAACCACTCAAACGTTTTAAAAACGGCATGTTAGCTGGGAAATTTTGCAACCACAGGATAATGGAGACTATCTCCGGGCAGGCAAGAGATTAGGAAGATAAATGACATCGATAAAGGACATTTTAGCCCAAAGCAATTTGAAATCAATGCAAATGGGAGAGTTTTTCAGTGCAGGTGATGGGGCTGGCCACGGGGAGGGCTTGGCCATCAGGGCTTCAGGTTCTCTCCTGGCAGCACAAGAGCCAAAAATGCCTCTTACAGTGGGATATTTATTGGCTGAATAATTTTAATTTCCTGATAATTGGGAAAGTTGTGTCAAAATTTAATTGTGTGTCTTGAACCAGCCACTATTTCAAATAAGGGAGAACAACTGCACCTAGAGTGAACCAGGGCATTGTGTGCAAAGTGCATCTTCTTAGGTGTGGAAATGCTTATTTGTCCCAGCAGTTAAACCACCACCAACACAAAAATCAATGTGTTTGCACATGCTGTCCCTCCCATCTGTGCCTGTAAATCTCCCCACAGGGACACCCACCCGACAGCTTCCACACGCCACCACTCCTCTTTTTTCAGCCAAACTTCAGGGTTTTTTTAGGACGTGACACATGAAAGAGTAGTGCCAATGAAGGGGGGGGTTAGCAACGTGAAAAGCCAGTTCCAGATCCTGTGAGCACAATGAATTGCTCTTAAAAAAAAAAAATCTAATCAAGAACTTTTCCTTTCTTCCCTTTTTTTGGGTTTTTTTTTCACCCAGGACGGTTTGTGATGTGTATAGTCTCAAAAGGAGATTTACTAGAGCCCGCTGTGACTAAGGCAAGATGTAATTAGAAGAGGGGAGGAACATTTATCATTTGCCAGAGTGAATTAGGTATTTCGACTTCTCAAAAGAATTGAACACAGAGGGTGAATTTTTTTCCAATTTTTCTCACATCTCCAATATTATTAAGTTCAGCTAGAAAACACTTGAGACAAATTGACTCATCTGAGCCCATCTCTTCATAATTGCTACACATTTTAAATTGGCTTAGTTAAATGAACACTTTGCCTGGTGGTTGACAGGCTCCGTTGTCTGGATGCAATATTAAAAATATCAAAATCAACACGAGAGCTGGAGCAGAGCTGGGGGATATTGCTTTTCTCAGCACTGGATATTGCTTTAGCTGGACTGCAGCAAATACCTACAACTCTCAAGGTGTTTTTAGACATAGATTAAGAGATGCTATTCCTTTCCCATTAATAGTGAAGTAATTTTTTCCCCCTTTTTCTTTCTACTTAGCAAGAAATTTATAAGCTCATGCTGTAAACTGGGCCACTAGCCATGGGTTGTGTACCAAAACCATCCCAATAATGGTTATCCACTTTGCAAGCCTCCACACAGTGCAATGCCCTCACATTTTGTGCATTTCCAGTTGTTGGTGTGGAGTATACTCCACTCCCAGCAGTCAGGAACCTCGAGATGCCTGATCCTACCCAGATTTTTATGACTCCAGCCCTTGTCAGGAGCTCTGGGGCAGAGCTGGAGATGCTCAGCACCTCCCCAGATGCCAGCAAATCCTCTCTCCTCATTTCCTCAGTGCTGTTGTGCACGTGAGACCTTCCACGGGTCTCCTCCAAAGGCAACTCAGAGAGTCAGAAAAGAAGGGAAGAATTTGGGTCTGTGCTTTGCCAACGTGATCTCAGACTGCATTTGTGAGACTCAAGAGCTTTGTGAAAACCCAAAGCCAGGCGAAATAATTGCTGATACAGAAACATTGGAGCGGCTCAGGCATGCATTAGATAAGGGATCTTGTTTCTGCTCCCCCTCCCCTTGGCCTGCGTGCTTCCTTTCCACATTGTTTTATCATGAACAGAAAATAACAGCAGAGACAGAAAGGCAGAGCCTGCCAACAGTGTGATTTATGTTGGCTTGGGAGCTGAAACACTTGATAAAGCATCCAAAGCCTTGGATGACTGCACAGGGGCTGCAGCAGAGCTGGGTACCAGGCTGGCCTCTGGCTGCCCGTGGAGCTGGCAGGGATGGAAGGATTGAAGGCAGAATCCCCAGGGGTGAGCTGTGATCAGAAATGCAGCAAAGCTGACACTGGGCTGGGGTTTGCCAGCCTCTCTCCCCTTTTCCTGCACCCACACCCAGCCCTGCTCCAGCCCCTGAGCCAGCACAGTGTCCCTGCCCCGGGAACCACATGGGGATCTGCCTGCTACAAAACAAAAAAAGGCAGAGCAGGTGAAGCACCACTCAGCCAGATCATGAGGCTGCAGCCTGATGTTGATCATAAATATCACTCAAGATCTTGCCATGAAATAACCTCAAAGATGGAGATGGAGCCCCTGTGTCCGTGCAGGGATGTGTCCACAGCAGGATGGAGGCTTTGCAATGCCTCAGCCCTCAGTTTGCTGCAGAGATACACAAATAACCACGTTGGCAGGATTTTTCCACAGGGCTGGGATGGAAATAAACGGGTTAGCAGAGCCCAGTGTGTATTTGTTCATTCCTATCCCGGCAGTGAGATTTCTCCCTTATTTAAATAGCGTCTCCAAGGCTTTACCCTTACTCATCTAATAAAGCAGCGTGTCAACACCAGTTCTGCATCACAAAATGAAGGGCACTCAGCGATTCCCCCCACGGGACAATTAAATAAAGAGAGAAGAAAACAAAGGATCATCTCTGCCTGAGCAAAGACCTCTCTCGCTGCACAGCACCGTGGGGAGAAGGATTCTCCCTGTCTGGTGGGGTCCTGGGAGTGCTGCCCTGCCCTGGCTGCGAGGAGAGCAGGGCTGGGTGGAGGAATTCAGGGCTCTAAACCGCTGAATAAAAGCTCAGGGATAATCCTCCAGGTGGGATGGACAGCGGGCTCTGGCAGCAGCGCTGGGCTGCCCCTCGCTGGTGCCCTCACAGGGATGTGGATCGGCAGCAAATGGCTGAAATGGGAATTTGCTGCTTTGGAGCAAACAGCCAATAAAGCCGAGCAAAACACCTCAATTTAGTGCTGGGTTTAACAAACCCCATCCTCACAGAGCCTGCCCACAGCCCCAGCACCTTTCCCCTTCCCCTGCAGACAGCAGCAGTGATGGCATCCCTGCGTTTAACATCAAGCCTTTTCAATTCTGTTTGTTTGTTTTTTTTTTTTAATGAAAAGACTTGAGGGCATTTTAAGCACATCTCCACTGAGTTGCTTGCCAAAAAAAAAGGACACTTGGAGAACAGAGCTGTCCTCAAACATCACTGCTGTCAGGAAATGTGGTGCTCTGATCCCCTTTGTAGAAGGGAAGCGGGGAATGTCTCCTTTAAAGTGCCTCAAAATGAATTTAATTTAGAATGGATTTCACATTCGCATTTGATGAATTAAAACCAGTGTGGTTTAACAACTATGTAATGGGGTATATATATGATCTGTTAAACAGGTGTTTGAGGTTTAGCAATTATCTAATAAGAGACTTATACATATTACAGTAGATAAACTTCAATAAATATGTTCTTAATCAACCGGAGAGCACTCAACGTACAATTACCGTCCCTGCCACATCTTGTTGAAACCAGCAGCTGATTCAGTGCACGGCGGGATTTTATGTGCTGCTTTAAAAAAAAACAAACCCTCCCCTATCTCCTGTTTGTGCTGCTGAGGTGGGGTCTCCATGCTCTCCACCCGGCAGCTGGGACAGCTCCGAGAGCTAGCTAGGAATCTCAGAAGTATGGTGTTTTTGGTTGTTTTTGTTTGTTTGTTTTGGGGGGGGATAGTTTGTTTTGTGGGGTTTTTGTTTGTTAGTTTGTTTTTTGGGTTTTTGATTTTTTAAAAAAATGTTATTTTATTTTTTCCTGTGGAATATCCATGATGGGGATCCCAGTGACAAGCACAAGCTCCTGCTCACCTCTCCCCACCTTGCTAGCCACGCGTGCTCGTTCACCAAGAGAAATGGAAAGGGATTCAGGATGGAGAAGAGCTTCATTCTTTACAGAGGGATTTGCATTAGGAGGCGTCAAAAGTGGAGCAATAGGCTTAACGTGCACCACGACACCTCGGGATTTTCCCTGTGGAAGCTGTGCCGGTGATCCATGCCCGTGTTCATCCCTCCAGGGTCACTCCGGGGAAGGATGCACAAAAACCCAGCCCCACTGTGGGGTCAACGCTGCGATGTTTTGGCTAATTTGCCACGTTTCTAGCTCGGGTGTTAAATCTAATTAGCACATTAGTGCTGGCTTTCCCAGCTGTAAAACAGCAGGGAAATCCCTACTAACACCAGAGACAAAGGCGTGAGTTGCCTCAGCAGCTTCCCCCGTCCCTGCGCCCCAGAAAACCGGGTTTCACCCCAAAGCCGAGGACAATGACGACGCACCGTCCCTCCCACTGCCGGGAAAATAAACACGGGCTGTTGTGAGGAACAGGAAAGTACCCAGAAAGTACCACTGGGTTCACAGAGTTTGTTCTGTTTTATGCAATAGGCTTCGAAGGGAGAAGTGCACAGCGGGTTTGAATCAGTGCTGGGACATGGCAAAACTCAAATTCCGAAAAATGAATTCGGATTCAAAATTCACTTCTGAATTCGCAGCATCCACCGCTCCCTGGTCCCCCGGGACCTCGGGCAGCTCCTGCTCAGCCCACGGGATACCCGGGCGAGCATCCCCCGTGCTGGATTAACCCCATCGTGGAGAGGGGGGTTTGTCTGCAGCCCTCGCTGCTGAACTGGGGATGGGTTTGGGCTCTGTGGGACCTCCTCTCCTTTAAATCTGAGCTTGCAGGACACCGGGGACACGATGCTGCCCGCAACAGGCTCAGCAGGGCGGGGGAGGCAGCGATCCCCCCCGTTCCCAGGGGATTTTCCTCTCTTTCCCCTTGGCTGCACAAGATGAGCGCGTTTTTAAACACGGCGTTAGCGCTGTCTGACAGCCAGCCTTGCTCCGGGTGGGAAATCTGAGTCGCTCTCATTGATTTCTCACAGCAGCATTTCCAAATGCGCGGACACCAGGCGTGCCCGGGGGGCGAGCAGCTCCTCGGGCACAGCCTGCCCCGGATTAATGATTTCTGCCAAAAACCAGAGGCTGTGGAGCCCTCCCTCTGCACTGCTTTGCCTTCTCCTTTCGGTGTTTTCCCCCCCCCCCCCCCCATCATTACCAGCGCAATTTTATCGATGGCTGTATTGCTGGCTATTTAATTATTCCCTTTTAATCCCTTCAAGCAGATGAGACATAAAAGCAAAGGCCATTAGTGACTCCGGAGCGATGTGCCGGGGCATTATTAGCCTGGCGGGCAGAGCGAATCCCAGCCCGGATTGTGCCGCCCACCCACCATCCCCGTGCTGGACAACCGTGTGGGAGGAGGCATGCCAGAGGGAACAGCGCTTTAAATAGACCACAAAGTGGGAAAAACAAGGAGGAAGGTGCCAAGGATGCCCCGGGGCCTGTTTTCCACCCTCCCCAGAGCATCCCAGCCCGCACTCACAGGCGCCCGTTGCGAGGAGCAGACAAAGGCAGGCTGAGCATCCTCGGTGGGATTTTCTGCTCAGCCCAAATTCACAGCACCCAAACCCTGCTGTCGTGAGGCTGTCACCCCCCAGCGCACCGCAGGGGTGCCTGCCCTGTTCCTGCTAAGTTTCAGCTGACAAGCTCCCTTGGAAGGAAAGCAAAAGACATTTGCTTCTTTTTTTAGACCTGAACGGAGAAGTTGTACAATTTCAGTGTATAAATAATTGAAGGGCTAATGTGATCTCAAACTGAGCACTTATTAAATGGAAACGTCCCTGTTGTCAGATGAATTCCTGTAAATTTTCTTTGCTTGAGCTCAGATGCCCATTTTGTGCTTCGAAGCAGATGAGGTCACCCTGGCTGGACAGCACACGCTGTGCCTGGCAGGGACCTGGGCCTTTGGAAAGGAATAAAGGATAATAACAATAATAGTGGTAATAAAGGACTGAGATTTTAAAGGCTGCAGGATGGCTCACACAGCTCAGTGCACACATTTGCTCTCCCTCTTTTCAAAGGCCCAAAGAGGGTTCCCTGGGATGTCCCCAGGCAGCTGGAGATGTCCCTGGCCAAGTCCCAGTGCATCACCCCAGGGCCCACGGTCCCAGCAGTGTGGGAGGGATGGAGGGGAAGGTCAGGACCCCTCCCAGCACAGAGCTGCCCCCAGCGTGCCATCACCTCCCCCCACACTGCTGCCGTGTTTGTGTTCTGCCTTCCTTCAATTATAATTAATAGCGGCTCATTATCAGGAGGGGACCGTTTATAAGATTCAATTAGAAGCCATTTATTTTAATGCTTTTGAACACAAAATGAGTTTGATCTCAGGAAACATTTCATTAGCATAATCTTCCCATAACAAGATCATCTCCTGAGCTTGACATGTTTACACGCCGGGCCCAGGCTGGGGGACGGTGTCCGAGTGGCCACAGCCCTGGGAGTGGTCAGTGGGGCAGGGCCAGCACCCTGCAGCACCTCCCATTGTTCGGGGAATGGCAGTTTTGTGGGAGTTCAGCTCTCCCCATCACCAAACTCTGGGAACTGGCTCACCCTGGCAGTCCCCAGGGTGGTCAGAGGTGCCCCAAAGGCAGCACTGGGCAATGCTTTGCCCTTGACCAAACACAGCCTGGGGGCTGATGGCAATGCTCCCACTGACCCCTCCAGCTGGAGCCCAGCCTGCTCCAGCTCCAGCAAACAGCTCCCAGCAAGGCTGTGCCATGGCACAGAGAGGGAATGAGATCATTTCATTTGACTGTTCAGCTTAGGAAATTTAGTCATGAAGCAGGAATGAAAACTTGTGTCTACTCCAAGTCAAAATGCTCAATACAGCATGGCCATTTTTTTCCCCAGGGATAATCATCTCTGATTTGTTGCCCATATGGAAGATGTATTGGTTTTCCATACACCAGATGAGTTATACATTTCATGAGCTGAGCTGTCCATATATTCAAAGTAATATGATATCATTCACTTACACTTAAGCTGCCTAGAGCACCACCACGTATTTTGGGTATAAAACTATGCCATGAACATATTTTTAAATGCTTGGTCTTTATCAGAGCCCTGTCTGGAGCTATTGCCTTCCAGAGAAGGATGCTCTGCCACATCAGCTGCAAAACAGATGGATAAAACACCCTGACCCTGCCTAAAACACCAAGCCCTGGCAGTGCCTGTCCCTGGGGGGAACAGTTTGGTTTCAGGGCACAGGGATATGGGGCTGCAGAGGACAGAAAAGCTGTGCCTTGTTTGTTGGATGGAGAAGGAGCTCCCTTAGCCCAGGATCTGCCTGACCCCGGGCTCAGACATCCTTTCCCAGGCCTGGTACTACCTCCCTGTTTAATCCAGGGGCAGGCACGTTGCAAACAGGCAGGAATTGAGGTCCCCAGATCATTGCAAATGGACAAAGGGTATAAAAAGAATACAATTATGATTAGAGCATTGGAGAGCAGGCACAGGCAGTGCCCACACTGCTGGCCCCTCTGCTGCCCACCTCAGGCACTGGGCACGAAGCCAAACTCTCCCTTTCCCAGGATCACGTTTCAAAGCTGCCTAAAACACCGGGAAATAAATCCTCCTCCGAAGAAATCTCTGGTGTCACAGCTCCAGATTATCTGCTACAGTGCAGGAGGCAGTGCTCAAA
Source organism: Argya squamiceps (assembly GCA_037834095.1). Lineage (NCBI taxonomy): Eukaryota > Metazoa > Chordata > Aves > Passeriformes > Leiothrichidae > Argya > Argya squamiceps. The sequence continues at coordinate 12,377,062 of JBBMKD010000044.1, forward strand.
TATTTTAAATGTATGGGCCATACGTTCTGGGAAATATAACATACACAGAGAAAAAAAAATTGCCTCCCATATGGGCTCGGAGAAGCTGCGGATTGCAGCGCGCCGAGCCAGATGGCCATAACTCACTGCAGCTGAGCAGAAATCTCTGGGCCAAACTCATCCCCAGCACAACCACCCTGAGCCCAAAAAGCCTTCAACACTGCTCAGCTCCTCAGGGCTGCAAGGTGGGAGTTGTCTGCCCGTGGCAGCCAGGTTGTGACAGACAGCTGGAATCGGGGATGTGCTGTCGTTGTTCTCGCTCTAGTATGGGTCTGTCCCCCCTCCCAGAGCCCTCCTGGTTCTCTCACTCCCAGGCTGGGAATGGGAACGTTTGGGGGAATTAGGCAATAGGTTCAGAAAGCACTTCATGGCACCAAAGCATTTCTATGAGCTCTCCCTTATCGGGGTGTTGGGTACCTGTGATTTGGGGCTGACCATGTCATGTCACCATCTCCTCAGTGCTGTGCCTCCAGCTCTGTGCTGCCAGACACCCCCCCTGCACTCTGTCTCTGTAATGTTTTCGTCAGGATAAATGAACAGAAAAATCTATTTTTGTGCTTAATTTGCTGCAGAGCTCGGGTGGTGAACAATCCCTGAGCTGCCCTTGCAACCCCCACACCAGAACCACACAGCAGCTGCCTGCTGCTGGCACAGGTGGGGCCCGGGCACTGCTGGCATGGCCAGATATCCCAAAATTGCTCCCTGAAAGTCCCAGTTGTGCCCAAACCCTGAAGGACAAAGGACTCCCTGCAGCCATGGGAGCAACACACACTGACAGCACCCACAGTGGGATTAAGCAGCACCCAGGGATGGAAACCCAAAACGTGCCCCAAAAGGTGATGGAAACACTCCTTGATACCACACCAGGTGTGTTTCCAGCTGTTACTCTGTTGGATAACTGTCTCAGGAAAGAGCAAAGGCTGGAGCTCCCCTGTTGGTTTCATATCTTCTTTTCTTTGTGTTAGAGCTGGGATTAACACACAGGAGTCACAGTTTTGTGTTTGGACTCAGTGTTTAGTAATTCTTATCTATGTAACAGCCTCATGAGCTGTGAGCTCTAACTAGCAAGTTAGGAAATGGAGGTTAAATGGATGCCTCTAACTCTTGCCAAGGTTATTTGAGTGCTAATCATCCAATAATGAGGTGACACCTATATTATTTATATTTTTGACGCAATAATGGACCACCCAAGGCAATGCAGACCTTTTTCACTCGATTACAGAAAACCACCCCAAACCAAGAAGAAGGTGAAGAAGGACTTGGACAACACCCAAAATCCTCCATCTTGCCCCATATACCTTACTATATACTAAAATCTTAAATCTAATTTTTCACCCTGAGATCACACAATACCATTCAAACCCCACACCCACAACCCCAGTGCCATCACTCAATTTCGGGAGCCTGTTCCACGGTCTCAGGTCAAACGTGGCGCTTACTTGATGGTCAGTGCCTTTTAGCACAGAAAGCCTGAAATTTTCAGCCTCCAGGCTTCATTCCACACATCTCCCTGGGGCTGCCGAGGCTGCTGGGACAGGCTGAGCCTCCCTTCCACCTTCCCTTCACCCCGGGTTTTCCCCGGGGGTTGGAGCGCCCGGCGTGCCGCATCCTGCCCGCGGTTCGGCCGTGACTCACCCGGCAGCCTCCCCCTGGCAGCACCAATCCTGCCCCTCTCCCCTGCTCCCCCCGTGCTGCTGTCCCTATGAATCATTAGCCTGCAACAGGGACACCAGATGAGCTCCAAATGAGTCACGGGAAGGAGGTGAAAGGAAAACCAGACCTGCCGCTTGTTGAAACTCCCTGTGACAATAAAAGGACCGTGGGCATAAATCTCTCTGTTTTGGCTACAGCCATAATGGTGGTTGAAAGCACGTTGATTTGAGGGAAAAAATGCCAGGCCAGAACACTGCCAGGGATGGGGCAGCCACAGCTTCTCTGGGAAACCCAGAGGAGTTTCTTCGTTAGTGCCTTTGCCTTAATGGAGTTGAATTTAAACGCAGCTCAGGGATGGTTTGGGTCCCTTGGGTGGTGCCCAGGTCCCATCCCTGAGGTGCACACAGCCCAGGTCCCTGGGCTTTGGGACACCCACCACAACCCAAAGAGAAGCAGCCCCTCAGCCCTGCCAGGAGCTGCTGCTCCAGCCACGCCTGCCCACCGAAGGGAAGGCAGGAGCTGGGATCGTGGCAATAAAGACAATTTCATTTGTGACACAGGTTGGATTATTGCCTGGGCACGGTGTGATTAGAGGGGCTCAGTGTCACCCCAGAGGGGAGGCAGAGAAGGGAAGGGGAGATTCTGCAAGAGAGGATGGCCACACATTTAATGAAGCACAATCACAGCTTCCCTCATTAACCCGAGGGAGCCAAGGGATTTTATAGGATTTTATGGAGTCTCACGAAGATCTGCACCCTGGAACACCCTGAAATCCTTGAGAAGGGGAGAAGGGATGAGCCCCTTGGTGCCCTGCTCAGAGCTCTGCCAGCACAGGGCCCTGAGGATCCCAGCTGGCAGAGGGAGCCCTGGCACTGCCAGCCACCGCCATGAGCTGCCAGCTCATCCTAAATTGTTCACATTCCTCCCCTCATCTCCAGGCTGCCCACGATGCTCCTCTCAGCATCTCTGAGGAACCAGGGCTGGTTTCTTCCCTGCTGTTCCCAGAGCTGCTCAAGGAGCTTTTGCAGCAGTCACAGGGACAGCAGAGGCTGGGACAGGCACAGATCAGGGACTCCAAAGCGATGCAGACAAAAACATCCTTGCTAAAAATGTAATATCCTTCCTCCAGCTACCAAAACCACTGCACGGGAGCAATCTGCCTGTCCCTGAGCTGATGTGTGGGGCTGTTTGCACCCTCAATAAATACCAAAGCACAGCCCTGCAGCCCTTGCCTGACTCCTGAAAGGAAAACGCCGGGAGCAGAGCCATTGGCAGCCAGCAGGATGCCAGGATTTGTGTGCACCGAGTCTCCTACACGGGTGAGACAGAAAGGAAGAGGATTTTGAGCAGCAGAGAGAGAGGTACAGAGAGCTCTGAAATCCCTCTGGCTTCGCTTCACCAGGGTCTGTGTTTAACCAAGCCAGCTCCCTCCCTGCCAAATGCAAACATGATCCTTGGGGGAATAACAGAGCAAAGAATTTGGATGAAGAAGCTTAAAAAAAAAACCTACATCCAATAAATACTTAAGGGAACAACTGACGAAGAGATTTCCAAAAATTCAGAAGCGTAAGGGGTTGCTCTTAGGGGAAAGCCAGTTTGACGTTTCCAGGAGCTGCTGTTCCAGCTCTGTGCTGCTGCTGCTCCCTGGGATGGCCCTGCCTGCCCCAGCAGCCTCCCATGCCCAGGAAGCTTGGCTTTTATTTCTGAGCCTCCCCAGAGGTTACCCACCGACAGAAAAGTCAGAAACCACCAGTACAGTGGTTAAAAAAGACACAATTCATCTTGAAGAAATCTGGAGGTCCTTCACTATGTGGTCCTGCCTTCCAGGCTGTGCAAACCAGCAGGAATCCCCTGATGCCAAGGCGAGTGCAAGCCCCATGGGGACAGCAGATAAACCAGATTTAATTACCTCTCTATCTTCCTTTCTTAATTTTCTGTCCCTCTGGTCCTGTGTCTCTAGACCTCAGGCCCTGCTCTTCCCAGGAGCAGGATGTGGTGCTGTCCTCCCCTGCAGCCCCACGGGCAGGATGCTCTGGGCTGAGCACACCAGGGGCTTTGGAACAACAACATCCACCCCCAAGGCTCATCCTCCATCCCCCCCAGCTCCCAGCAGTGACAGAGACAGATGGGCACCAGCCTGGGGGGCTGAGCAAACAGGAGAGGAAAAGGGACTCTGCCCTGGCTTTTATTTGCCTGGCAGTGGGCTCACACTGGGGGTTTGGGGCATTAACTCTGCACCAGCCCTGACTCTGCTGCCCCGGTGCCACCCAGGGTCCCCCCACACCCTCCTGCCTCACTGAGCAGGCAGGAAAGGCTGTGGAACACGTGCATTAAATAAATTATGCTGTGGCAAGATTGATTGAGCAGCGTGGTCCCTCCGAGTGGTGCATTAACATCCGATTAGAGGAAGGAGAAAAGAGAAAGGAGAAAAGAGAAAAGGGAAAAGCCTCTCCTACCTCCCCCCGGGCAGGGTGGAGGGGCTGTGGAGTGGTCCAGCAGCTCCTGTGGCTGTTCCCTTCTCCAGGGCCAAGACAGCACTTGGGAGGATGGGAAGTTTGTTTTCAAGACAGCTCCCTCCAGGTTCCGGGGTTTTCCAGATGGTTTGGCTGTCTGGGGATGCCTCCTGATGCCTTTCACAGAGCGAGAGCCCTCCCTGAAATATGGGAAATGGGAACTAATGCCAAAGTCAAAATCCAGATTGCAGGGAGACTGAGAATACAGATGTGTCAAGGAAACGAAGAGTGGCTTTTCCCCTTCTCCGCTGTGGTTGTGGGACTCTTTTTATGGCCAGAATATTAATGTGAAACAAACCTTTCCCAAAACGTCTGAAGCCGAGAGCCTCTCCCTGCAGCGGAAATTGCTAATTCAGTGCAGGGCAGACCTGTGTCCACAGGAAATGGGAGTCTGGAGGAAAAGCAGGGAATTCCTGGGGAAGGCATCCCTGGATGAGCCAGGACCTCCAAAGGGATGTGCAATACTGCAGATGGTTGTTGTATGTCCCTTCCACCTGAACCATCTTACCCTATTTCTGCCCTGTTTTATCTGTCACCCCCAGAGCCACAAGTCCTCACAGGGACCTTATTTTTCACCCCCAGCCCTTGGAAAACCTCCATTTCCTCGAGCTGTTTCCAGGGAGACTCTGCCACTCCAGCAGCAGCAGCCCAGCAGAGAGGAGAAGGCACGCTCCCTGCCTGCTTTAAACAAGAAAATCCATACATGGTAGGAAAGTTTGTAAAAGGCAGAATCATTTCGATCTCAGAGTCAGCACGTGATGGAAAGAATTTCCCCGTTGGCAGGGCAGGAGAATCAATTTAAGGTGCTTACACAATGCAAAGCTCCCAGTGTATAATTATCATTTTATAGTCAATCAATTGTAATTCTGATCCAGGGCACAGCACAGGAAAATTAGCATTCAGGAGCACCTTTGATAAATTAGTGAGGATTACGGAGTCTGTGTTTGCAGAGATTTTGGTCTGGCACTAAGGGAGGATTTAAAAATGGCAAAGTTTTTGCCTCTGCAGCTGAATACACATGGGACTGAGGAATTTAAAGCTGTTTAGTTCTGGAAGAGAAGTAGGATTAAAGCTATGGAGAGGGCAGGGATCTATTCTGTATTTGATTAGGAGTTTTATGATGCAAAGAAGCTTTAGGGAACGCTTCAACTCTCCGTGCACAGGATTATACACATCACTGTATTAATTATTAGTATTAGAATAACACCTAAAAACCCCAGCAGCCTGCAGAGCCCTCCTGTTCCATATATTTTGTGTTTGAGCCAAGCCCAGCTGAAGCAACCCAGGATCTGAGCTGATCCCTAGGGTAAATTACCTTGAATCACCCCAGTGCAGCCACAAATCTTTCCCAAAGGAAATCTCAGACAGGGGTTGATGAGTGTTTCCAAAAAAAGACCTTCCCTACAGACCTGACATCATCATCCTTCACCCAGATTCCTGCAGCAGCAGCTCCTGAGAGGGAATTGCAGCATTTCTCCCTGCCCAAGCTCCACTTAGCAAAAAGCCAAAGCATCCTCAGCAAGAGGTGGGGAAAAAGCCAAACCCTCAAAAGGTTTGGTGGGGCTGGAATCTGCCAGTCCTGGGTGACAGGGAAGGTGAGACAGGCTTGGTGCAGATGGAGAGATGCTCCCAGAGCCCCAGCACTGCTTCACCAGATCTCAGGGATGAAATGAAATCACTCCCAGGAAACAGCAGGAAATCAATCCAGTGGAAAGAGATGTTTTTCCTGCCAGGGGAATGACTTGCCCCAGCTCACTGGCTGCACATGGAAAAACAGTTCCCAAAAGCTGCTGAGCTGAGAAGCTGAGGGTTGGGGTGGCTCCTGGTGGGAGATTCCCAGGAACTGGCAACACCCCACACAGCCACTCCTCCTCCACCTGCCCCTCCAAGCCTTTTCTTTGGGAAAAGGAAGAATTTGGGAACTCCTGATCCCAGAGGAGCCAGGCAGTCACCAGAATTTCCTCCCCTGACCTGTCCCTTCACACACCTTTTCTAAAGTGCCTTTTAGCAGCACAATTAATAGACAAAAATGGATGGGGAAGCGGAAAAAAAACCTCAAAAACCAGCAGCAAAAGGGGCCCAAGCAGCAGCTGGGTGCAGGAACTGTGTGACCAAACCTTCCCTCAGCAGTTCCATCCTTGGGGAAGGCAGAGGGCTCGGGATGCAGGGAAGGGAAGCTGCTCTGTATGCACAACCCACCCTCCATGTGGCTTTATCATGGTAATACCGGGAGCCCAGTCTGGTGGCAATAATCGCCTCATTCTCTGCCATTTCCTCACGGGGGTAAAGATCATGGAGCATTAACACAACGGATGTGCACTTTGAACCAGAAGCTGTTCCCTGGGCTATAAATCAGCCCCTGCCACCGCAGCACAATGGCCCCGAAATTAATTACCCTGTCGCTTTGCCAAAGGGAAAGCGCCCTGTGCTGCTGAGGATGAAGGGACAGGCAGGGACACAGCCCGGGGGACAGCCCTGGAGCCACAATTTTGGCTGCACATCTCCCTTGAAACCTCCCCGGCCATCTCATGTACCTGGGATGGTCTGTGCTGCTCTCCCTCCTCATCCCCGGGATGCTCCTGGAGTTTCAGGAGAGCAATAAAAATACCAGATTGGGCCGTGGAGGCCAGTCATTCATGTTGGGGTAAATCCCCCATGGTTTTTTGTCCCTGTGCTGATCCAATCAGCTCTCCCAGACAAATCTGCTTTCCGCAGGGTTGGGGATGGTCTGCAGGACACAGGCCAGATTCACAGGGAGTGCAGGCATAAAGAACAAGGTGAGAGCCAGAAAGGGCAGAGAAGGAATGTGTTCTTTTCATTAAAACCTCCAAAACACGAGACATTTCTAACATTTCTCAGATTAAAGAGCCATCCACCCTTTTTACACCTTTCTCATTATTCCTCAGAGGCAGAGAGAAGGGGAAGACACTCCAGATCTGAAACCTGGGTGATCTCTGGGTGTCTCTCAGTCCCCAATAACATCTGGACATTGTTGCCTCAATTTCCCCCTCCACATTCACCAGGAAGTCTCCCACCACCATGGCATGTACCCCCACAAATGCACATTTTTTCCCTCTGACCCTTCTGGGGTCAGCTGAAGCTTTCTGCCAGCAGACACCCTGAGCAGAGGGCACTTCCCAAATTCCATGCCCAGGAGCCCAAGGTGCTGCAGGGGATGTGCCAGCAGTGCCCAGGGGGAATTTGGCTGTGTGGAGCAGGGTTACCCCTGGACTGCTCTCCCTCCACACCTCCTGCTGCCCTAAGAAATGCTATTTATGAGAAACACAAACCTGCTTTCCCCTCCCCACAGCCAAGAAGGTCACATCAAGCGAGTGGTGAAGATTTCCAGCTCGAACAGACTGTTTGGGGGTTGTTTGCAGTAAATTTGCTGGTTGGTTTGTTGGTTTTGTTTTTGTTTTATTTTTTTTCCCCCTACATCTTAAGAATTGGCACAGCAGAGCCTGTACACAAGACCTTGTCTCACATGAGACACAAGAAAGGAAAAATGCAGTTGGTGCCCAGTTCATTCAGAGCATCTCCTGCCTGACCTCCAGATCCTTTGGCCCACTGCAAACTGTCACCTCAGCTCCTCCCATGTCACCCTCAGTGCCAGGGCTGGCAGTGCCACCCTTCCATCTGCACATCCCAGCAGGATTGCTGCTCCTCTGACACTGCAGCCACGATTATTGCTGCTTTTGGGAGCCAGAACAGCAAAATTTATGTGAAAATGAGCCCTAAAAACATTGGTGCTAATGGAAGGGAGAGGTTGTACAGCACAAATAAAAACACAATCCAAGTGATGCAGAGTCAAATGGCAGCATCCATCAGCTCTGAGATGTTTGCTTGCAAAGCAGAGGCTCTGGCCATTAGTTTCACCACCATTACAAAAGGGAAAGGAGGAATTACAGCACTTTTTCAGCCTGGCTTCCTTCCTGCCTGTGCAACCCATCCCTGTCTGTGCTAAAAGGTGTAAAAGGACAAAGAAAGATGAACCGACCAACCAAAACACAGGGCACAAGAAAGCAAGCCCATTTATTGAAGAGATATTTACATTTTAGAAAAGAGCACTGACAGTACTCCAAAGGAGCAGCAGTTTTTAGCTGCTGCTCCTCTCCTCATCACCACTGGCAGCTTAATAAATAATATCCTGCATCCCTTTGCACCTGGGTAAAACCTCATTAGGCAATGCCTCTTGGGAGCCATCAAAAATAAAAAAAATATTTCTTTGGAAAATTAGGATAGGAAAGATGGAAAAGCCTGAGAATTCACACAGTACAACCTGCCAGGACATGCCAAAAAAAGAAGAAGAAAAAAAAAAGGGTTTCCTTGGAAAGTTAGGATAGGAAAGATGGAAAAGCCTGAGAATTCACCATGGCACAACCTGCCAGGACAAGCCAGCACTGGCTCCTCCATCACAACATATTTTCAGGGCAATTCCCCCAGAAAAAAAACCAAAAACCAAAAAACCCCTCTCTCCCTGTCATTTGCTATCACAGCATTAATTACTTCTATTCTGACACTCCATAAATGGGACAGAACCCAAAGCATTTTGGGCTCTTGCAGGAGAATCTCTAATAGCTGTTTATAGCTGCAATGTTGGAGTGAAAACCAAAGCCCTGCTCTCAGCAAGGCGAGGAACATCTCGCCTCTACGTTGCCATTTTTAGCTCCCCCAAGGTACAGAGTGCTCAGAGGCAGAGCCTGGGGAGGGCCCACTTGTCACCCATGGAGTAACTGATATTGGTGGAAGGGAGAAACACAAAGTCCTGCCTGTCTGTGGGGGTGATGGGGCTGTTAGCAGAGCATCTTCACACACACAAAAAATACCTTTTGTTTAAAGTAAACCCTGTTTTCTTTTCACTCCTGCTCACACATCCTTTAGTGACCTGAGCTAATGGAATCACTTTTTTCCTACTCTGAAATTAGACCCAAAAGGAAAAATCCTCACTCACCACTGAGTTGGTGTCGATGGTGGTTACAGGTCCCTCCCAGCCTGGGATATTCTATGATTCTGGAAGAGTTCTTGCTGCTGGAGGTATTTTTGGGGTCCAGAGGAGCTGCTGCTTCCCAAAGCCCTGTGTCCCTCCCAGGTGGCACATCCAGGCTGTGCTACCCCTGCAGACACCCTGTGCTGGTCCTGGGAGCAGCTCCCAGACAAAGCAGAGCAGGAAAAGCACATTCTTAATTAAGTGATTTTGGCTGAAGTTTTTATAACCCAAAGGCCCCCAGAAGGAGAACAAAAGCTTCCTTTCAGGCAAAATAAATGTTTGATGAGGTATTTAATCAAAACCAGCACAACTTTGAGGGAAGGGAAAAGGAATTTGTGCTGAGAGGGTGCATTGCTGCGTTTTGGAGGACAGTAGGTGCCCCTGCTCGGGTCACTCAGGACAACACCCCCCTGACGGTCCTGCAGCTCCCACCCCACCATTCTGGTTTAACAAGGGACAAACGATCAGGACCTGGGCTCTCAGATGTCCACAGGAGAGCCAGAGCTGCTCCCAGGGAGGTCCCCACCCTGCTGAGCCCCACCAGCCCCTCACCTGCCCAAAGCTGCTCCTGCCCAGTCCCAGCTCAGCAGATGAAAGCAGGAGCTGACTGTGCTTGCAGGGACCTCACACACACCTTCATCCCCTGGAGAGGATGCTCTGGGCCCCTAATCCCCTTCAGCAAGTGACCCATGCAAGCATCACCTCTCCTCCTGCCCTCCCCAAAACCTGTATTAAAGACCTGCCTTGAATACATATATATATATATTACAATTTTTTTTCCTTCTAATAATAAAACATTTAGTTCTAGGTCACTAAGCAGAGGAGATGGAAGATGAGAGGGAGAGCTGCTCTGATCTCTCTTGCAGCTTTTTATAGAGGAATGTTCTGCTTAGCTGCCTTGGTGAAATAAAAAACCTGTCCTCAGTACAAATGGGGAACTGGCCCTCAGCCAAGGCTGCCCAGCTCCAACCTGCTGCTGCTCTCAGCTCTGGGGCTCACTGGGAGCCAAAGGTAAGTAGCAATTTACAGGACTGGTGTAAAAGCCTGTTTTTTCCCTGGCTGGAAGAGCTGGATATTCACAGGAGGGCTGAGCCAGCCCCAAAAACATCCATCAGGGGCAGAAATGAGTGAGGAGATGGGGAGGGGGGCACAACCCAACTGCAGATGGGGGAGCAGGGAATTGCCTGGAGCAGCATCCTCCACAACCCAAAAAACACCACGGGGACAGGAGAGCCAGCTCAGCCCTTCCCCATCCAAAAATCCAGCAGGGTTTTCCAGGGACACAACCAAAAGAACACCACGGGGATAGGAGAGCCAGCTCAGCCCTTCCCCATCCAAAAATCCAGCAGGGTTTTCCAGGGACACAACACCTCCCTTCTCACCTGAGTTATTAGGATTGGAAACATTAAAATTGGAATCTTTGATTTCCAGGATCATCACTAAACCATCACCCTAAGCACACATTTGTGTTGTTTTTGAACACTTCCAGGGAGGGATGGCCACCTTGCTTTGCTCCAAGTCTCAAGTGTTATTTTGGGAATAACCCTGGAGGAATAAAGGGGAAGGGAGTACAAAGGCAATGTTGGTATTTAGCTGGATTAAACAGAATATGAATTTAAACTACTGGAGGTTCATACACTTCCTATAGCATTATGTTATAAAGCTTTACACACATCGATTTAGGGAGAAAAAAAGAAGCAGTTTGCTTATTTTTTTCTTCAGCATTATGAACCAATAAGAGAGCAAAACCCAAGTCATTACTGAAAAGCTGGTGCTCACGTCAGCCTTACAGAAAATGTCTGTCTCGTGGCTTGATAGCCATAACAAAAATGATTAATAATCTGCTGCAGACACTTATAATTGCGAGAGCTTCCTCTTGTGAATTTAAATAGCTTTCTTGAATTACTGCCTTTGACATAATCAATAAAGCTGAGTTATTGCTTTATCAGCCAGGTCTCTATATGGCAGGGGAGAAACAGAAACCTGGGGAGGCAAAAATCCCTCCAAAAATTCCCAGCCAGGGGGTTAGTCCCCAGCAGGGCAGTGGCCCCAGAGCCCCTCCAGGATTATTTATATCCCTTTAAACAGACCTGACATGGAGCTAGAGACAGAATGGGAACCCATGGCAGCCCAGCAGCAAATATTTAATGGCTCCTTGTAAACCCAACAACATGTTTAACTTCCCCCATTCCCTATTAAAGGGCTCCTATTTAGCCTAAGAGGACTCTGGAGTTAAATCTGGGGTCTTACGACTTGCCAGGGTGTCAGGGGGGCACAGGGAGAGTTTCCAGGTCAGGATTTCCATCCTCTGGATGTGGAATATGCTGGGAGTCTGTCCCAGGGTAACAGCAGCACAGGGATGTGACTTTTCCCTGCCCACCAAATCAAATTTTTCACCACAGCCAGCAGTAAGGACAAATATTGCATTTTCAAGTTTCAGCTAAAACTCAGAAATTTATAGATTTTCCCCCTTCCCCTTCTGAAGAAAATAATAACATTTCTTTCTAACAGACAGAAAAAAGCAAGAACTGTTTTTGAGCTCTCAGGAAACTGCACTGATTTGGCAAAACCCTGCTTTAATTCAAATTCCCCTCCACAAGAGCTTCAAAGACTGAAGAAAAGCATTCCAAAGCCATCAGCTAAATAACTTTGGGGCCAGGGCAGGAAGTCCCAAGGAGATGCTGGTCCATGCACCATCCTCTGGGCAGGCCAGGCAGAGCCTCTGCTCCTCCTCTGCCTGCAGGAACGGCCCAGGGTGGGTTTGAGCAGCACCAAAACTCCCCAGAAATGCTCTGGGGGAAGCAGATCCTGATTTCTGCTGGGAAAGAAACCTAAAAATGAGTTAAAAATAACCTCCCTGAGGTCAGCAGTGTCTTGGGGAGCAAGTGGTCTTGCAGAGCAGAGAGGTTTCTGCTTTTGAGGCCAAACTAAATGTTGATTTTTTAAATTAGGTAGGGTGGGTTTTTATCTCTTTCCTTGGCTGGGGATGGAAACAACCATGCTGGTGAGAACCCAGTTTCAAATTTGGCTACCCATCACAGACAGAGAATGCATTGACAAGATTTTCTTGGTCAGATAAAGGGATTTTGCTTGTTTTCAAATTCATGCCTTTGATAGATTCTTTGAAGTGCAAAATATTTCCTTTTAATAAATGCTGCACCATATTAACATTAAACGATTTTTAAAAAAATTTCTATGAGAATCCCCTGATGGATCTGCCCAGAAAGCAAAAAAAAAAACAACCCACCCCCAAAATTAGGAAAAAAGAAATTCCCCTGAGGTTAACAAGGACTTCCCATAACTCACTGTGAGTCTGTGCCCTAATGGAGATGGATGAGTCACAGGTGGGGCTGCTCTGAGCAAATCACATTTTTCATTTTGATGGCACCTTTTAACAGGAGCTCTCAAAGTGCTGGAAAACCCTTCAGTGCTGCTTCCCAGGCTGTGGGGCACGGATGGAAATTCCCCTGGAGGGAATGGATCAAGGCAAACCTTTGGGGTTTTGTTTTCCCCCTGCCCGATGCAGCAAAACCCAGGACAGGACAGGAGCTCACACCCTGCTCTAACATCAGCATCCTGGACCAATGTTGCCCTGCTCATGGATAAAAAAAATCCCCAGGCTTTCCTGGGATCCAAAAAAAAAACCAACCAAACAAACAAAAACCACACATAACAAAAAATATCTCACTACTGTTTTGCTTCATCTCTGCTCTCAGCACCGTGGAGGAGCCAGCACAACAAATATTTCCCACAGGATCATTTCTTTCTGAAGAGATAAATGAGCAAAATCTTGTTAAATTGAAGGCCAGAGACAAGTATAAAGTGGGATTTTCCTGTCTAGGGAAAAAAAATGTTCCTTTTTTTTGCCTAGCCAAAGTGTGCAGCATCTTCTCTTGTCACCTTAATTCCCCAGTCGCTTCCACCACAGGTTGGGAAAAGCCTTGCACAGCAGGAGAGCACCCACCCCACCTCTGGGGGGGGCGGGGGAAGGGGATTAACACGTAATCAAATCCCAGTTTTAGTGGAAACCTTGCTTTAATTCAATCAGCACCACGGATATTACAGTGGCAATGTGTTAAGCTAATAATATACAGGCACGCCTCTGCTGGAGAATGAGGGTGATGGGAATTGCTCCTGGAGAGGCTCAACAGCTGCCTGTGGGTCTGTGCAGCCCCGTGCTCGGGCAGGGAGTGCCCGTGGATGGGACAAAAAGCCAAATTTAGGAGCATCACTCTGGAGAAAAGAGGATTCTTGAAGTGGATTTGTTCTCTCCCAGGGGGGTTAAGCAGTGACACAAAGATGGGGCATGAAAGGGATGTGAAATTCCAGCTCCTGTGATGTTTGGGTTCCAGCAGAGGTGGATGGCATAGAATCGTGGAATGGTTTGCAATGGAAGAGAGTTTAAAATTCACCCAGTCCCACCCCATCCATGGGCAGGGACACCTTCCACTGTCCCAGGCTGCTCCAAGTCCTGTCCAACCTGGCCTTGGGCACTGCCAGGGATCCAGGGGCAGCCACAGCTTCTCTGGGCACCCTGTGCCAGGGCCTCCCCACCCTCTGAATAAAGGCATTCCTTCTTAACATCTAATATAAATCTTCCCTCTTAATTTAAAACCACTCCCCATTACCCATACCAAAAGTTGCTCTCCCTGTTTCCTATACACCTCTTTTAAACTCTGAGAGGAGATGACCAGACTTGAAAGCTGCCAAACCCCAAACACAGGCTTGGCTTTGTGAGCATGGCTGCCTGTGCCTCAAAGCAGCTCCTGCATTCCCAGCACAGCCTCAGAAAATCTCAGGAAATTAAGAAAAATCAAGATCCTCTTGCAGCAGCAGGAACGGCGAGTGCTGGCAGCAGAAGGAAATGTTCCTGCACTACCACTGCAGCTATGACACCTTCTTCAAGGGATAAAATAAAGATAAAGGTTCCATCCCCAGCCCAAAGGATGGCAAGGGAAGGCACAGCTTCTGGGGAAAAGGGAGAAAAGCAACCTGGAAATTCCTGGGAAGGGGAGATGCTCTGTCAGGAATGAAAATTCCTGGAAAGGGGAGATGCTCTCTCAGAACTGAAAATTCCTGGGAAAGGGAGATGTTCTCTCAGAATTGCTGTGCAGAGTCGTGCTGGGCTGGATCCTGCCCCACCCAGGGTCAATATTTCTTTCTAACAGGCAGAAAAGCCCCAGAGCTGGGAGCCTGTGCTGCTCCTTAACCCCTTCACCCTGGCTTGTGCTGCCCCTGGCCGTGGCCTCTTGGCACCAGCAGGCTCCCTCCTTCTCTTGCTCCCCCACACTGCACCTAGTGGGATTCCACAAGAAAAATGATTTAAAAAGCAGAGGGGCCAGCTCCTGCTCTCAGCTGCACAAAGGAAATTCCTGTCTGTCTCTCTGGGGCTTTGCTTTATCCCTGCATCCGTGCTGGAGCTGCTCCCACCAGCACCTTTTAATCGGTTTTGACTCTTACTTCCTCCAGCTCCTCATTCAGCTGCTTCAATCACCAAGTTTCACCATTTCCTGAGAGCAACAACAACAAACAATCAAAAAAACCCCTATTAATGCTGAAAATAAACCTGATTAAGGGCTGCAGGTCTGGTGGTGGTGCAGAGCAGCAGTGGGAGAAGCAGCAGAGCTCCTGGCCCAGGGAAAACCCTTTGGGTCCTGGGCACTTTGGCCAAAAATTGTAACCAGGGAATTCAGAGGATGCCACAATTTCTGAGCCATGGCTGTGGGAGGCAGCAGGCAGGATTGGAGCAGGGAGGATTTGTGCATCAGCCTGGATCCAGCTGCTGCTGCTCTGGGGTGGAGCCTGCAGCTGTGCCAGAGCCCGTGAAGGTCAATAAAATGTTAAAACGTTAAAATTATTGGTGCTGGTCTAAGTGATCCCAGCCTGGCTCTGAGCAGGGTGGTGTAAAATAGGGGTAATTGGCTCTTTGGGGGAGTTTTTACTCTGAATTCCTAAGAAAAACAACTGCCTTGGCATCCCACACGAGGTAAGGGTGTAAATAATCCTGAGTGGACTCCGGAGCATCCCAGGGACTGCCAGGCACAGCCCCGGGGTTAAAAGCTTGCTCTGAATAAGGGAAAAGCTTATGATGGGGAAAAGAACTTGTGGGCTTTTAGGCACAGATCCAACAAAGGTGAAAAGTGAAGCAGGAGCCCTCCAGCCTCTCCCTCTCTCCCTTTTCCAAATGGAGGGAAAAAAACAGTGGTGAGAAGAGCCAGTGAGTTGGATTTAAGAGGAAACCTCTGACCTCATGCACTCCCCTAATAAAGACATCAGCTGAGGATGAAGGAGGAAGGCAGGGGCTGAATCCAGACCTTGGGGATGGTTAAGAAAACATCAGTAAGGGCTGGAAAAGCCCCAAGCATTGCCTTGGATGGAAAACCTGGAGGTTGACACTTTGGGTTTCCTGTCTCTGCTTCACGAGCCTCCTGCTGCATTGCCATCATCCCTGGAACATTCCCATCTCCCAGGCTGCAACACACACGTGTGCCAAGCAGGAATATTTTAAATGAGCCTGGCACCCAGGTGCAATCATCCACAGAATGCGGGATGGGAGGAATTATGGATGGAGGAAACATGCAGAAGTGACGACACACAGAGCGCCCCGCAGGCCCCAGTGCCAAAACATTTCAAGGAGTTCCAAGCTGTAGGAACAGGATTTTTGTGGTGAAAGATTTACCATTTGAAGGGATTTTGGCAGGTCAAATGGGCAGCCAGGCAGAGCTCCCTGGTCTGCCTGGTCCTGGGACACCAGCTGTGCTTGGCAGAGCTGTCACATAACGCCCTTTATTAACACATAGAAACATTTTTCCTTGAAGTTTTTATCATCCTTTTAGTAGCAAAAATGTTAACAGGACCTGAAGACTTGCAGGGTTTAACTGTCTGCCTCAGGAGGTGTCTGCAGGGTCCTGCTGGGGCTGTGACCTTTGTTTCACACCCCCCCGCCCCCTCTGTACCCACACAGGACCATCAAGGGCTGTCACAGCTCCCTTCCAGCACAGTCACCCAGGGGCTCTGATCTCACAAACACATCTGAAAAACTTGTAAACAGCCAAAATCCAACCCCTTTGGCTTCTGGGGACCCAACAGGTCAGTGGTCCTCTGGCTCAACCCAGACCCAGAGCCCAGGAGAGTTAAGGGGATACCTAAAAAGGCAGTGTTTGGGAGGTGAGGTTTATTTTTTAAAACCTCCAATAATCATCAGACCTTTACCAAAGGTCAAACTCTCTCTGACTAGATCCTGGGGATGAGGCAACATCAGGATGGCTCATGGAGGAGCCCCTGAAGGGCACATGGGGTGTCCCAGAGCTCCTGTCACCTGTCCAGGTGTGGGAGGAAGGAGGAGCAGCATCTGCCTGGTGACTGCCATCTCCCACAGACACATCTTGCTCCTCCAGCAAATACCCACAGAACTCAGGCCACAGGTTTAAAGGAATCCATTTAAAGGCAGCACCAGGTAAAACTAAGAGATCCTTGACAAGAACCAGTTTCTGTTTCTTGGCTGTTTAAGCTTGCGGGGAGACTGAAGATATCACCTGCTATATTAAGCATGATGTGCAGCTTAATGGCCACAAGCCACGGGTCTGGCCTCCAGCTGCCTCACCCACCCGTGCTCCCAGCTCTTCAGTAATTTGCTCCCTTTAATGTTTTTATGTGACCAGGTTTCCAGGCATGGCAGAAATCCATCATGAGCAGAGGAAAGGAGACAGGGTGAGCAGACATGTTTTCTAAACCCAGGAAAACCTTGTTTGCAGGTCAAGGTAAACAGGCACCATACAAATAGAGAGCCAAGTGATGAATTCCTGGCTTTCCACAGCTTTGGGATCTGCAAGGACATGATTGGGGCCAAGCCTCTGGCACCCCAATGTTGCCCTGATGCAGAAGCTTTTTGTTGTTTTTACTCTTGAACTAGAGTTTCTCACACAGCTTCACAAAAACAATATGTATTTTTAGCATTTATCTATTGT
>JBBMKD010000044.1:12394320-12410672 GCA_037834095.1 Argya squamiceps
CCTCCAGGCCACCCTGTCCCGGGAGGGTGGGAAGCAGCCCCTGCCAGGGGCTTACACCAATTAACGGGGAGTGGAAATACAAATTGTTTAAGCAGCAGCCGGGGGAGTGCCGGGAACGCCCATCCATCTCCCCCCAGCACCCAGCGGCTTCAGGCTGACAGGAGCTTTAATTGCAGCTGGGGGGAGAGAGAGGAGCCCTGCCTGCTCACAGCCGAGCTGAGCATCCCCCGAGGCATCTTCCCCTGCGAACGAGCTGCTTATTTAATAATCTGCCAGAGCCGGGCACGTTCCCAGGCCTGGGAAGCACCTCTTCATTACGGGGAGGGAAAACAAGAGCTTTCCCAGCTCCCCAGCAGGGCTCCCACCTAAACCCCTCACCTGTGCCATGCAGAGGGTTGTTCTCACCCAGGGCACCAGAGCAGCTCTACTTTTCATTTTTCATCATCTTTTCAGCACTTCCCTGTGGTGTTTTGGGCAGGCAATGAGCCAAGAGCATCAGTGCAATGTCCCACCACCTTTGGCTATGCTGGCTCATCCCCCAAGATCCCTGGAATTGTTCAAGGCTGGGTTGGGCTTTGAGCATCCTGGCGTAGTGGGTGCCATCCCTGCCCACGGCAGGTGGTTGGAACTCAATCTTTAGGGTCCACACCAGCCCAAACCATTTGGATTCCATGATCCTAGCCCCCATTTACACGGGCAGCCCTCCCTGAGAGCTGCCACTGCCTGCACAGACAAGGAGGGGAAGCCGAGGGGAATTAAGCCGTGCAGGATGCATTAGTGATTTAACAGGGGGAAGGAAAGGACTGCAGATAAACCTTAACGATATAAATGTAACCTATAATTAACAGTTAACATGCAGGGAAGATGGCCCTCAGATGGAGCCGTTGCTAGCAAGGAGAAACGTGGTCATTTATATTCCATGTGGGTCCCGGAGCAGGCGAGGAAGCTCCCACACACACACTGCCAGCGCTTGCATGTGTAAATAAGGGCTCCTTCAAATGAGGGAAAGAATTTACAGCAAACAACATTCCGTGTACTTGCTCAAGTATCTTATGTTTAAATAATAGGAGCTAAGTGATGCATTTCTGCTCAGGCACTAATCACTTCCAGGGGCCCGCAGCTCCGTTAGGGAAATTGCCTTCTTCCATCATTTAGGGCCATCTATGGCTTCTCTGGACCCGGAGCTGTTCATTATTTGCCTCAGTGCTCTTCTTGTTCATGCATGGATTTTTGGGGGAAAAGAAGAAAAAAAACCAGAATTGGGGGTTTAAGAGTCCACGTGTGGGTTGCAGCCAGCTCTGGCAGCTCACAGCATTCCCTGCCACAACTCTGGGATGGAGGAGATCCAGAGGAGACCCTATTCCCACCTCCTGTCACCCATGCCAGCCTGACACACAGCCCTGGGCAGCACTGTCAGTATGGGCAGCTCTTCTTATTCAAGCATGGATTTTTCTGGGGGGGGAAAAAAAAAAATCAGAATTGGGGGGTTTAAGAGCCCACGTGTGGGTTGCAGCCAGCCTGAGAGCTCTGGGCAGCTCTCAGCGTTCTCTGACACAACTCTGGGAGATCCAGAGATCCCATTTCCACCTCCTGTCACCCATCCCAGCCTGACACACAGCCCTGGGCAGCAGCGCTGTCAGTGTGGGCAGGGTTGCCCAGAGCAGAAATCAAGAGAGCAGAGCAGCTCCCAGCAAGTGCAGCAGTGCCTCTCCCCTGCAAACACACTCAGGGCTTCCCTTGCCAACCTAAACATTATTTTAACTGCAAAACCGAGACCAGTAATCCCCCGTCACGCTCGGAGGCCAGCGGGGTTTTATAACCAAAGCTGGAAAACAAAAGGCCAGCACTTAGTTTTAATGCATCACAGCTTTGCCCCAAGCAGGTAAGAGGGGGAACTCCTTCCCCCAGGGCCCTGTGGATCACCTGGAGATGGCAGATCCTGGAGACAGCAGCCAGGGGAGGACAGGACATGTAACCCACACACGCTGTCAAGGCTGTTGTGCTTTCCCAACTGCTAAAACTTCAAGTAGGCATTAAATATCTTATTGAGACTATCAGCACATACAATTTGTGGTCATTAAATGCATTTCCTTTATGTTTCCCCGAGGCCAGAACAAACCTTATTTTCAGCTCATTTGCAAGAAAACTCTCTGAAGACTATAATTTACCTGCTACCAACACCATAAATCTTTAAAATTAGTTACTTAACTGTTTGCTAACGACCATGGATGTGTTCACTAATACAGCTACTTTTCAATTAGCTCACAGGAAGAAATCTGAGCAGAGAGGAATACTTGGATTTTTTTTTAAATGTAAGTTAATGCTGTCCCAAGATAACTGAGACAGCACTAAAAGACCCATCCTCCCACTCCAAACCCAGCAGTTTGGGGACAATAACTCCATCCAGGCTTGGATAGGTGAGTTCAGGCTCATTTCAGCACCCAGGGCTGGCAGCACACACAGGTAGGTACACCAGAGCAGCAAATAACCCAATGAATTAAGGAAAAAGAGGGATATCTCCATTATGGGCAGGCAGATGGGGATGCAAACAGCAGATTGGGCCAGCACAGGCACCAGAAGGACACGGAGAGAGGCAATGGGACCAACAGTCCCCCTGAGCTGTACCTTCCCTGCATCATCCCCTCCCCTTCCCCCATTCCCTCCAGAGCTGCCTACACACGTTGTTACTCTCCCCTCCTGCACAGGGCAACAGTTCTGCCTGAATTCCCACATTTATTCTTAATTACCTGGTGAAGAAGTCAGATATATTGACTGCCACCTGTTCAATACATAATTCATGTGCCAGGAGAAGCAATTTTCCAAAAGTTCACCTTGTTGGATCCTTGCAGGGGAAGGGAAGGCAGGTTTGTTTTTTGGTTGTTTTTTTCCTGGGTGTCAGCAATCACATGCTGTTAGCAGAGATGGATCCCTGCACGTGCTGCAGGGGCAGTGGATTTCCAATCCCTGCTGCAAATATTAGCACTGGGAGGCATTTTGCAAAGGCAGACATTTTAATTTAAATCGATGAGTTATTGATTCATTTTTCATGCGGGAAGGAGAGCTCAGTGTGTATTTCTGCCACTCCATCTGTACTTCTGATGACCTCAGGCATACAGTACAAACCTGATGTAAAATATTTCCTTTCCTAATAGGGAAGCTTTTATGGCCTTGGACCTGAGTGAGCAGAAAGTCATCTGGGGAAGGATGCCTGACTAGGAAACCATGGCAAGGGAAGGTAATTAATGTTTAGCACATACTCTCAAATTAGCCTATCCCTGAATAGGAAGGAAATGAATCACGAGCTGAACTTTTTATATAGCCTCAGGGTCTTCTCAGACACTTACAAAATTTCCTGGTGTACAGGACTGATAAAGGGCTCGGATCCCCACACCTACAGGCTTGGGAAGGGGCAGAATGAAGCCAGGAGGGAAGGACCTGACTGTTTTTGGGAAGCTGCTCTATGCCCAGGGTTTGCGTTTGGGAATAGGAAAGCTGGATGGGGAATTTTTAGGGGAGTGTCTTCATTAGGAAGCTCAGGGACCACAAGGAAATCTGGCTTTTGAGCTGTGACACTTGACAGCGTAATCTCTCTGCAATTAAAACAATTACCAAGATGCCATTGATCCTGGACACACACCCCACACCCACCAGGAGCACTGCCTGTGCTTCGGGCAGGGTCCCCTGCCACCTTCGGCTGCACAGGGCAGGATGGGCAGCTGGCACCTTTCCCTGGCAATGCAGAGAGGGAGAGAACCCTGGATACAGCACTCTCAGCCTGCAGCAGGAGCACTGCCCAGCTTTTGCAGGTAAAAACATCCCTTTTCCAGCCATTTTGCTCTTTTCTGAGCTGATTCCCCAGCAGTGGCTCTTCTGTCTCCCATCAGTTCATGCTCTCCAGCCCCAAAGCCATCACCCAACACTGGCATCCCACTGTAATGTCACTGGGGTGAGGTGCCCAGCCAAGGAACAATTAACCACAGTCACCAAAGACCTTGTCTGATTGCCATCTCCCTCAAATCTGCAAATGCAATGAAAATAACAGGAGTGCAGCCCGGAATGAGCTCTGAAGGGAAGTGGTTTTCCACAGATTTCCATGAGATACCAGCAGGTCTTTGCTGGGGCTGTGTAATTGCATTCTTTGAAGTCTGGCTCATAAACCAGCAACAACAAAAAATCACTTTCATGTCTCTAATAAAGCAGAACTATAAAACCACGAGCCAGCTTCCAAGGAAAGCTGACCTGTGGGAGTCAGGACACCAGCCAGGGTTTGGACTGGCTGCCTGGCCCAGGCCGAGGACACCAGGAGGAGATGGAGGGAGCAGCAGCCAAACCAAGCCTGAGCAGAGGGGCTGTGCTGGGGCAGCACCAAGCCCTGCCCCGAGGATGTGGCATTACACACGTTCAGAGAAGTTTTTGCAATGCCCCTTTTGAGAAATATTCTGCTTTAGCCCCAAAAGCAGCTCCCACATCCCACTTTTGGCTGTGTGCAACTCAGCTGCCTCCTACCACAGCCCAGGTGGTGCCTCATCTGGGTCCTGGTGAACACCAGCCGGAGCTGGGGACCATCAGGATCAGCCCTTTCTGCTGCACCAGAGGGGTCTGAAGCAGGACAGCAGCCCAGGTTCCTTCTGCTCCCTCTCTGTGCCAGCCTTTGGGGACAGATTTGCTTTCCCCAGGTGCCAAGCAGCCCCTCAGCACCCCTCTGCAAGAGCAAGCCACCACTGGGATGAGCAAAGCAGAAAATTCTCTGTTCCTGGAGGCACAGCATCCCAGAATCAGCCCCTCCAAGCACCACAGTGTCCTTTATTCACCCCAAAATCCTTTTCCCACAGAGAGGAATAAAGTCTGGGGAAACATTTCCCTGGCTGCCTGATGAGATGCCAATGGTGCAGCCCTGAAAGAGTCCCTAATGCAAAATATTCTGCAAGAGCACAGGCACAGGGAGCTGCTGCACTCAGCCAGGTGTTAATCAAGGCTTTTTGGTGAAGGAGACATCGCATCAAGGGCAGTTTTTCTCCCCAGCACTACGGCAGAGCAGCAAACAGACACCAGGAGGGCTTTTGCAGGTGAAAGGAAAAGCTACCAAATATTATCTGGGTAATCATTTCAGGGATGTTTGCAGAAGAAACCCTTCTGGTAATATTAAATGATAAATTATATGCCAATAAGTGCCTCAGCCCCGATCAGGAGGCATTTCAGAGACGAGCAGGAGATGGGGCCGGCGCTGACAGTGACAAATTGGAAGTGCCGGCAGACACAGCGCCCTTCCCAACGAGACGGTGAGGAAATGCCGAGTGTCAGCATTTACAAATGAAACCTGCGAGCCCGCCGAGCCCGCCAGACACCGCCGGGGCACACAGCTAATTCCTCTGAGTCACCCGCCTTCAGAGGCGGCTCTCGCCAAATTAGGCTGACTACGGGCTCCTCTGCAGAGGGAAATGCAAAAGCCACATTTGTCATGCACCAGTGTCCCCAGCTGGCAGCAGGGCTCCGCTTTTAACCCTTTGCTTTCCTCTCCACAGAGCTTCCCAAGGGACGTGCTCTGGGAATGGCATTTTGAGACCCTGACACCGAGGATTTGATGGTAAAGGACATTAAAAGATTTGGCGAAAAAAACCAACCAACCAACAAACAAAACCACAAAAACCCCCAAACAAACAAAAAACAAAACAAACAAAAAACCATCAAAAAACCCAAAAAACCAACCAACCAACCCCCAAAAATTTCAAGCCCAAAAGCTCAAAACATTGCTGCCACTGAGAGACAGTCAGGGATCAGCCCCAGATCCATCCCTGACAGGGAACAGGGGCACATCTCACTGTGGGAAACTTCGGGATTGCGATTAGACGAGGAAAAGCAAGAAAAGAAAACCCCAAGCCGTGCGGCTGGCAGGGACAAAGGGCTGCTCCAAAGGCACCTGCACTTGCCAGCAGAGCAGAAGGACCCTTGGCAAAGCTCAGAGAGCCCCAGAAGCGCAGCCACCTCGCCAGAACACGGATTCCGGAGCAAACAATGGCTCTTTGTGCGGCTAAAACACAGCAGATGGCCCGCGGGGTGAGCATCCAAGTTTAAGGATGGAGAGGAGGAGCAGGGCTGAGGAGCAGAGCAAGCCCAGGCTCGGCAGAGCTGCGGGTGTGGAGCCACAAGGGAGCAAGGGCTGCCCAGGTAACGGGGTGTGACACCCCCGCCCGCCTCGACCTACAAACACATCCAAAAACCCCCAAAGTGGTCTCCAAAGAGACCCAGGGATGAAGCAGAGCCTCGAGGAGAGCTGATTGACCAGGCTCCACAGGGAAACACACCTCTCATGTCTCATAAAAAGCAGGATGTGGGTGTAGGAAATAGGAGAAAAACCAGCAAAAACTGATTGCTGGTGTGCTGCAAAAAAACCCCCTCTCTCCCAGAGAAATGCCCTGTGTGTGCTACCCCCTGCAACGTGTACAGCAAGGGGGAACTGTGCCAAAATCAGCAGCATAAAGGGAGGAGAGCACCCAGCAGTGAGTCGGAGGAAGAGATTTTGCCTATAGATGGTAGAATGTCAGCAGAGAGCTGTGAAAGGGGCAGATGGGGGGTGGAAAAGGCCACCAGCACCAGCAGAGGAGGCGATGGAGGGAGCCAGGAAACCTGAGCTGCGAGGCAGGGCCAGCCTGGGAGCCGGGCTGGAGGTTCTCTGCATTATGCAAGGCAGTAAAAGCCCAGCCAAAGCTGCATTCTGCAGCGCTGCTGTCATCGTCCCAGAGGGCACCGTAAACCACGGACACAGCACAGGCAAGGCACAGGACGAGGAGGATGTGAGCAGTGGAAAACCAACAATAAGTTATAACTGGCTGGATTCATGAATCAAATGAGCCCAAAGCTGAAGAAAGTGGCTCCTGCAAGGGAGAAATGAAATTTTTTCCCCACAGCTGTTAAAACCCAGGGAGATCTGCCCTCAGGTTGCCAGGGCTGGAAGGGATGGAGAATCTTCTGAGCACCTGTGCCTCACTTTCCACCCCCCAAATCACACATTTTTGTCACTTTTGCCAAGCTGAACTGTTAGGACAGAGGGGAAAAAAAAAAAAAAAACTTCTGGGGATTTATTTCTTGACCCAAAACTATTCCTTTTGGAGGAGGCCTTCCATGCCAAGTCCTAACTAAAAAAAAAACCAACAAAAAAAAACAACTAAAAAGAAAATAATAAAATCTCATTCATTAGTCAGCTCACTTGGCTGGATCTGTAATAAGAATGTAATAAACTTTCCATATGTCTCTGATAAACTAGACAGCTTAAGTTATGAGCAGAAAAAGGCATCAATTTTTAAAATGTCAAAATTTGCCACGAGGCTGGGGCCAAGCACTTGTTCCTAACGAGATGGTGGAAAGAGTCAGCTCCAAGTTTAGAGACAAAAGAGCTGCAGGAGGACAGGCCAGCTCAGCACTCCTGGCTCCTTTTAAAGCCCTTGTTTTCCCCAGCAACGCCCGTGGTGAGCTCCTTCCCCTGTTGCTGTCAGCTGCCTCTCCCTGCTCCCAAACCAACACCTCAGCAGGCTGGGAGGCACTGCCAACCCTGCCAGGACACCCCTCAGCAGCTCTGGGATGGAGGGTGCCCCAGGCAGGGACACCCCTTGCCTGGGAGCAGGGGGATTGGTGAAAAAACTTTGCATTTCCAGTGTGGGACTCTAAACTTTACCAGCCCCGGGGGTTTGATGTATTTTTTTGGCACCATCCCACTGCAGGAAGCAGTGAGACAATGACCTTCCAGGCTGACACAAGTCCAGGGTCATTACCCCGAGCTCAGCTCTGATGAAAGCCAGCAGTGTGCACCCAAGCAGCCACACTCCTCTGGAAAAGGGTCTGGAGGAGTCCTGATGCTCCTGGGTAGGACCCAAATTTACTCTGCTGGTCAGAATCACACACAGCCACGGTGGAAGACTGTCCCCTGCCACATTGCTGATGCTGAGACCTGTGGATGAGCTGTCTGAGGGATGGGGAAAACCTTCAATTTGTCCCCTGAGGGAAAACCTCAGTTTGGCCCCACTGGGGATGGCAGCACGAGGGATGCAGAGTGGGGCTGTGGGTTTCTCACTCACTCCAGGGTACAGAGGTTTGTCCCCAGCCCCATTCCAGCTCTGGGATGGCAGCAGGCTGGGACTGATCTATAAATACTTTACAACCTGTCCTCCTCGCAGGTAGGCGCAGAGCTGGCCCTCACCCCGGGGTGAGTGTGAGCAGAGCCGGCAGAGTGATGGCCTTTCAGCACTTTAATTACAAAGCAGTAGGCGACAACAGCCCGCCTGATGTTCAGCAGGAAATTGAACTGCAGCAGCACAGCAGACATATTCCTGCACGGCTCCCCCAGCAACTCTGGGAAAGTTTCCAAATTCCTGCACCATTAACATTTAAGGAATCGTCTCTGAACCCTGGCAGTTAAACAGAGAGGAGAAACAAGACGCTGTAAATGGATTTGTTCGGTGGAGGTCAGTTACTGAAGGGGCTGCTTAAATCAGGGCTTGCTGCTTCTCACTGACAGCAAAGGGCTGCCTCAAAGCACTTCATCATTTAAAGTTTTCCACCTATTCTTTTACTCTCTGACCACTCTCAGGCCGTGGCAATATCTCATGGTCGTGCCCTCCCACTGCACAGAGTGAAGGTGAGGGGACACAGAGCCTCAGGTGAGAGCAGCTTGTGCCCACCCTGAGCTGGCCCTGGTGGTCAAATCCCAAATTCCTGGGTGGATCAGGCCAGGGGCTGCAAGCAGCACAAGCAGCCCTCATTCCCAGCACAGCACAGATCCAAAAATCACCTCCTGCTCCTCCCCTGGCTCCCCCAGAAGACACCTTGGTGCTGTGGGCAGGAAAACAACGCTGTGATTTATTTCCCCACACACACACAGCCTGACATCTTTATTGGTGTTTGCAGCAGGCACAGCCACAGCGCTGCACACACAGAACCCTGACAGCAAACTGTGATCCCTCAATGCCCAACACAAGGTGCTCCAGGGGCTCAGGCTGCCCCGAGCATCCCTCACTGGGCATGAATCTTTTCCTGCCTAAATCACCTAAATCTGGCCGTGCTGCAGGAGCTCCTCGTGCCTCAGGCTGGGGGGGCAGACACAGGGCAAAGCTTTCCTCTGGTTCTGCTCTCCAGTGCCCACCTCACACTGGAGTTTGGCCTGGGTTACCTCTCTCTGAGGGTGAGCACATGGTGATAGCAATTCCTTTTCAAACAAGCCTGAGCTCTCTGGCCTCAGAGTTCAACACCAGCCCTGATGTAGAGTTTTTTCCCTCCCCTCTTTTAATTAACCTGCCCAATGCTACACAAGTGTAATTATAGTTATAAGCTCCTGATTCAGTGCCCTCAGTCCCAGACAGAGCACCACTTCTGCCTTCATTACCCCTCTTGCAAACACAAGGTTTTGAGGTTCTAATTGAATAATCTAATTTTTTTTTCCTAAGTCTGGGTCTGTTCTGTTGCAAGCTGCTGGGCAGCACGACTCAGTCACGCTCCAAACCATCTCACCTCTTAAAAGAAAGTTTTCCATGGTCCCTGCCCCTTCCTGCAGGCAGCAAACCAGAGAAAACAGTAAAAAACTGACCAAAAAGTGCCCCTGGCCTGGCTGAGCCCTGTCCATGCACCCAGCAGGATGCACTTGGCCCTGCCCAACCCATCTGAGGTGGTCGGACACATCTGGGAGTCATCACTCTGCAGGGAGAGCACGACCACCCAGAGCTTCAAAAGGCAGGATCTGCACCCCAAAGTCCACGTGCAGCCCAGTCCTTGTCCTGACCCGAGCTGCTGAAGGCTTCTCAGTGCAAAATGCTGCACTGGAGCATTCACAGCACCAATAAACTGAGCAAATTGCTGGTGTGGACACAGCCTGCTGCCACGGGGCTTGGGTCCCTTCAGAGCAGTGCAAGGAGCCCGTGATTTAAGAGAATATAATTGTTAAGTTTACAGTAAGTTTAAGAGGATATAATGAGTCAAAATCACCTCCAATTAGTTCTTCTGGGACCACCCCGTGCATGACAGAGTTTTGCTCCAGCCTGATGGCTCTGCATTAAGCAAAAGGCACAGAATTGTGGAGAGCACGTTGGCAGAGGGGACTGTCCCCTCTCAGGTCCCACAGACCTGCCTGTGCTCCTGCACCTCAGAAAACCAGATTTGGCATTTGGAGACAGCACAAGTTGTGCTCCTCTGCAGCCCAAATGTTTGCTGGATGTGTAATTCTCTCCACTGACAAATACAGGAGGGGAAAAGAAAAATAAATCCTGGTAGAGTTTATGTACACCCTCCCAGGAGTTTTGTTTCAAGTCTAATTGCCACTTACACATATTCAATTTCAAGTTGACCTCAGAGTTTCTCCCAATGCAAGCTGAGGAGGGGAGGCAGAGGCTGCTGCTCTCCCCAGCCCAGAGCAGCAGAATTGCAGTGGCTGCTGTGTCAGACAGGAGGGGCTTTTCCAGCCCTTTGTGGGTGCCAGGGATGGGGCTGAGGCTGAGGGACCTGGATCCACAGGCATTCCCCATGTCTGTGAGTATTTATAGTCAGCAGTATTTCAATAAATGCATGAAGCCAGTGAGCTGTTCAGCCCCACTCTTCAGAAGGGGATCCTAAAATCCTCTAAAGCAGAGTGAAACAGGGCTGGGAGCAGGCTCTGAGATTAGCCCTGCATGGTAAATGGACAAGCAGCAGCAAGGCAAGCACAGCCCCCAAACACACCCAGGCCAGGCAGAGCCAGCCCTGCTCACCTTTGGAAGGAAAAATCTCACTTTTTGATGCACAGTCCAGCACTCCTGGCTTCACTGTTATCTATTTCCACAAGCCCAAATCCCCCTGGTCAATACAGCTGGCAGGAGAGCCCATCACTCAGCCACGCTGAGCTCTCAGGCACGATGATGCACTGGCATCAATCACCAGGCACAGCAGAAATAAAAGCTCTGGAATATTGTTGTTCCAGGATTAATGCCTCTTGCTGTGAAAACAAACGTCCCAGACCTGCCTCAACACTCATTTTTGATAAATGATTTGACTTCACCTTGATGCTCCTGTGGCAGCAGGAGACCATTATCCCCAGACAATGTTTTATTCTATTGACATTATCTCTTAATTATAATGTGAGGGATATCAAAGAGAGCAGGAGCCCACCAATTCCTCAGGCACAGCTCCTGTAGTTTCTCCTGTCAGGATATCTGGGAGAGGTTTATTACAGCAGTTCCATGGTCTGCTCCAGTCCAGCCTGCAAAGGGGACCCTGACCCCTGAATATATCTGTTTCTGTCCAGGAGCAAGAGACTCCTGGCCTGGTTTCTTTTTTTTTAAATTTAATTTCCAGAAGCAGAGAGCTTTTCAGAAAGACAGAAAGGTCGCTTGCATATTTTAAACAGAGATTTTTTAGCAAGATTCAAAAGGGATTTGGCATTTACTATACGTCACTTAACATTCAGATGCAGTTTTTGGAAGGGATCACAAACCTTATGCTTCAAGGCGTTCTGCCAGTTGCTAACTACTGGCAGGAGACTGGCGAGGTGAGTTCTGGGCTCACCTGTGCTATTTTGGGGTTGTTTTCCCCCCCAGAAGCCCCGGACATTGCTGTTCTGGTCTCAGCCCGTGCTCCGGGGCTGGGCTGTCAGCGAGCCTGATTGGCATTAATTGTTTGAAAGACTTTGTTTTGCAAAACCGTTCTGCGAGGCAGCGAATAAACAAGAAGAGGGGAAGCAAAGCGCTGCCTTGAATCCCTGAAGCACTGCCAGCATCGCTGCTCCTGCCCCAGAGCCCTGCAGAGCGCACGGAAGGGAAAAAAATAAAAAAAACCACAAAAAACCAAACAAATAAACCCAAAGAAACAAAAAACCAAAAAAACAAACAAAAAAAAACCCCAAAAAATCCCCCCCCAAATCCCCTCAAATTCCCAGAAAACAAACCAAAACCCCCAAACCAAAAAAAATCCAAAAAAACCCCAAAAAATCCAAGAAAAAAAATCCCAAAAACAAACAAAAAATTCCCCAAAAAACAAACACGCCAACCCCCAAACCAATCAACCAACAACAACAAAAAAAACCCCAAACCCCCAAAAATCCCCTAAAAAATGAAAAAACAAAAAAACCCACCACACAACTAAAAAAAAAAAAATCCAAAAAAAAAACCCCAAAAACCCAACCCAGCAAAGAGCGTTTTTAATATTTAAACGGATCCAAACTAATTAACTCGGAAGGGAGAAGGACAGCGCGTTTTGCAGCGGGATGAGCGGGGAGGGAGCCCCGGGGCAGGTGCGGGTACCACCAACAGCCGCGGGGCTGGCACTGCCCGAGGTGCCCCGCAGGGCCGGGCCGGCAGAAATCAGCTGTGACACGTTCAGGATCACGGCGGGAGGAGGATGAGGCTCACGGTAACATCTTCATCCCCGCCGCCTGTGCCAGGCAGCGCCGAGAGTCCCCGGGCACAGCAATTAGCAGCGCCCTAAAGGAGCAGGGAGGGGCTGCTGGGGCACAGCCACACGGGCTGGAGGGTGGGGACGTCCCCAAATAACCGGGGGCTCTGTCAGGGACACGGGGTGGGGACAGGGCCGTGTCTCAGCCCCCACAGCAGCACTGGCTGCTCTCACAATCCCAGCCATGCCCATCAGCAGTTGGAAACCGGCAGCGTGACGCTCTCCGCAGGGAGCATGTGTTGATTTGTTTCACGATTTCCATTAATTACCAGGTAAATGAGATCCCCGCGCACTCCTTGGGCACTTCGCCTCATCTGTTTGGGCTCTGACAGCTGCTGGAGCAGTGAGTGTGTTTTCATCACATGATGCCTGGCAGCGCATCCTCTCCTCGCTCTGACCTCCACAATCAGCCCATCTGCTTCATTTCAGCATCCCTCCCCTGGAATTTGTTCTCAGCGGCTAAAAAATCCATCCCAGTGCAGGCAGGAGGGGCTCTGAGCCCCTGAGGCTTCAATTAACGAGGGGAAAGGACCTTGGAGCCAGGCTGCAGTTTTTTGGGCAAATGACACCCAGAGTGCTGAATTTGGGAGCTGGCACAGGTCGTACACAAGGAATCAAGCAGATCAATCGCTGGTGCCTTCAGCTTTCCCCCTGAAACCTTTCCTGGAAAGCCAATTAACAGCACCCAGTGCCTGCTTGGCTCCTCTTAATTTGTAATTAAAGTCAGGCCACAGCTGAGAAATAGCAACCTTTGAGGAGAGGCGGTGGGGAAGAGGGGAATAATCTTTGATTTATTACAAGGGAGAGAGCCACAGCCTGGCTGCAAGAGGGACTTGTGAGATCACACAGGTTCGATGGCTCAAAGCCCTATTGACCAGCAGAGGAGGCAGATTCCCTTCTCTGGGAAGGGAAATTCCAGGCATGGAAAACAAACTGAGCAGGGCAGGAGATGCCACAGGGCAGCCCCAGTGAATGGGTGGCTCAGGGGGGCACAAGCAGGGCTGAGCTGGGAGCACCCAGACCAAGGCACACACAGGCACCTGGAAAACACCAAACCCATCCCCAAACTGCAGCCCCAACCCCCTGGAGGTGAGCACCCTGCTCCAGTCCCACATGGAAACACACCTGGGGGCCAGGCACACTCCCAGCCCACTGCCTGTGGCCGCCCCAGGCCAGCAAGCTGCAGTTCTGATTTCACAAAGGTGATTTTTCTGGGCCAGGGGGAGGTTTAGGGTCCCGTGAAGGGGTGGGACAGTCTCACCCCGCTCATTTACAGCCTGTGACATGCCCCAGTGATTTACAGGCACCGAGAGCCCACTGGGCCTTCGAGGATTACTTAACACAGGATGAAGTAGATCAAATGCAAATGGCTGGATGGTATGTGAACCACTCCAGCCAGCCAGGGCTGCTAAACCCTCTGGTTTCTTTCACAAGGCTTTGAAATGGGGAAACGTAGCTTCAGATAATTTATTTGCCAGGGGCACCGAGGAGGGCAGGGGAGTATTTATGAGCTGAAGAAAATCCACAAGGTTTGTCTCCAGGGCTGCACCCGCCAGGACACTGAGGGCTGTTCAGGTGGGGAGGGGAAATGTGATCCTTGCCCTCAGCCCTGGCTGCCAGGGAGAGGGGTCACCGCCTCCAGAGCCCCCACACTATTCCCTATTCCCATCAGGGCATGAAAATTAACCTTGTAATTCTGGAGAGGGTGGGGGAGCACAACCATGAGCTGTCTGGCAGCTCTCTGCAGGCAGGCAGGGTCTGCCCTTTGGTCTCTGGGGGCAGAAAAGCTGTTTGGTCACCCACAGGGGATCCCCCCTGCACCCCTCCAGCAGGCTCAGCACATCTGGAGCTGGAGCAGCCCTGCTGTAAGGGAGGGGACTGAGTCACCAACACCAGCAATTCCTGTTTGTTAAGGCAGTGCTCAAAAAAAACCCCCTAATCACCATTTATTTTTGTCCTCACTGAAGGTGGTTTTACTGCTCCTGGTGGCATCCAGAGCTCTGGAAGCACAGTGCTGCCAAGGGAGACAGCTGGGAGAGAGGCTCTCTGTGCAGGCTGGGGACACTTAATGCAGATAAAAGCCACAGGCTGGGAACCTGGAAAACACCAACTTCCAGCCCCGGATGTT
This sequence comes from Argya squamiceps, assembly GCA_037834095.1. NCBI lineage: Eukaryota > Metazoa > Chordata > Aves > Passeriformes > Leiothrichidae > Argya > Argya squamiceps. The sequence continues at coordinate 12,408,854 of JBBMKD010000044.1, forward strand.
CCCATGGATCTGCTCTGCTCCGGTTACTACAAAAATGGCCCCGAGCCAGAGAATTACTTGGAAAAGCAGAGGAAGTCTGCAGCGAGGGGGGAGAGGGTAATTCCTTGAAATGCTCTCTTTGGGGATGGATCTGCAGTTGCTGGAAATTCCTTCCCTGGAAGCTCAGCTGCAAAGCTCAGCCCTGTCTCCCCTGATGGCTCCAGGGCTGTGCAGTGCCTCGTGCTCAGCCCTGTGAGTGAGGGGACACTGTGACACACAAGTCCCCAGCTCGTGGGCACAAGGTGAAGCCTCCTGTCCGTGGCACTGCTTGTCCAGGAGGCAAATTCCTACAGGAACTGGCCCAGGAACCAGTCCAGATGGAAAAGACAGCAAGCAGCTGGGGCATTTAGGGAGGTGGGGATTTAACAGTGCTACAAACAATGTCATTAAGCCCAGAAATGCAGCTGGATCCCCCCAGGAACACTCAGCAGCAACAGCCACAGTCACAGGGAGACACAGTGAGGATGGGAACCAGGCAGGCAGCCCTTGGCGTGTTGCCTGATGAAGATTGTCTCCTCCTGAGGACAACCACCCTGCGGGGCTGGCAAATACCTGATCAAATACCTGGCAAATACCCCCTGATCTGGTATCAGCTGCTGGGGAAGGTCCCTGGTGCTGCAGAGCCCATAAAGCAGCAAGAGAAGGGCACAGCTCTCAGACCCTCCTCATCCTGCAGACACCACACACATCCAAAGCAGCACCTTGGACCCTCAGCATCAAATCTGAAGCTGGTTCATATCCGGAAAAATTAGGAAATTACAAAAGGAGGAAAATAATAAACTTTTAAAAAAAGAAATGCCTCTGAAACAGCATTGTGTGCCTCTGTCCTAACCCCCAGGAACCAAACCTTGTTCTTCAAGGGACTGATAGCACCATTTGGTATCAATTTTCCATCGGACTGCTCCTTTTTAGGAATTGTTTCTCTTGCTCCCAGGGAGCCGCCAAACACAGGGAGCAGGATCTGAGCACATCACCCCTCCCAGCCCCACGGGGCTGGATTCCAGTGGGGTCTCCCTGCTGCCATGCGGGCATTTCCCCACGGGGATGGGAAACAGGGACTCCATGTGGGGCTGTGGTCTGGTTTACCCCAACAGAGCCGAGGTTTGGCACACAAACAGCCACGAGAAGGTGGCACCAGGGTGATTTGGGAATCCCTGTGCCCACAGCATCCCAAAGTGATGCTCTGTGCCATGGGGCTGAGCCTGTGGCTCTCACTGCCAGCACACAGTAAAAGCAACAGCTCAAAGCAAAAAGTACAGGGGGTTTTGTTTCCCTTTTTGAAGGGCAGGAGAATTTCTGGCAGCCCCGGGTGGAGAAGCTTGTACAGGCACAAGCTCATTCCCAGAAATGGTCCAGCCCTGACTCTGGTGACTGGCAAGGCAATAAAATCAATCCTGTGTCCTCACGAGCAGGAGGAGGTGGAAGGACACTTAGTCACGCTCTCTCAACGAGGCACTAAGCACGGTGAAGTTTAAAACACCGACATCCAACACACCCCGGAGACCCGAGGCTCCGCTGCCAAAGCCAGGATTTGCTCTGTGCCACAATAGCACACCCCAATGTGTGCGACCCCGCACATTTCCACCAGGGAGGGGACACCCAGGGCAGGGAGCGATGCTGGGGTCGCTGATCACTGTCCCTGGGCGGGGACACGGGCAGAGATCCCCGCAGAGCCCGGGCGGGGACACGGGCAGAGATCCCCGCAGAGCCCGAGCGGGGACACGGGCAGAGATCCCCGCAGAGCCCGGGCGGGGACACGGGCAGAGATCCCCGCAGAGAC
>JBBMKD010000044.1:12410772-12433948 GCA_037834095.1 Argya squamiceps
GAGGATTAAACCAAATCAGCACATGCCCCACACTGCAGTGAGGCACAGGCTGAACCCCAAATTGCACACAGGAGGGTCATAGGTTTAAGCTACACGTCCCCATCCAGAGCCTGAACCCTACACACAGAGCCTCCAAGAGAGGATTAAACCAAATCAGCACATGCCCCACACTGCAGTGAGGCACAGGCTGAACCCCAAATTGCACACAGGAGGGTGACAGGTTTAAGCTACACGTCCCCATCCAAAACCTGAACCCTGCACCACAGAACCTCCAAGAGAGGATTAAACCCAACCAGCACAGGAAAACCCTGCAGTGCCCAGGCACAGTCCAGGCTCTCCTCCAAAACCACATAAGCTCCTTGTCTTCCCTCCAGCTATTTTCCTCCACACAGAGAGGGTCATTGTGGCCAAATGCAAGAGAAACCAGGTACCACGAGTCGCTTCATCTCCTGCCTGGATTTTGGGTTCCTGCAGCCCCACACTGCAGGGACATAAAGCTGGGTACCCTACAGCTTCCAGGAACAAAAACACCTCCCCATCAAACACCACCACTCCACCCCATAACTGCAACAGTTACACGTTGCTGTGTTTGTTCCTTGGGTTTTTTTGAAACAATAAGAGTTGGAGCTCTGCCCCAAGAGATGCACCTGCCCACAACCACCCCAGCATCAACCTCACTCACCGTCCTGCAGTCCTTGAGGAGTTTTGCATGCAGGAGACCAGAGCCACGGCTCAGGAAAGGACCTGGATGTGATGAGGAGGAGCAGAGGAAACCCACACCACAGCAGAGACCAGCTGGAGCTCAGACTAGAACCTTCTCTGCTCAACGGGGTTTTAACCCAGCACAGCTAATGCTGAACTCCTGGGAGCAATTAGGCAAAGGTGAAGGGGATAACACTGATTGCTCCTGGTGTAGGAGGGTCTAAACCATGTCCTCACCTCTGCAACCTCAGAGGATGGCCAGACTAGGGGTGCTTCAGGAAAAGTGGGATAGGGATGGATACAGGGAATGGGAAAAGCCCCTGTGCTGTGTTTATAAAAGCACCCTATATCCCCAGTGTGGATGGAGAGGGCTGTCTTGTCTCTTTGCTCTCTCCCAGAGGAGACAGTGGAGCCTCTGTCACATGGTGGGGGAAGCAGACACCAAGCCCTGACAGCTCCCCCTCGGTGATGAAGTGCCTGGTGGATGGAGATGACTCCTTCATTTCCCATGGCTGTGCCAGCCCCGGGTGAAAGGCGGCTCGGCACAGTAAATCGAGATCGTTGTGATGATAACCGAGCCTGTGGGGGCCAATTAAAATCCCCGGGAGAGGGTGAATGGCTTCAACCTGGCCTGGCACAGGGGAGGGAGGGCGCTGCACCGGGGGACTTGGGGCTGTGACAGCCCTGAACGCCGTGTACAAAGGGAATTGGCAAGGGACGGTGAGTCAGGGCCAGGGAAGGACTCGAGGTTGTGAGAGGCATTTTAAAACGAGTTGGAAAATTCACAAGCAGCCAACAAGGTGACTGAAGTACAGGGGGGAAACAACCGGAGTGCTGCCGATGGACAGACACACGGCGGGGGGTCAGGGCAGGGATCAGTGCCCAGGATCTCTGACCGTGCCCCGGGGCCTGCTGTTCCCCAGGATCAGACCCTCTGGCCCCCAGGATCAGACCCTGAATCACTCGGCTCCCCTCGTGCCCAGGCCCTCTGTCCTCCAGGATCAGATCCTGGGTCCCTCTGTCCCCCCGTGTGCCCAGGTCCCTCTGTTCCCCAGGACCAGATCCCTGTCCCCCTGTCTCTCTGTCCCCGTGTCCCTCTGTCCTCTAAAATCAGACCCCCTGTCCGTCCATCTGTCCCCCTGTCCCTCTGTCCCCGGATTCCTCTGTCTCCCAGGATCAGACCCCCTGTCTGTTCCTCTGTCCCCCAGGATCAGACCCCCTGTCCACCCCTCTGTCCCCGTATCCTTCTGTCCCCCTATCCTCTAGGATCAGACCCTCTGTCCCCCTGTCCCTCTGTCCCCGTGTCCCCCTGTCCCCGTGTCCCCCCTGTCCCTCTGTCCCCCTGTCCCCCTGTCCCTCTGTCCCCCCTGTCCCCCCTGTCCCTCTGTCCCCCCTGTCCCTCTCTGGTCCCGCAGCGTGTGCGGCCCCAGAGCGCCCTCGTGCGGCCGCAGGCAGCGCTGCAGCGCCGCGATCCCGCCGATCCCCCCGCCCGCAGCAGCGCCGGTCAAAGTACGGAGTTCTTCCCCAAAACCACAAAAAACCCCACCCGCCAGGGCTTGTGCTCGGAGCGGTACTGCCGTGTTTTATTGGTGTTCACTCGTCTGACTGCAATTAGCACCGTAATGTCGTTAAAGCCTCCCGCGTGGTTATTGCTGCTGCACCCTCTGGTGTCCCAGAGCCTGTGCCCCACCCCGGCTCCATGGCCACAGCGGGTGTGAGCTGCTGTTTGCCCATGGATACGCTCGGATTCAAAGTCAGAACGAGTTCACAGCTGTGGCTGAAGATTCACTCTCAGTGGGGATTTGTGCCACGGAGATAACCCAGCAGTGGCCACAAGAGGGGACTTGGCCAGTGCTGCTGTACCTGCACAACATGCTTCAGGCATGTAGGGGAGTTGTGCCACCTTTCCCTGTTGTGACCTGGGCTCTGTCACGGCTGTTCCCATGGTCAGGCAGCCCAGGTCCACTGCAGGACTGGGACATGGCCAGCAAGGAATGCATTGGCTCACGGAGAATTGGGTTTAGGTCCTGTGCTCTTCCTGCCCAGTAACAGGAACGGAGGTGTAAAAGTATTGCTTACCCCACTAGAAAGTCACAGGGCTGTCCTGGAGTAAGGTTTCTAGACCCCAAGAGTACCCATGTCACACATGGGGTGTCTGGTCCAAGCCAGAGCAGAGATTCCCCACCTGTGTCTCATCCTTGCCAGGTGCCCCAGCACTGGCCCCTTTGGTTTTCCCAAGCTCCTGGCTGGAAGTGGCCAAGGCAGGTGTGGTAGGCAACTACAGACCAGTCATTTTCCAAAAATATTCCTGGCCTTTGGGGTTCCTTCCCATGAAAGTGTGACCCAAGACCACCCAGCCCCAGGTGACATGAACCCCCAGGTCACCCAAGACACCATTTCAGAAATCTGCAATACTTTAATCAAACCCTACTTAAGGCCATTGTTACTTTCATGATTGCACGTATTCCTCCTTCTCAAGAGCACAAATATCTTCATTAACACACCAGGACAGGGCCAAGCTTCCCCCTCCCCGTGGTCAGGCAGTGTCACCAGAGCCACTGACAGCCTCCCAGTGCCACTGGCCACTCCAAAGCTGATCCTGGATGGCTGAGCAGGCAGCAGGGACAGCTGCCAGGGGCTGAGTGACAGCTCAGATGTGCCACCCAGCTCCTGCCAAGGCTCATCTCACACAGCCCCCTACAGCCGGGAGAGACTGAGGAACAGGGCTGTGAGCTGGAATCGCTGCGGAGAACAAGGTCATGGCACACAGCTGGGGCTTTAAAAGTCACCACTGCTCTCCAACACATGCAAAGCGCTGGAGCAACCCCAGGCAGGCTCCAGGTTCTGTGGGAAGAGGCATCACTGAAGTGACAGCACCCAGGAATGATTTGCAGGGCAGTCCGGTGACATCAAGTGGCAATAAAACCGTGAGTGGCTCCAGGATAGCCGTGCCCCACTTGGTGAGACGAACAGTGGCTTTTAAAAAGATCACTAAATCCCATCAGTGCTACCTACACAAACCTCATTTATTTTAAAGGCTCCCATTAAAGTGCCTTTTATCCCTAGCAATAGGCAGTTTTAAATTGCAAATAACTTCTCGGATCAGTCAGCAAACAATCTTCATTCCACCGGAGAGAAGGGCCGCAGCGGCTCGGGGTGGCCCTTGGGGACAAGGGTGCTTGTGACAAGGGTTTTTTAACACCGTGTGGAGTTCCCTGGATGAGCAGGAATGCTGAGCAGCAGGAACATCCCAGGGTCAACGCCGAGATGTCCGGGGCTTCACCTTCCAGAGAGGATCTGAAGGAGGTGTCACCTGCAGGGTGGCCGTGTCCCCGCGGGCGGTGTGTCCCTCGGGAAGCCCGTCCAGGTGGGAACTGTGCCAGGGCGGGTGGCTCAGTCCTGGCCCGGGGTGTCGGTGTCCTGCAGCAGCGGGGTGGTCTCGGAGGGCGGGGGAGGATTGCTCTGCCTGCCCGGGGCACCGGGGCTCTTCTCGCCGGCGCTTCTCTGCAGGGGAGGGACAGAGGTCACAGCCCGGCCACACCCGCGGGGCCACCCCGTCCCCGCCCGGCCGTGCCCACCCCCAGCCGCCAAGGACCTGGTGTGGAATTTCAGACTTCCTGAGAATTTTAGACTTTCTGAGAATTCCAGACTCTCTGTGCTGACAGGCACTGACCCCCAAGCAAACACTGCATTTGACCCGAGGCTGTGGAAAAGGCTTCCAAAATTGAGTGACAACACTGTCACTCAGCGGGTGTGGAGTTTGAATAAAATTGTGTAATATCACATACAGGAAAACTTAAAGTTTAAGGTTTTAGAATATAGTAATATATATAAAGCAGAATGGAGGTTTTAGGGTGTAGGTCAGTCCTTTTTCACCTTCCTCTTCATGGGTCTGGGTGGGATTTTGTAATTGGATAGGAAAATCCACATTGTGGGCCATGGGTGGTTGGTTATTGGGTTAAAAGTCAAAATAATTTAGGTGTCATTTCATAATTGGACAGTTTATTCTTAAAAGGCCTTGTAGAGAAAGAGTTAGGAGCCATTTTTTTACTTTGTTAGCCACAAGGGCTGTAGAACTCAGGGTTTGTGAGACTCTAACATAGATCAGAATTAATAAACATCTGACTCTGAACACGAAATGCCATCTCGAGCATTTAATCCTGACTCTGGCAGAAAAGAAGATAAAAAGCAACAAGGACTATTTCCTTAAATGGAAGATTTTTGCACCTCCTTTTTGCACCTCTTGCCCTACCCAAGAGAGGTTATTCCCATCCCTGCCCAGCAGTACCTGTGGCACCAGAACACCCAGCCTGAGGAGCTGTGGGACAGTCATGGAGCTGCACAGCACCCGAGGGAAGGGACAGGGACATCCTGCTGAGGGACAGGAGGGCCTGCAGAGCCCCAGGGAGAAGCTGCAGCACACACAGGCAGCACTCATCATTCCTCGGATACAGGTGCAGTGTTGCCCTGAATTTTCCTGCTTTTTGGTGTTTACAGTTTGTAGTGGAGATTCTCACGCAGCTTCATGTAAACTGTGTAGATATTTAGAATTTATCTATTTTGTTTACATAGTTCTCCTCTGGGAGGAGAAATATGATTGATGGGGATGTTCACCAATGAGGTCAAGAAGGTGGCGACTTGTGCAGCCAATCTTTTGCCTTCTGATCAAAATGTATAAAAAGATGGAGTCAGAAAATTAAAATAAAAGCTTTTCCTGCCTGACCTTCTGTGTCTGCCTTCGTGCGCCTAAAATTGCCACAGTGCAGCCTCTGGGGAAGGGTGGAAGCTGGAGCCTTCTGGCAGCTCCTCCTCACCTAAACATTTATATTTACACCTCCAGAAGAGGTTCACCACCCTCAGGGCTGAGCAGGAGCCAGCTGTGCCTTCCAACAGAGCACATGGGCCCTGACACTCGTTAGTGCAAGAAGCTCAGGAGGAGCAGCAGGGGACAGGAGTGGGTCCCTTCCTGCTGTGGGGACACAGACACCAGCCTGCCCCTCACTTCTGCTGCTGGGGACGTGGACTGGGGTGTTGTGGAGGCACTGTGAGGCTTGTCTGGCCCTTTGGCTATTGCCTATTTCTGCTCCAGTGTGGGCAGCAGGGATACCACCAAGAGCACCTGGAGACTATTTGGGCATTGGTGGTCGTTGGGTGAAGTTTGGGCTTGAAGATCTTGGAGGAATTTTCAGCCTTAATGTGTCAATGGTTCTGAAAGTGTCTACAGACCTCAGGTGAGGGAATACAGTCAGGGCAAAAAAAGATGGTTAATGTTCAAGGGTCACCTCCTCCAAGTTCAAGAAGAGTCCACCCTAACAAGCATCCCAAGACAGGAAGGGCAACATGGATGAACCAGGAGCTCCAAACACAAATGCAGAAAGGAAACACAGGGAAACTCTCCCAGCATGCAGGGATGGAGACAGGAAAGCCAAAACCCAACTGGAACTGAATCCAGCCAAGGATGTCAGAGACAAGAAAAGCTTCTCTAAGTACCCAGGTGACAAAAGGAGAGGAGGGAACCATGAGGGCCTGGGGCTGAGTGAGGCAGGGGACCCCAGAAACCAGGGGAAAGTCCAGAGCAAGGAAGATGCACCCCTGGTGGAAGAGGATGAGGGCAGAGAACACTTGAGGAACCCCGACATGCACAGATCCAGGGACCAAGATGGGATGAGTGGGCTCATGTCACAGCAAGGCCAGGCCCTGTTGTCTTTGACCAGCCCTGCCTCAAAGACTGAAGGAAAGGAAATGTCACTCCTATCTTGAAAAAGATCAAGAAGGAAAACCTCAGGAGCTACAGAGCAGTCTTCCTTCATCCTTGAGAGAATGATGGAGCAGCTAATTCTAGGAACCACCTCCAGGCACGTGAAGGACAATTAAATCACCAAGTGTAGTCACTGGGCTGCATCAAGGGGAAGCTGCTGCATCATCTGTGATGAAATGACTGGCCTGGCAGACCAGGGGAGAACAGGGATATTGTCTCCCTGGACTATTTTGGCACCATAAAAACCTTACAGGGAAGCTGGTGAAGTAGGGATTGGATGAGCAGGCAGTGAGGTGGACTGAAAAGTGGCTGAACTGCAGGCCCAGGGAGTAGAGCTGGAGGCCAGTAACCATCAGTGTACACCAGGGGTCAGTCAATACTGGGTCCAGGCCTGTTTAACATCTTTATTAATGATCTGCAAAACCTGGGGGAGTGGCTGGTACACCAGAGGGACCTCAGCAGGCTGAGAAATGGACTGGAAGGCCTCTCAGGAGGTTCACCAAGAGGATGCACAAGGTCTGTGAACAACCCCACACACCAGGACACACTAAATGTCACCCAGCCCTGCAGCAGCTGGGCAGAAAAGGACCTGGGGGCCTTGGGGACAGAGCTGGAGGTGAGCCAGCAGTGTGGCAGGGGAGCAAAGGGAGCCAGCTGATCCCTGGGCTGCACTGGGAGTGCTGGCAGCAGCTCCTGGAGTGATCCTTCCCCTCTGCCCAGCCCTGGTGAGGCCACACAGGGAGGGCTGTGCTCAGCCCTGGGCTCCCCAGGACAAGAGAGATGGAAACATGGGGAGGAGTTCGGGGAAGGGGCACTGAAGTGATTTTGGGACTGGATTGTCTCTCATGTGAGCAGAGGCTGAGAGAACTGGGAGTGCTCAGCCTGGAGAAGAGAAGGCTCAGGGAGATTTTAGCACTGAAAACAAAGTCCTGAAGGGAGGGTGTAAGTACAGAGCCAGGCTCCTCTTGGGGGTGTCCAGGGACAGGACAAGAGCAAAGGGGCACTTTAAACACAGGGGATTCCATCTGGACATTTAAAAATACTTTTTTTTTCTTTTTCCCTTTTTTTTTTCTTTTTTTGGTCCTGTGAAAACTGTAAAAACGGGACCAGGTTGCCCTGGGGGATTCTCCATTCCTGAAGACATTAAGAGACATCTGGACATGGTGCTGAGCTAGGTGGCTCTGCCTGAGCAGAGGGATTGGGATAGATGACCTCCAGAGGTCCCTTCAACCTCAACGACTCAGTGATTTTGTGCTCCTGTAATACAAACCCAGATATTTTATACATCAGAAATTCCCTCCTGAAAGCCTCTCTCTGCTGAGGCTTCCCTGCATGCAGGGGAGGGGTGACACCCACCAGTGCACTGACCTCTGTTACCCCACAAGCTTTTTTACCCATTCAAAAAAACTTACCTCTGGAACTCCAACACTCAGAGAAATAACAGGCAAAGAAAATATTTCCTCACACCAATCCTGCTTTCCCCCCCAGTCCCTGCTGACATTATTAAAGCTGCAGATCAGCTACACCAGGAGAAACAATACGAGCACGTGCCTGCAAGCTGGTTAAGTGCCAGCATTCAGACATCTAAATTGCCCCAAATAAATCCATGAGACAACACCACTCCATCAAAGCTCTGCCAGGAGGGCAGGCCTGGGAGATGTGGACAGCAGACAGTTTCATTTGATTGGTTTGAAGTGAGGTTTAATCGGCTCAGGAGGAGAGAAAAGCCAGTTACCTTGACTGGGTACCCACCTACAGTCTGGCTTCCTGCAACACCGTCCCCTTACCCGGAGGCACAGTTTTGGCAGAGGTGGCCTGCTTGGCCTGATTACTGTCTGAGCTCTTTTTATTGCTACTCCAGAATAAAGAGCATTTCTCCTAGAAGACAATCAGTCTAGTTTATGGTGCACTTGGAACAAGAATTTCACCAGGGTTCCAATTTTTGGCAGAGATTTGGGGGGAAAAAAAAAAATCACCATTTTAACTAGCATCTGGTTATAAATGAGGATTTGGAAATTCGGATTAAACTAAGTCGTATTTAAGATTTCATTCAGTGTCAAGCCAGTTTTAAAATGGTCTGTTTTGCCTTTTGAACGTGTCACCACAGGGGCTTTTTGGTCACAATAGTAGTGTTAGAAAGTCTGGGGGGTATTTTCCACCTGTACAGATGATGTTTTGGTTTTTTTTTTTGAGTCCAACAGATGCATTTCAAACTGGCTCCACTATCAACTAGACCAAGATTTAAGTGTTTTAACTCATCTGCACTGGCTCCAGAGCACACTGCTCCCTCCAGAAGGCAGAGGCACAGCAGAGGGAGGAGCTGGGGGCAGGGAGACCTTCACGCTGGCAGACACGTGAGGGTGTGGACAATGTCCCCGCTCTGTGTCCCCTCTGACATGGCCCGGGACTTCGGGAGGCAGAACTGTGCACGATTAGGCAATCAGGGCCAGATCAGCAACACTTCAATCAAATGAGGAACACACCTTGGCTGCAAATCGCTGTCTTCCAGTTTATAACCTCTTATCTGCTCATTAGGTGGAGACAGTTCGTGTGTTACGGTACAGCTTTCTTAGAGATTTGTAAGGTCATTGAGGTTTTTGAATCACTTTCCAGGTAGTCAGGCACTTCCTGCCGTTGATTTTTAGCTCTAACACTTCATGACTCTTTTGGCTGAGCACAGAAATACAGCTGGCTTATGCCTGGGGTATTTGGGATATTTCACAAGCAGATATTCAGTTGGCTTGAAGGAGTTTAAAACCCAGAAATCCAGCTCTTTTTTTTTTTTCCCCCGACCCTTTCTAGCATGGTTAAACCTCTCTGATAGCAGGATTTAAGACTTGCACAAAGCAGGGTGAGGAAATACCAGCTCAGGGCTGCATAAGGTGTTAGAAATAGCTGCCCAGCCCTTTTTTCAGAGCCCCTGGGGTCATGCAGCAGAGTGCAACCTGTCTGTCTGTCAGCAACCATGAGTTCACCCCAGGACCACGCTGGGAGCACTGTAAGGGTTTGGTGCTGAGCTCTGGGCTCCATGCTGGGCCCCAGCATCACTCCCACCCTGCAGGGAACTGCGTGGAGCAACAAGGGGATTTGGGATCATGTGTTTAAGTCACTTAAGTAATTGTACACTTGATTAAAATCCAATTACGTGGTGCTGCGAGAAGTCTGGTGCTGTTGAAGGTGGGTTTGCTGTTTCAGGAGAAGGGCAGGAAGCAGCTGAACAAAGGCAGCCCCTCACACAGGCTCCCCTCAGCCTGCTCTCACCCCAAGCACTGCCTTTTATCCCCACCAGCAGCCCCTTCACCTCTGCAGCCACCTGACTGCAGTGCAGAGCTAAATCAGCTTCCTTTGATACAGGGTTAGGGTAGAAAGTCAGATCTCCACTAAAGCTTGAAGAGAGTTTAGTGTTACCATCACTGTGGAGCCAGAGCCACAGGTCTCCCCAAACTGGGTGTTTTGGCTGGTTTAGATTCAGTCCTGACAGCTCAGCCTCACCCCACAGTGCCTGCCCCACAGCCCAGCTCCCAGCAGGCTTCAAAGGTAAGGCCAGGTCCACCAAGGCTCTGAGGTTTCACTTTCAGAGCTCTTTGGAGCAGTTTGCACAGGAATCAAATGTGTTTCAAGGAAATACAGAACCTGTGCTGGGCTGAGAAGGAGCCACAGTGGCTGTGCCCCCTCTGCAAGAGCACAGCAACTGCATCTCACTGAACAGGCTGTGTTCAGAGAGCTCCATCCTCTGGAGAAGGCTCAGCTCTGACTGCAAAAACGCTGAGACCCTGCAGAAACACAGATCTGTGCAATGGCACAGACCTGCTGCTGCCTTCTGGCCTGAAAAGCCAGGATTTGTTTCTCCATTAGCTGGGTGAGCTGAGGAATAACCTCCCCCTCCAGGAAGCCACTTCCATCACTGCTGTGCACCAAAAAAGCCAGAAATGCTTCATGCTCTCTATTTGCAGCCAAATTTCTAGATGGCTGAGGAAGTCCTGCTGCTGCCTGCTGGCACCTGGCACCACCAGGAGATTGTTGGAGGCATCAGCCAATGTTTCCTCAGACCTGTTAAGATTGTCAGCCCAAACTACATCATGTGATTGAGTGTGATTTGACTGGCAGCACTTCCCAGCAGGCATCTGCAGGTCCTTACCTGGGTCATTGCCATGAGCACAGCTGCTGAGACAATGAGGGGCACACTCAGCCCAAGGAAGATGTACTGCAGGTAGTCCAGCACTGAGGGCAGCAGCACCAGGTTGGTGTAAAACTGCTTCAGGACTGAGCCTTCGATGGATCCGCTCTGCTCAAAAAAAGCAGAGTCTGTCAGTGTGCCATCTCCCTCCTGCCCAGGCCTGAGACACACCAGCTGAATGATTCCTCTCCCACCACCTCCCAGCAGAAATCAGGGGATTTATGCAGGATTCAGTCAGGCTAAAAAGCTTTTACTAAATTAGTAAATTTTACTAAATTTACTAATCCAGGAGTCAGCTGGACGTGCACCCACAGCTGGAGGCTGCACTCCCTGGCCCACACGAGGACAGGGATGCTGGCAGCTCTGTCCAGGGCCCTATTTAACCCCAGATCTAGGGCAGAGCCAGAGATTTACCCAGTATAGTGCAGGGTTTGTTCAGCTCAGAGGGATTAATGGCATAGCCAAGTACTGCAAAGCCTTCTGTTGGTGCTTAATTAGTCTGGCTGGCTTAAAGCTTTATGCAAAGTGGAGTCTCCCCAGCAGTGGGTGATGGGGAAGCAGGAGAGGCTCTGCAGAATCTCAGAGGAAGGCAGCTCACCTCTCCAAACCACAGCAATGGCAGGACCACTGGCTTAATATCCCCTGTTTGTCTGGGGGGGAAAGAAAATTGAAAAAGAAACACGTGCTTAGGTTCATGGTTGATCAGGCCACAATCAGCACCGTAATCCTTCCTAAGGGGACGTGTCTGACAGACTGACAGTGGCCAGGGAAGCAGCATGAGGGGGTGGCAATCCCTGCTGCTCCCACCTTGGGGGATCCAGGTGCTTTTCATGCCAGAGCAGAGCTGGTGCTTCCATGGGGGTTTAACTGCCCAAGGACAGCAGTAAGTGCCATCCCAAACTCCAGAGAGTGAGAGGGCTCCAGGGAGGTGAATCTCAGAGAACCAGAATGCTAAAATTCATGTCTCAGCCACCTGGATGGCACCACGGGGGCTGTCTGCAGGTATTTGCCCCTCAGCTCAAGCATCTTGTTGGTATTTAACATCTGGCAGCACAGGGATTGGTTACAGAGACCTCCTGTTTGCTTCCACAGAGCTGGGAGTCTCTTCTGGACACAGGTTTCACTCTCTGCCCCACAGGCAGAGGGGGTTTTGCCTCTCCCTGTTGCAGGTGAGTCCTGAGAGGCAGCACAGTGTGGGTGAGCAGCTCCTGCCTCACCAGGGGGAACAGTCAGGTGTCTGCCCAGAGACAGGGACACTGCCTGAGCTGACAAACAGGCAGCCACTCTCTGCACTGATAAAGGATGGAACCTGTGCTCACTGGAATGGCTGAAGTTTCAGCTCCAGCAACAGGGCAACTGGTCATGGTAAAGCTGCTTCATCTTTGGGGAGAGTAAACTCTGCAGCAGCCTCAGCACCAGCAGAACTCCCTGCTCAGGGGAGGCAGATGGACATTTCCAGGAGGTGACCACTTACTTTATACCATCCACGTGCTTTATGTACAGGTTCAGCTGGAGCTTGATGGAGCAGTTCATGGGGATGCCTGTCATCTGCAGAGGAAGAGAACAACCAGTCCATCAGCAACTTCCAGTGACTTCATGGGGACCAACAGACCCTGTCCAGCAACATCCGAAGACCATGAGAACATCAGACTTCAAAGCTGGTCTTGCTGACACCCATTAAGATATTGGTTTCTCATGACTCTGCAGTTCTGCAGCAGATTTTTACAGGCAGGGAATTTTTGTTGGGACTGTCCCTGTTTGCAGTCAGCAGCCTGCAGTTGGATAAGAATATAGTTAACTGTTATCATAGCTGTTTGATACTGTAATAAACTTAATTAGATTTTCATAACTGCGATAAGAAAAGCAGTAAGAACCCCATGTGTAGATAAGACACACAGTTTACCTTACCTCAGGAGGGAAATAGGGTTTTCTTTTTTGCTTGAGTAAACATCACTGAACATTTGGAAAAACTGACCATGCACAACGCAGGCTGTGGGTGGAAAATCCCAAAGTCCCTTTCCCCACAGCAGCTGGGACAGTGACACCTCAGGACACCCCAAATCATCCCCTCTGGAGTGGGGGTGAACCAGAGAATTCCCCCTCACACTGTAGGAAAGTGAGGGGTGTAACAGCAGCAGCCCAGTGCAGAAACAGCCAGCTCCAGATGGGCAGGTTGAGAGTGGAAGAAGGCAGCCCAAAAATGGGGCTGCCAGCTTGAGGCACAGCGTGGTCCTTCAGGCTTTGCCAGCCAGTTCTCATGGCAATGTGCATTTGCAGATTTGGGGCACAGCTGGGCTGCTGCCAGATACACCTCCTGGTGTCATAGGCCTGAGTCAGTGGAAAGAACTTCACTGTGCTTATCGAAACAATTATGTTTATAATTAGTTCTGCAATTCTCCAGAAGCCAGGCTAATTATTCAATTAGTTTATGGGGCTTTGACATTTTTTTATCTGCACATGCCCTGGCCAGTCTTTGCACTCTGGAACCTGCTGGAATCAGCGCCACGAGAGCAGAGCGGTGCCTGCACGCAGCTGGTGGCAGGGTCCCCCCACCCTGGGCTGCACCCTGGGGTGAGGGCAGCACCCTGGGGGGGTCACTCACAGGGTGCACATCGAGGAAAAGCCCGTGCTGCTCCTTGCTGGGGTGCAGGCCCTCCACTGCATCCACCAGGGATGGGTCGGCGTTGTAGAAGTGAGGGTGGGAAATGAACATCGGCGCATCTGGATGGGATTAAAGACACTTTAAGCTCCTCCACACCCACCTAAGAGCTTTTTTTTTTTTTTTGACATTTTTAAGCCCTTGCAGTACTTGTTCTGAACAAGCTGTTATATTTTCCCCTCCCAGCCAGCAATCTCCTGCCCTCCCTGCAGGTTATTCCATTGATGTGGGAGCACCCACTCTCTCCCACCACTGTGCAGCACACTGTGTGTGTAACTCCTGCTCCCAGACATGATTTAGGACACTCAGGCTGGACTGTCACCTTTGCATGACACTCAGTGTCCAAAGTTAACATTTAATGTTGCCAAATTAAATTAAATTATATTGGGCTGCCTCTTCCTTGCTCCCCCCACCAGCCCAAGGGTTGTACTGCTCCCACACTGTATCCCTGGGCATTCCCACAAATGCCAGGCTCTCCTGGGGCTGGGCACTGAAGGAAACTTAGACACAAGGGTTTTTTCTCTTTCCCTCATTGTGGGAGTGCAAACAGAGCCCACCAGGACTTTTCAACACCCCAGCAGCCACTAGAGCTGGCTTTTGGACAGCCAAGCTCTTATTGCACCTCAGATTTAACACTGGTCCATTAGAGGAGAGCCAGGGGGCAAAAAGGACTTACTGAGCCTGCAGGTGCTGACGTTCTGGATGCCAGACTGCATGCAGGGGCAGAAGCCCTGGTTGGGTGGATAGTCTGTGCCGTTGGCAAAGAGGGTTTTGGGTGCCACGAAGCGATAGGTGGGCACACCCTGGAACCTCCCAGACTGCTCGTACACCAGAGTCATGGACCTGCAAGGGTTTCGGGGCAGAAGGAGCAGGATTAGCCAACAGGTTTCCCAGCCCAGAAATGGGTTCTTATCTTGGCTGGATAAGATGCAGTTGCAATGTAACTTTAGACTTTGAGATCAAGATAAACCCTCGGAGCAGCGCTTTGGGGAAGGAGTGTTTGAGCCTTTTTGCTTTCCATGTTTTAAGCACATCTAAAGGGTTTGGTCAGGACTAGTTAGGGAGAGAAACCACAGGCTTATAAGGCTGTTGGTTATATCCAGGTGAGATTTGTTTAAAGGCATGTAGTAATCCCCAGGGCTGCTCTCCAAGAGATAATACCCACTTTATGCAAGCCCTGGCTCTGAGGTGCTCCGTTACAGGGCAGGGACCCTGGATAAATCCCTTTCACAGGCCAACTCCAGCAACAGGCTGCCAGGGGAGTGGAAAATTTCCCTACGTAACACAGCAAGATTTTTTTTTTTCCCTTGCTACTAGAGGCTGTTGATGCTGTGCTGCAATATTTCTGCCCAGGTTTGATGAGAGTTTCCAGGACAAAGAATCTGCTCCCTTCACATTTGAGTGAGGCTTGCAGGGATCAGAGAATCACAGAATGGGTAAGTGGGTCACAGTGGGCTGCCAGGACAGCCTGGGCAGGCACAGGGGATGCTCATTCCCCTTCTGATGGGGGATTCAGGGCATGTTCAGCAGTCAATAATGTGCCTCTCGCCTCTGCTCACCCTCCAGCAAGGAGGCAGAGGTTGCTGTAACACATCAGCAGGACAAAACCTTGGTGCATCAGCTGCACTCTGCGTGCACAGAGCACAGGAGATGGGCCCTGCCTGCCCTGCAGAAAGGCAGCTGATGTTTGTGAATCTGAGAACAGAGGCTGAGGCAGAGGTTTGGGGAGAAGACACAGCACTGCCTGAGAAGCTGAGCCACTTCCCCACAGCTCTGTGTGGCAGGAACCTCCTGTGCCAACAACAAACCAAGCTTGGTTTCCTCCTCTTCACTGGAAGGCATGCTCTGTTCCAGAGGTTTCTGCAGTTTTACAGGAACAGGGATGTGTTTGAACTTTGGTTACAGGTAAACTTCCCTGTAAATTCCTGGCTCGGGGTCATTTTGGTGTTTGTTGATGTCCCCTGTGCAGAGGAATCCCTGTGCTGTTGCCTGGCTCAGCTGTCTGTTTGTTCACTGAAGAGGTCATTGTTCTCTACGAGCACTTGCTTGTTTTGCAGCACTATCTACAAAGCTGGAATTATCTTCCCCAAGCTTGGGACAGGGGTTTTGTGCCTGCTTCCCCTCCCTCCAGCCTCAGGCACAGGCACACAGGCCAGCTCTGTGGGGCACTCTAACCCCTCTGTGATCAGGGTGTCTTACAAAAGCAGAAGGGAAAAAAAGAAAGAAAAAGAAAGAGCTAGGAAATGGTGGCACGAATTTCCCCCCTGACATAATTTCTCAAAGGGTTTAGTCAGCTGAAAAAGTTCTGCAGTTACAGTTGCACTTCCCTCTGACAAGCCTTACTTCTCCTTCTAGCTGCCCACACCTTATCTCCGCTAGATAACCACATCTGGTTATTTTGTACTGATTAAACTGGGCAAGATGGGTTTCTCCAGGGATCTGGGAGGTATTTATGGACACCCCAAGATGTTGATAACGAGACAGGGACGTTGTTTGCCAAGCTCAGATAATGCAAACCCCAACTGTAGCTGAGCTTTAGCTACAGAAACAAATCCTGAGCCCTCTGCCCCCCTGTACGGGGCCCGTGAGTGTGTGCAGGGTGTCCTGCCACCTGCACGGGGACAGGCTGGCAGCTGGGGCCTCTCACCTGCAGGCATCAGGGCTGTAGAACTCCAGGGAGGTGGGGGACATGAAGGGTGGCCACATCTCCCCTGCTGTGCCATTGATCATGTTGCACTGGCTGCTCCGCCAGTAGTTCACCTGTGGGACAGGTGTGGGGAGGAAAATTCAGAAGGAAGAGCTTGCTGCAGTCAGCTCACACCCCTGCATGGAATGCCCACCACCCACACTGCTGCCACAGCAGCACCAAAGATCCTCCCAGTCTTTAAGCAAATTATTTTCCATCTTCCATGATTCCGTGAGCCAAAGATACACCCAATTAACAGACAAGATCCACCTGCCCCCCAGAAGTTCATCTCTACATCCAGCTGAGTTTAGTTAGGAGCAGAATTTAGGCTCTACATCCAGCTGAATTTAGTTAGGAGCAGGGAAGGGAGAAGCATCCTTTAACAAGAGTATTTAACAATTTCAACACAGGCCCAGGAGAGACTTCAGCCATCAGAGGCAACCAGCTCCAAAAGCATTGCAAGGGAGTGCACTGAAACCCATGAGGGGTTAAATCCATGAATTGAATGCTTCCTGAAAAGCCCCTTGCCCCATGGCTGCCTCCTGGCAGCTTGCTACAGCACTTAAAGTCCTGTGAAAACTTGTCTTCAAACCTGACCACACACAGCAGCACCCAGAGCTCTCAGCTCACCCTGCTTTCAACCAGGCACTCCCCACTCCTCAATGCCAGAACCCACCTTCTTCAGCCCGTTCCACGAATCCACCATGTGAACCTGGCTGATGTTCCTCATGCCTGTGTTCACAGTGAACAGCCCAGTGTTGGTGTCGTTGAACTGCAGAGAAGGGAGGGTTGTTTGATCTGCTGCCCCCAGCAAAGGCTGCAGCATGTTACTGACTCTGGGTGCCCCACACCCCTTCAGCTCCTCAGCTTCTGCTTGGCTGAGTGTCAGAGCTGTCCCCAGGATCAATACTGCTGTGACTGCAGCATTTCCCAAGCAACACTTTACTCACATCAATGAATAATCCAAACTTCTCCTTGAAAGGGATCAGGCCAGGAACAATCACGTTTATGGCGTTTACAAGGGGGTCATCATAGCCCCACATGATCTCCTTCACTGTCCTGTTCATGAATGCCTCCTGCTTCAGCAGAGTCAGGGCTGTGCTCAGTAAATTCTTCACAAAATTTGGCAGTTTTTCCATCATCACAGCTGCTCCCTGGGAAAGAAAACAGACCCCTGGGATGAGAGCCCCATCTTTACTGAAGATGAAGCATTTTTGGTGCTAACCAAGATCCCTCTGCTGCTCCCATCTACAGCCCCAGAGGAATCCTCTGCACAGACTGAGGTTCTTCGTTTATTCCCCAGCTGGGGAAGAAAGCAGTTGAGGGCTCACAGGCTTGATTTCCCCACAGGATGCTCAGATGAGGCTGCAGACTCAAGACCACCTGCTCTGCACACTCTGGTTTTGGAAACAGTAGCAGCAGAACAGTTAACACCAAAAAAAAGGAGAAAATTGCATTATATAAGCTTAACCACCTCATTGCTTGATCAGCCTTAAGCCCTGCAAGAAAGTGATTCAGTAATTCAGTGATGCTGGATATCACCACCCTCCCCTCAAGCCCAGAAAGTGGAACCCATCCAGGCAACAAGCAACTCACCAGCATCAAAATGTTGGGCACAACAATGTACTCATCCTCTGTGCCATTGGACAAGTGTGGCTGGAAGAAAAGCCTCCTGTACTCCAGGTAGGAGACGGTGTCATTATCATGGAACGTGATGTTTGTTTTATTCCTGTACTCCCTGCAAAGAGATGGGAGATGATGGGAACCATCCCTAGGGCAGAGCCCCTGCAGCCTGTGGGGCAAGAATGGGCTGCACAGGCCTGGGCTTGCTGCTGGGGGAGAGCAAACCCCTGGGGAGCAGTGTGGGAACAGATATGAACCTCCCAGCCCAGCCAGGCTGAGGGGCTGGCAGAGCAGAGGGCAGCCCTGACAGGTTGGATCCTCGCAGGCACAAAGTGCTTTTTCCCAACTCAATACCCCAGAAATTCAAAACAAAACCATAAATCTTCTCTGTTGTTTCACCCAGAGCCACTGGAAGGCCCAGCCACATCAGAGAGGTGCCCAGACACACAGAGCCACAGCAACCCACACACCAAAACAACCTGCAGACAGGGGAGGACCAGCCAAGGTGCCACTTGTTCCACGTGCCAGCCCACACTCATCTGCTCCCAAGCTCCCCTGATGGCTCCTGGGTTCAGGGCAGCCTGACCTGCTGCTCCTCTGGGCTCAAAATCACACCCCTGCTGCTCCTCTGGGCTCAAAATCACACCTCCCCTGCTGCTCCTCTGGGCTCAAAATCACACCTCCCCTGCTCCTCTGGGCTCAAAATCACACACCTCCCCTGCCCCTCAGGGTTTCAGGCCCTCCACGTCCTGCACACTGCCCAGGGCTGCTGGATTTCAGCCCACACCTCAGGGGCAGCCTGTGGAGGCTGCAGTGCTCTGCAGCAGTGAGAGGTTTTCCCCAACATCACAAGCCTGTTGCTGCTCCTGGAGGAGTTTGAAGCTCAGCTCTAACCAGCAAAAAACAAAGTCCTTCACTGTGGAGCCTCTGTTTTACAGCCCACAGCAGGGAAGGGCACTAATCTTGCTCAGCAGGAACACAAGGACACTAATAAGCTTTGCCCCTTTGTTTGTTCTTATTTACAGCAAGTGAAGCTTTTCCCCAAGCCAAGAGAGGGATGCAGTGGCAACATACAGAACACACAGGGGGGCAAACAAGGGCACATACTGCACATACTGCAGGCTTCCCTGCACACACTGCCCAAAAGTGCTCTGGATTAAGCAGTAATCTGCCCACATGAGCTTGCTCAGGCTGCTGATTCAACCTCCCCACGCTACTGGAGGCACTGAGAGATTGAGGATCACTGCTCATGGGGAGGTTTACATGCTCAACTCAGCATCAATCTGCTTCCTCTTTCAGGTGCTGAGGAACACCTGGGCTGCAGGCACCACGCTCAGCCATGGCAAACAGCCCCAGCCCTGCTGTGTGTGGGGGGCTGACCCAGTGTCAGTGGCTCCATGAGCAGAGCACTCAGGTTTTAGGCACATTCTGGGTCTCACATTGGATAAGGATTTAGGCTGACCCATGAAGGTTGATATTGAGGCAGCTCCAGCTCAAGAGCTGGGCTCTTAAATGCACAATGAAGATAAAAGAAGAGCAGGGTCACCCAGCACCACACCAACACCCCTCACAGCAATGTTTGGGCCAGATCAGCCCAGCTCTGCCTGCCCAACAGGCAGGAAAAGGCTGAGCTCCACAACTCCAGTCTCACTGTCTCAGTGGCCAGAGGTCCTACATGTGTCTTTAGCAGGATCAGAGCACATTTGGATCAAAATCCAAATGTGCAAATGTCCAAGAGCACATTTGGATCACAATCCAGTGCCCCTGGGCTCTCAGCAGGCCTGCCAGAGGAGGCAGCCAACAGCCTGGCAGGCAGCACAGTGGCCAGGCTCTGGCCAAGCTGCAGCACAAGTGGTACCTGACCTGTACACGTAGGGCCCACGCTGGCCCAGCACTGGTTTTGCTCCCTGCAGGATCTCCTTGGGGTTCAGCACCTCGAAGAAATGCACTGACAGGTAGAAAGGAACAGGGATGTCTTTCCACATCTGGAAGGACATGCTGCTGGGGTTGATCCTGACGTTCTGTAAGGAAAAAAAAAAGAAAAAAGAGGCACAACTTTTGGGGTTTGTGGCTGCAGATGAACACATCCACCCTCTGCTCAGTGAAGGTGGCAGCTACAACAGAAGCTCCCCAGAGCATCCAGGTGTGGCTGGCAGACTGAAACCCAGCTAGATCTACAGGGAGAACTCCTGTGTGTGTGCAGAAGCACCAGGTTTATGCCGCAGGATAGATATGCTGGTTTATTTATTCAGGCTTAACTCTCCTAATCCTACCCAGAGGGTTTCTGAGTGCTTTGATGTGCTGGAGACTTGGGTCTGAATTATTCACTGCTCTGTTTTACTTGTCTGGCAGAAACAAGCCTGTCCCAAAGGCCTTTGCTCATGGGTCTGGCAGCTCCACACAGCTAAAAGCAAACGAGGAGAAGTGGCACAACTATCCTCACAACCAGATTCCCAAAAAGAAGATGGAGAAGTGGGATGGCAACCCAGCTGTGCCCCAAGAGCACAGCACAGGACACCTCTGCCTCCTCTGAGCTGCCAGCCTGCACTGACTCACAGCTGATCATGAGCAGGTCAAAGGCAAGGCACAATCGTTCCCATATCACTGTCCTGGTGCTGGGAAATGCCTGCAGGAGCTCAAAGAGAACTTAAGCCCTCCTCAGCTCAGGGCCTGGCACATGGGCATATCTGCCTGCACTCCCTCCCTGCCCCCAGGGCACGGCAGGAGGGGAAAGAGCTTGTTCCTTCTTGAACATTTACTTTGGGTGTGTTCCACCATAATCGTTTCTTCTGCAAATACAAATCCTTGTCCCTGCTGGGGTGATCCAGGCAGGTGATGGAAGTGGGGTTGATCCACCAGCAGGAGGAGAGATGTGGCTTTATTCTGGTGCAGCTCCATCTGACTGGGCACTTATCTGCTGACACAGGGAGTTGAGGTTTCCCCATGACATCTCATCTTTCTTGAGGCATTTCACGGCAAGGCTGTGAGCAGCAGGCCCCTGCAAGCCCCTCATGCAAGCCCTACCCTGGGAACACATCTCCCCAAAGCTGTGTAACCCACCCAACCCAGCAAACCCTTCCCACCACCACCTCCATGCCCACATGCTGCTGTAACTGTGCCAGCCTCAAGGATTTCATGGCAAAGCAGCAGTAATAGGACAAACGTTCATTTAGTCTGCTTTACAACCCTAACTCCCAAGTGTCAGACTGATTATGACCAAGAACATCTTGTTCCCTTTAATTGTCTGTTCTCTCTTGCTCTCCCTTGACCACTTGTTGCATATGCATTTATTTTTATAATAAGTACCCAGTATTTTCATAATGAGTACCCAGTCAGATGGAGCTACATCCCAGCTCCCTGCTGCCTTTCCCAGCTCCCTCCCACCTGGGCACAGCAGCTCAAGGCACTCCACAGATCCCCTAAAACAGGGTAGCCTTAAAATTAACCTACTTTCAGGTCAAAACAAACATGGTCATATGTCTGAAATAAAAATAGAGGGTTAGTCAACTAGATGGGTTGCAAAGGGTCACAGAGGTGTTTGACCCCTCCTGACCAGGCTGATCTTTGTTCCTGAGGAACTGAAAGGAACTGGTTACTCCAGCTGGAGCCAGGAGAGCAGCAGCTCCACCACAGCATCCAGATCCTGTCTCTCCAGGAGGGAGGCTCCCTGCTCAGTAAAACTGAGAGCTGAGGTTTCCCCTGCAGACTGGGAGGAGCAGCTAAGCCGGGTGTCAGCCAGACCTCACCCTCCACATCCTCCCACCCTCCTCCTCCTCACCCTGCTACCTCAGCAAGGAAAGGATGGCTCCTGCCACCCAGGGCAGCAGCAGGGGTCCCAAGCGGAGCAGCCAGGGGTGGCAGAGGGATGAGCTGATGCAGCCTCACTGTGCAAGCTCATGCCTCAGGCAGCAAGGTCTGTGGCATGCCAGAAAAGCAACACCCCCAGGTTCTGCAGGGCCAGCCCCACAGTGCAGATGGGGCAGGAGACAGGCTCCAAGCTCCCTGCTTCCCACATCTTTCTTTCCTTGCAGGTTTCACCCAAAGATATCCTCAGAACAACCACCTCTCTGTAACTGAGTGCTTCCCCATCAGGATACACCACCCTGGCAGATGTCAGGATGGGCAAACCAGCCTTTACCTCCCCAGCCCTTCGAGCTCCTCTCACCCACACTACTCTGAGGAGCAACCCAGGAGTTTCAGTCAGGCCTGAATGTTTCTCCTCACCCACCAGCACTCAGTTATTAGGCTTAATGTGAAATGAAAGAAATATAAGCTCAGGGCAATTTTGCGTCATGTTGAGTATGTGCAGATCAAGGGCTTGAGGTGAAGGGAGGAGAAACTAGAGTTGATCTATTCCTCATCTTCTGTTCTCATTGCAAATTACTAGGACTTAGCTAATTAGGTTGAAAGAATAAGGATTGGCTAAAAAGAGGGCAGAAAGGTTTTGTGCACAAAAAACACGTCATTTCTGTTCCGCAGGGGCCGTTCAGCCTTTTATTTGCAGGTACCAGTTCCTGATGCCCTGAAACTGAACAAAGATTTCTCTGCTGTTTAATCTACAGGGCTGTCTGGCTCTGCCCAGGCAGCAGCACTTCCAAGGGGTATGTTTAAGTAGGTCATTTTGGGCAGAGACTTTGCGCCACACGCACCGCCAGCCATTGGCTCTGAGCTGTTTGTTCACCCTCTTTCATCAGAAGCAAATTTTCAGGGGCTGATCTGGGTAGGTGGAAGCTTGGAGAAAGGCCAAGGCAGGGAGCACATCTGCCCTGGACAGGGACAAAAAGGTTTGGCTAAATGTGGGGATGAGCTCTACATTACAGCAGGATAACTGGTGTCCCAGGGGCAGGGACAGGAGTGCTGGTTCATAAAACTGTGCAGCAGCTGCTGCACAGACCAATAACTCCATCCACAACCTCACACTTTGGGGACAAACCCTCTTCAGCCTCAGGACCTCTCCTGTGGATAAAACAGGTCTTCAGAGAAGCAACTCTTCCGGCTTTCAGTCTAGGAGAGAGGGTAACTTGGAGGCTGCTCCATGCACAAGGCTCCTGCACATCATCCTGTTTCCAGCTGGGAAAGCATCACACCGGAGCATGTGTGAGTCTGGCAGCCTGCTCGTCTATTTCTGAAAGGAATAACTGGTGCTGCAGGTACAGGCAGGAGGGAAGGGAGGGTGCTCAGGGTGATGCTCTGCCAAGCATCACATCCCCTGCCAATTCCAGTGATGCAAAGAGCCCTCGTTAACCAGCGGTGCTCAGTTAACCTGCTCACTCCGGGCAAATTTGCTGCCACCAAGGGTGGGACATCCCAAGCCCCGAGTGAGAAGAGCCTGAGGCTGCTCAGAGGTGCAGCAGCGACACTGTCACCACTGCCACCTCCAGCGCTCGGCTCCCGGGACCGCACTGCACAAGGCAAACACGCACCAGCCCCAGCCCCGCAGCACACCGGCCCTCGACCCCGCACCGAGTCCCGCATCCCGCACCAAGCCCCGCACACGGGCTGCACCGAGCCCGCATCCCGCACCGAACCGAGCCCCGCATCCCGCACCGAACCGAGCCCCGCATCCCGCAC
>JBBMKD010000044.1:12472642-12499791 GCA_037834095.1 Argya squamiceps
CGTCCGCAGCCCGGGCCCGCCCGGCCCTGAGGGGCGGCGGCGGGCGGGGCACGGGGTCACGGCGTGGCTTCGGCTGGAAAAGGCTGCTGCCAGCATCGGGTACAGCCTGCCTCCCAACACCGCCCCGTCAACCAGACCGGAGCCCAACCTGCCGTGCCAAACCTTTCCTTAAACACCGCCAGGGATGCTGAATCCACCACCTCCCTGGGGAGTGCATTCCAGTATCTAAGTACTCCTGGGAAGAAATTCTTAATGTCCAACCTAAACTTCTCTCCTGGTGCAGCTTAAGTCTCTGTCATCATGTCCTAAAAATTGTTCCCTGAGAGCAGAGCCTGACCCCCCTGGCTGCCGCCTCCTGTAAGGGAGTTGTGCAGGGCCAGAACCCTCTGAACCTCCTTTTCTCCAGTCTGAGCCCCTCTCCCCAATTCCGTTCCTGTCTCTGGACTCTCTCCATCATCCCAATGTCCTTTTTGAACTGAGAGGCCCAGAACTGGGCACAGGACTCGTGCTGTGGCCTCACCATAGCACAGGGGTCAGTAGGCAGCCTCACCCTCCTGAGCTGTGACCCCCTTGGGACATGGGGTGGCCTCAATAAAAATGAGAATTTACAGCTTTGCTTCCAGTCCTGGCAAGGAGCACCGCAACCATAGATAGCATTCCCCAGGTGTTTGCTCAGGTGCAATTCTCGATCTGTCCCACAGCTCAACCCAGAGCAGGGCAGGCTGTTCATCACTGGGGGTAAATGGTGTGGAGGGGCTGCCTGGGCTCTGAGGTCTGTGCTGGCGTGAGAGGCAAAACCCTCCTGCCCCTTTTGCGTTGTGAAGGTGTTTGTGAGACCAACAGAGCGTTAACCTGTGTGGGTACATCCACTGGTACACGACATGACCTGATATGAGTTATCTCTTCCGCAGATTGCAGGAAGATGGATTCCCCGGGGAGTTTCCCCACCACGGGCTGCGGATCCCAAGCCCATTGAACCCTCTGGACACTGGCACTGCCGTCCTGCCTTGTCCCTTATCTCTGTGCTTGGCAGGTGTCCGGCTGTGGATTTCACACTTCCACTGACCTCCAAGCGCTGCCAAGGCGAGGGAGGCACAGGGGCAGATAGTGTGTTCCCATTCCCCCTCACCTCCCTTAGGCTCTGGGGAGAGTTGTTTAAAAATACGCCACATTTAAGGTCTGTCTCGAGGCAAATAAAA
Source organism: Argya squamiceps (assembly GCA_037834095.1). NCBI lineage: Eukaryota > Metazoa > Chordata > Aves > Passeriformes > Leiothrichidae > Argya > Argya squamiceps. Next base: position 12,473,842 of record JBBMKD010000044.1, read on the forward strand.
ACTGTGGATTGTTTAAATCACGTTCCCATGGCCTTCAAATTTAATAAAGGAGTGGTATTGTGGTAGCACAAAAATCTAAATGGCACGCAGAGCAAGTATGCAATATGTTAACGTGTTTTACTTTCATAGACACTACGCCTGCATAATCAAATTCCCATTTTTGAGGTTCCCATGATTTAGAAGCAAAACCATGACCTTGAAATTAAGTTACATAAGCAGCATGGGTACACCGTGAATCGTGCAGTCCTTTAGGATCTAAAAGACCCTTAAAGATCACGGACTAGCAGTGAATTGCACATCATTAAGTGCTTTATTAGCACCAATTCCCGGCTGAAATCAGTTGTTGCAACACCTCGATGGTCACCAGCAGAGCCCACATTTAGAAAGCAGAGCAGCAATAGTAAGTTTTAATCCGAGATACAAGCTGTGTAGGCTGGGAGCGTTACACAAGGGCAGCTGGGATGGCGAGGCCACGGAGAAACGCGTTTCTTGCCTCATTTTTGGGTCAAAGACACTTGTTGGTACTTCTTCGGGCCTCCTTGGAGAAAAAATAAATAAACAGAGCGGCGGTAATTTTGCGGAGATCCGATGAAAAGCGCGAAGCGATGGTTCCTCCCGCTGCCGACGCGGCGTCTGGTGACCTTTAGAGGTGACAAGGACCGGGTGTCCGGCGGCGGCCGCGTCCCCATTCATCCCTCCCCGCGCTCACCGGGGCCGGGTGACCCCGCGCTGCCCGGGCCGTCCCCACCGCCCCTCTCCGCCCATCCCGCAGTCCCCGCCGTCCCCCGTGTCCCCACCGCCCCCTCGGCGGGCGGGGCGAGCCNNNNCGCCCCGCACTTTTCTCTGCGGCGGAAGGTTACGGAGTGATGCGATCCGCGCCGCCTTCAACGGGTGCGCCCGGAGGAGGGGCCGCAGTCAGCGCCCGGGCGCGGTGGGAGCGGTGTCTTCGGGGCCGTGAGGGTGCCTGCGGCACAGGACGGTGCTCTCGCCTCGCTCCGCTGCCGCAGCCATGTCCCGGGAGCCCGAGATCATGGAGTCGCAGGTGATGTGGGAGCCCGACACGAAGCGCAACACCCACATGGACCGGTTCCGCGCCGCCGTGGCCAGCAGCTGTGGGCTCCGCCTGGGTGAGCGCTGGGCGGGGGCAGGCGGGCGCTTCCCGTGGCTGTGCGGGGCCGGGGTGGCCTCACCGTGGGCCCGCGGCAGGTGGGAGGCCCATCTGTGTCCCGCTCGGCTCTCGGTGCCGGTGGGCAGGGAGCTGCCGGAGGGATGCTCTGCCTGAGCCTCGGCCAGAGGCCTCCGGGGCGGCATCCGCCGGTGTGAAGGTACGTACGGATGGGAAAGGCAAACAGCCTTATCTGCGCCCGCCGCTGCGGCTGGCTGTCAGCCCGGGCAGCGCTGCCTGCGGAGCCTCCGGCGTGCGGGGACAGCAGGAGCGGCCAGGAGTGACTTGGTGTTTTACAGGGATGTGGAAGGCGGGAGCGCTGTCGCCATGGCTGAGGTCAGTGTAAGCCTTAGCGTGATGCCTCAGCAGCACAGGCGTGGGAGAGTGGAGTTATGGTCATATTTCATTTTGAAGAGTGCGTGTCCTGTAATATTCAGGTGGACTAGGAGGTGAATGATGATGGATGAGCTTGTTCAGGGGTGGAAGGTAAAGGGGTTTTGCTGTGCATCTACCACAGCTCTTGAACTGCAATTCCTGCTCGGTGCTTGTTCAGGAATACCTGTGTGGCTGTGGAGAGGTGTGTGATTCTTTGACTTACAAACTGAAATGAGGCCTGTTTTGTGCAGGGGTTTGATGTCCAGAGGTGTTTCTAACACAGGGTGTTGTTTTTTCCATAACTGCTGGCTGTAGGTCGTGTCTCCAGGCTGTCAGGAGTCACTGGTGCTGGCTCTGCGGGCTCAGCCACATCATGGGCTGGGTAAACTTCAGTGCACGTGGAGGTCAAACCCTTCACTTCTGACTAGTTTGTTTTACATCCTTCTCACTCGGTATTTGGGGCCCAAGTTGCTAGTGAAGCTTTCCTGTAATCACTTGTCTGATGGAGGCTGAAAGGAGTAGTTTTGGCACGTGGCCTGGAAGCCTGTGAGTCCAGTCCAGGTGTCAGTGGTATGAGCAGTGTCAATAGTGCTTCTGGCAGTTCATGTCCAGAAAACAATTCCTCACCTTAAGGTAGGTCATTATTTTGGTGATTTCCCATTGGAATCCAGGTGTGTGGTGTCTCTACTCACCTGCTGGGTGGGAAGCAAGTTAATCCAGGGTTTTAGGCAGTCAGTGGAATGATGTAGCTGGTACACAAATTATTGAGAACAAACACAGTTTCAGACAGGCTGCCTGTGTTTATGGCTGGTACAACCAGAACTCTTTTCATCCCACTTGCAAGTGGCGTTCTCTATTGGAGAGTGGATTCCTGTGTACAGCTGGAAGCCTTTGTCAGCTTCCATTAGGTTTGCCCTGGTGCTCATTGGCATGAGTGCTCTTCACAACAAAGAATGGATGTAACGTTAAGATGTGGACTCTGAGGAGAGCTGTGGGCAATACAATCCCTTAGACTCTGGAAATGGCTCTGGAAATGTCACAAAATGTAGTGTTTGCTTGTTGAGTAACAGGCCTGTGCCCTGAAGGACTTGCATGCTGAAGTTTATTTGGAACAAACTGTATAGACAAACCAGAACAAGCTGTCCAGGCTGTAAGAAACCCAATTAGTCTGAGCTGTAGCTTCTTGCATGTGCCAGATGATCTGGAGCAGGTGGTACAATTGGGGTTTGAAGGAGGAGATGGAAATCTGAGTTCTTGTGTCAAGCCTTTGTGCAGCTGATGTGTGGAGTAGAGGACAGTGATGAGTAACCCTGGAGTGTGGAAAGGATGTGTAGAGGCTGGGATTTGGGCAGTGTGCAGATAAAGTCTGCTGTGGAGAACAGTCTCTGCCTTGTCTATCAGTAATACCTGGGGGATAATCTCGCTCTGATGGAAGGGATTGGGGTGGGAATGAGATGTGAAAGGGACAGAGTGGGTGGGGAAGCAGTGAAGTGGTGGCTAAGTGTGAGTAACAGTGCAGAGATGGTTTGAATGTTTTTCTTTTAAAAAGCTGCAAGAGCTCCTCCTTGTAGTAGGGGGATTGCAAAGACTTTTGCAGCAATTGGCTGGATAACAGGCTGAAAAATCAGAGATAATTGGTGCAAATGCCTTTGAATGGATTAGCTGATGGCATCAAATAGGGAACAGTTGGCAGAGCAGGGAACTTACTGTCACTGATGGCAGAAATGTTTAATTGGTTGCTGGCACAGCTTCAGATATTGTGGACATGATGAGGAAATGTCACTTCCAAGCTTGCAATGAGGAATTGGCTTCAGTTAGTCATACCTAGAACTGTTTTACACTGAATTCCAGCATTTAGTTTGAATTGTGAGGTTTGTTATGCACACTTCAGGCTACTTTGTGTGTCTCACAGTCAGGTAAGACTGAAACTGCTCTTTCCATGGTTTTAATATCTAGCTAGTAAACATCTTGTTTGACTTCATTCATGCTGTGTCAGTGTGAAAATGTGAGCTGCAGTCTGTCAGACCCCATATTCACTGAAAATACTCACTGAAAATGAGACCTGCTTCCTGTGGCAGTGATGTTGGACAACCAGTGCCTCTAATCTGTGTATCACTGAGCTATCAGAGGCCTTTGGCCCCACACTGGGGCCTTGCAGTGAATGTCCCTATCCTGGCAGCCTTGTTTATCTTGTGCTGTGTGAAAGGATCGTGTTGATAGATAGGGAGTGTCAACAAGCAGGGCTTGTTTAATCTCCAATTGCACCGATGGCCGGGCAGTGTGTGTGGGTATTGCAGGGAGCTGTTAGAAAAGGTCACTGTCTGTGGTGGCCAGTGGCCTGTAATACAGGTGAAGTGGTCTGTTCTGCTGTCCAGGTGGAGTCTCTGTTGGTTCTAGAGTCACTTTCTTTGAGCAGAAATGATCTACTCTGGTCAGATTTATCTTCCTAATTGTTTTAGCCACAAATGTTCCTTATCCAGGGTATCCCTAACTGTAGCTTGTGTAGATGCCTGCAGTTCTCTGCACAATGCTGACACATCTCTCTTCCTTCCAGCCAACTATGATGACTTGTACCAGTGGTCAGTGGAGTCCTACTCAGACTTCTGGGCAGAGTTCTGGAAGTACAGTAACCTTGTCTGCTCCCGCCTCTACGACGAGGTAAGTGCAGGCCTTATCTGCAGCAAGTGCAGCACAAAGAGGAAATAAACTGATGTTGCAGTCAGCCTTTTGACCTCTTCTTGGAACTGTGGCAAGTGATAGGAGGAATTGATCCAGTCCTGAGTTTCCTGGTGTGGTGCATGGTGGTGTTCTGTTGCTGGTGCACTTTAGGACAGTGAAAGCCTCGAGTTTTGTTGTCCTGAGCAGTTCTGTGGTGTCCTCGTGCCCATGTGCACCCCTTGTCCTTCCTGGCTGCTCGTGGGGACTCTGCCAGTGCTCTGCTCCTGCCTTGGGCTTGTGCTGGTGGGAAATCAGCCTGGCTTTGTGAATGCTGGCGTTCTGTCAAGCTCCTGTTTGCCTTCCCTGAGTCAGTTTACCTGCTAAGCTTGTCTGTTAGTGTGCCTTTGCAGAGCTGGCTGTGGAAGCTCTGCACTCAGGTGCAGCCTGGAGCTCTGAGGGAATGGTGGAGCACCAGGCAGTGCCAGAGCTCCTTTGCAGGAAAGGTGGCTCTGCACACCTTGCAAATAGAGCCCTGGTGGAGGACACCAGCATCACCCTGTGGTTCTCCATCTGAGGGAGGTGTTGGGCTGGTGACTTGATGCAGTGAGACCTTCCTGGGGTTTAGTAGGGAGGACTGGCCTTGCCTTAATGCCTGGAGTCCATCAGTTCCCTCAGGGTGCTGCCAGTCCTGCAGAGGGGACTGCTGACTTCCTGTTTTACTGATTTCTGTACTGATGTGAGAGATCAAGTGGCTCTTCCTGCCATGGAGCTGCTCAAGTGTCTTATTGAATGTCACCCATCCTCCAGGGGAGTGAATGCAGCAAGGGAGTGAGAGCTACCCTGCTTGGAAGTGTGGAGTCTGAGCACTATAAACACTTCACATTTTCTGTAGGTGCTAGCTCAACCCCTGGGAGCTGTCAGAGTGACTGAGCTGCTCTGTGGTAGCTAGAGGGCTGAAAGGGTGGCTTTGAAGTGTCTCACAGCCTGGTCCTGGCTGTCTGCTGGAAGTAAACATTGTTTTGAGGTAGATAAAAATTTTAATGAAACAGAGTTGACTCTTCTGTTCCCAAGCAGTGAAACAGCTTCTACTTGCACAGAAAACCAGTAAAACCTTGTGTAGAGAGTAAAACCAGCCAGGATTTTATTTAATCCTAGGGAAGGCTTTAGGTGTGTGCTGTGGCTGTGCAGGTGTCACTGTGGAGCAGGTGACATCTGTGTCACTTGTGAAGTGAGCAGAGATTCTCCAGTGCCTTTGGAATGCCAGCTCACAGGGAGCTGCTTTTACATGAAAGATGTGTCTGAATTTCTCCTTTTGCTGTGAGAAGCACCTGACACCCCTTGGTCCTGTGGAGGGGCCTCCAAGGGAGGGATCAGGTTGTTCATCTGACCAAATACAACTGCCCAAGACTGAGCTGGAGTCACAGGTGTGACCTGGGGAGGAAACCCTGGAGTGTGAGTCCAGCTCCTGGGGCCAGTGCAGCTCTTACAAGCTCTGTGAAGGATTTTTTCCACTTCAGAAAAAAACCAGTGATGTTGGATCTTGTCCTGGAAAATGTTGACAACATTCTGCTCCCTTTTCTTCGAGCTGAGGAAGTCACAAATGAGTCAGTTTTAAGAGCAGCTTCTAATTGCTGCAGTAATGCATGTTGGTATAAAAATCACTTGTGCAGCCTGAATTGATAAAGTAGAAATGTTATAACTCAGTTCTTGCCAATTGTTAGGAGCAAAGAAATCAGTTCCCTTTTTTAGAAAATACATTTGGAATAAAATAGTGCAGCAGTGCACTTCCACATGAGTTTTAAGTTAAAAGTTAATTTTAAGATTGCCTCCAGTAATGCACACATTGCTCTCAGAGCACAAAGCCTTTGGCTTCTCTGGAGTGGGATGTATTTTGAGGCTTGCTTGGCTTTCACAAGAGCCTTTCACTGGGGCTGTAGGAATGCTCTTCCTGTAATGTATGTGCAGTCCAGGAGAGAGGACCTGAGGGCATAAACTGCAGCTTTCAAAACCACAACTGTAAAATAAAGGTTCTGTTTAAAGATTTGCAGAGAAATGTGCTGCTGGATCACTAAGCAGAGGGACATTTTGGGAGGAATTCAGACCTCTGACTAATGCTAAGGGGCTCTTTACCTATCAGTGTTATTAAAGTTATGAAGGGGTAGTTTGATACTTTTGAGGCTTAAATAGCTCAAGATGGGGAAGTTGTTCCAGCTGACTGTATTTTTCATGATTTTTCATTGCATTTTTCAATTCTTAGCATGTCTTAGTCCTAAGTGGGGAGTTACTTAATACAGGTTTATTGGATCCCTATTTACAGGTTGTTGGATCCTGTTAATCCTAAAAAATGGAAACCTTGAATAAAAAGCTGGAACTGTTCAGTTACATTGACTATAGAGTAAATTATTTTGAATTAACACTGTGTGAGTTCCTGCTGTTGGTGTCTGCACCCTGTGAGTCCTGGTGGGATGCTCACACTTCCAAAGGGGAGGCTGGGCTGGATGGCCCAGGGTTAAAACGTGCCCAGTCCCTGTTGGGGTGTTCTGGGCTCTGTGTGGGCCCCCTGCTCTGGGGGGTTTGTCTCATTTGTGTGTTCAAGGCTGCTCCAAAGGTAGAGCTGTCAGCAAGGAACTTCCCTGCTTTTGTTGTAATGATGTGTTTGCCTGTGACAGTTAACAAATAATTAAACTTTGCAGGCCTCTAATTACAGGATCAGTGTCTGTTTGCCATCTGTGAGCTGGGAGAAGTGATTCCTGCCTGATAATGTCACCCTGATCTCTTGCAGCCTTCTGATGTTTGTAGTGGAGCTTCTCACAGATTTTGATGTAAACCAAGTGATGTTATTGTAAACTGTCCTTGGTTGTCTTCCTTCTCTTGAAGAAGGACAATTGATGGACTTCTAGTTTGACCAGTGTGGTTGGAGGGGTGGCAACCTCATCCCCCAACCCATGGCCATTGTCCAAAATCTATATAAACCAAAGTAGGAAAATAAACTTTTCTCTTTTTGCCCTGACTGTGTGTTGTTCATTTTGTGTCCTACAGCAACATAACAAAGTCTGCAGAGAGCTTGGAACTGGTGACTTGTGTAGAAAGCTGTGAAAGAATTCTGTTCCGTTTCTCCAGGAGTGACTGTGTGTTTCTTTCAGGTGGTGGATACATCCAAAAGTATCTCAGATGTCCCCGAGTGGTTCCCGGGCAGCCGCCTGAACTATGCAGAGAACCTCCTGAGGCACAAGGACAATGACAAGATTGCTCTCTATGCAGCAAGTGAGGGAAATGAATGCCTGTGTTTGTGTGCTGCCCACAGCACTGGGCCTGATGGAACAGCTCTGAAATGTGGAAATAAACTGCTTTGGATGAGGAGGAAAAGGGGTGATAAAGTCAGTAACACTGCACAATCTGTGATACAGCTCGGCAAAAAAACCCCAGCAAACAACCCAGCAAAACATGCTCTGGGAATATAGAACTGGGAAATCCTTTGCAAGCTAGATGAGGTTTTGTTAGAATGTGCTCAGCTGCATTAAAGCAGTGGGTTGTGCTGTGTTTAACTGCACTCAGTATTTGAGGCATTATTTCACATTTGTTATAAGTACTCACCTGCTGCTTGCCTTCAGGAAGGTTTTTGGCACTGTAGCGTGATAGTGTCCTTCCCACCCTCTTTCTGTGGCTTGTATTTTAGGAATACTGAGAACTACATGGGGTTTAGGCAGGAATTTACTCTGCTTTTGGTACCAGAGGAACAACAGTTATGTGCCTGGAAGACTTGGAATTTTGCTTTTCTGGGGCACTAAATCTCAGTCTTAATTGCTGTTATGCTGAAGGTTTGAAAAATCTTTTAGGATTTGAGAAATTGTAAAATCTATGTACACCCATAGGGGTTGTCATGATGAGACACAGAGAGGAGACTTTTTGTTGTCTGCTGACTTTGGTAACTTTAAAAACCAGCTCTAATCTGTTGGGTGGGTACATGTGATTACAGAATTCTGTAGGTCTTTTTCTTAGGAAGTCCTGGGGTGTATCAGACTTTGGCACTAATTCACAGGTGGTGATAACAAAAGGAGCAAAATTATTTCCTAGTTGATTACTGTATGGATGCTGGAATGAACAGTTATCTCCTCTGTGGTGAGCAGACTTCCACCTGCATTTCCTTTGTGCCCTTCTGCTGTGTTTAATCTCCTTAAGACCTCTTAAGTCAGAGCATTTTCTGATAACTCCCTGCTGCCAGGTCAGAGTGGTGGTTTGGGGGCCTGGGCCAGGTTTGTGTTTGTTTTGATGGTTCTGTGGGAGCTCTGTGGATGGCACAGGGCTGTAAACATAACTTTCCTAAACCATTTCACATGTCAGTGGCTCCCAGGGTGACTCTTTTTTGTGATTCCCTTCTCCTGGGGCTGTAATCGTGGAGCAGGATCAGTGTCTCATTTCCTGTTGTTCTGTGGGAGCCCAGGCTCTGCAGCTTGTGAACTGCATGTAGCAGGGCCTTGGCTTGTTTTGCATCATGACCTGCTCCCTTGCTCTGTGCCAGTCCAGATTTATTGGTGTGAAAGTCTGAGGAGGCAAAAGAGTCAAAAATACCATCAGACTGAGGGCAGCTGCTCTGGAAAAGGAGCAGGGAGTGCAGCTCCCCTTCCCTGTGGCACCCCTGGTGTGTGTCTCCAGGAGCAGTGCTGGACAGTGGAAATGGGCCAGGCCACACCTTTGCAGCAGCCCCACGGAGGGAGGGGACTTGGGGGTGACAGATTTTGGCTTTCATAACATTCAGGTTTGTTAGTTCTGCTTCAGGAGTGATTTATTAGCAGCTTATGTAACAGCTGGCATTGAGGACAATGGGGAGAACTGCCTGCAGAGGTGAGAGGAGTCCAGTTCAGTTTGTTTGCTTTGTGCCACGTTGGCAAAGGCAGCTGATCCAAAAGCACAGTGAAAATCAGGCCTGCACATGCAAGATTTTCTAGTCTGACTTGTAATAAAACCTGAGCTCGGCAGCTTGTGCTGCTTCCTAGACCTGATGAGAAAACTCAGTAAGAAAGGAAAATGAGGTTCTTACCATGTTAGAAATTAGCCTTGGTGAGTGCAATGTTTCCCATGAATCCTCCTTGAGAGCACCTTTCTCCAGTGAATAGCTGGTGTTTCTGCAGATGTTTCTCTTTAGAAATGTCCTCATGCCTCCTGAACAAATACCACTGATTAATACTTGATTCCCATTAAAAAGAAAAGGTTTTGGTGCAGCATGAGAGGAACTTCAAAAGCCAAAATACAAGTATTAGTGGAAGCTGCTCTCTTAGAATTGCTTTCTATCCTTCTAGGATTAGTTGTTTGCACTAGACTCAGGTTGCAATGCCTGATTTCTGACTGATTGCTTTAATTTTCTTTCCTCAGGGGAAGGCAAAGAAGAAATCTTGAAAGTTACTTTTGAAGAGCTGAGACAAGCTGTAGCTTTGTATGCTGCAGCCATGAGGAAGATGGGAATAAAAGTAGGAGACAGAGTTGTAGGTGAGTAATTTCCTCAGGGGACAGGAGGTGGAAGGTTTTTTTGAAATGTGGAAGTGAGTAGCCAGAGTTAGAGAAACACGACTGTGAAATGGTGTTTCACAGAAAGGTTCACATAAACATTCTGGAGAAAAGGCTCTTGTGCTGCTGTGTTTACACTTGTAGGAAATGCATTTCTAGAGGGAACCTGGATTAGCCTGCAGCTTCTCTAGCACTGAAGGGGGAAGGAAAATCCTTCATTCACCTTCAGAAACACCCTGTGGAAGCAGAGGTGGTGGGGACTGTGCCTCAAGCTGAGCCTTGAGTCACAGGGGCTGGCAGATTCCTGTGGGAAATGTCCCAGGCTGGTTGTGCTGGTGCCATGGGCAGCTCCTGACCCTGGGGGCTGCAGGTCTGGAGGAGAAAACTTGTCCTGTCACCAGGATGGTGACAAGAACTCCTCAAGTCACCAGTGCAGAGGTGAGAGCTGGAGCCCTGTGATCCTTTCAGCAGCTCCCCACATCTTCTGCAGCAACATTTCCTGTCAAGAGACTGTCATGTGTGTTTCTCTATATAAACAGCCTTTTGTCCAGTGTGCAGCCCAGGCTTGGGCAGGAGTTACATTTATTCTGAATTTGCTGGGTTTCATCCTTCAGCTTCCTCTCTGCTTTGTGTGCTCTTTAATTAGTCAGTGAGGTGCAATATCCTTGCAGCTCCTGGTGTTTGTGCCATTGTCCTGCTGGAATCCCACGTTCTTTGAGCAACACTTGGCCATAATCCTCAATAAGTGTCTGTAAATTCTTATGTGATGCAAACCCACAGTGATGAAACTCTTGATTTGTTTTCTGCACGCACAAACTTGAAAACCAAATTTTAAACCCACAACTATGGCCTGGAAATGTGAATCTACTCAGTAGAGCTCATTTCTTGCATATGGTACAAGTATGCTCTGGAACTGGCAGCCAAACATGAGTTATCACAGCTGGTGGCTTGGTTTTAACACAGAATTAGAGCTAAATCCTTAATTAGGTAAGAACCATACAGTGAAGTTGAGAAGGCTTGTCTGAATGGAGATGGAGATGCCCTAATTTTATCTCAGTTTTCAACCTTAATGCTGTCATGTTTATATCTGACCATTCCTTGAGCAGCAGCAGCAGGGGAGATGTGCTCTGTAGCTGGAGAAAACGTGGTATTGAAATGTAGCTGTAGCCTGTGCTGCTAGTAGTGCTATTACAATATTAGTAACAGTTCCTTTTAGTTAATGACTGTCTTGTTCTGCACTGCAGGCTGGCTGATTTTTGAAATTTTCTTGTTTTGGTGGCTGGCTCATGTCTCATTTAAATTAAAAAGCATAATTGATACTTTGTTTAAAGTATTAAAGTCACTTTAGATACTTCTATGGGGTCTCACCTTCTCTCCTCTGTTTCTCTGCTGTGCCAGGGAGCATTGGCAGTCATTAACTTTGCAGTCAGAGGCTGAGGCTTCCCAAGCTGAGCTGGGGAAAAGACATTAAGTGTTGTTTGGGGAGGCTGGAGTCCTACACCCTCTTGTGGTATCAAAACTCAGGCTCTGCAAAACTCTGCCAGAGTCCCCAGGGATGTAATTTGTCCCAAAATTTAGAGCAGATGGCAGAGGGAGAGGCAATTCTCACTGAGGCTCATAGTAGTAACACAGGGCATGCTTCTACTGCTGCTGAGAAATCAGCTTTTAAATAGGAAGGAGCTATTCTGTGAACTTCATTACAGCTGCCTAACATGCAGTCAGCCTGTCAGCTTCTGACACCCTTTGTTGACACTTTCTCTTAAAATCTGAGCTGTTAGAATTACACATGAGCCTGTTACTGTTGTTTCCCTGTGAGTTTCATCCCCAGGCTTTGCTGCGAGGCTGCTTTAACTCCTCATTACACTGAACACACCCCCTGGTTTGTTCAATACAGTTTATGGTGGCATCATGACAGTAATGGCATGTTGGAGCTGGAGGTGGCTCAGTGTGGGTGGACAGGCACTGGTGTCAGCACTTTCTCAGCTTGATTTTATTCCAGTCTTCCCTTTCCATCACTGAGAGCACTTAATAGTGAACGTAATTGAAGCAGATGTGTTGTGAAACATTATTTCTTCCTCTAAGGGTGTCTTGCAGTGCTGTCAGTGGTGCTTGAACAGTTGGGAGAGGCATGGAACACCTCCTGCAAGCTGCCCAGACCCACAGGAGGCACTCCTGGTCTCCCACTGGCCATCTGTTTGGCAAACAACAATGCCTAAAATCAGAATAAAATACAGCTGGGAGGATGTTTCTCCTCTCTGGATAGGTTTTACTCCATCCCTGCAGCCAGCTTTGCTCTGTTACAAGTCAGCAGTTAAAATCAATCTGATCTTCCCCAGCCTTCCCACAAAACCATCCTCAACAAAACATTGAGTTACATTGTCTAAAGCTGTGTTTTATCTATAGCAACTGCATTAGCCCTGCTTGCTTACGTGGGTTTTAAAGCCAGCTTTGTAAGGAGATTAGTGGGGTGCTGAGGGTTCCAGGCCACAGCACTGCTGGGCAGGGTGGCACCTTCACCTGCAACTCCTAAAGGGGCATGAAATGCTGGAAATGGGAGTGTGGTCTCTGGATTCTGTTCACTTTGAGAGCTGCTGTACTTCAATAAGACATTGAGAAGATGTTTTAATTGCTGCTCCCTGTTTTCATTTTTCCTGCTGTATTCTCTCAAGGCTCAGACAAAACCTTTGGTGCAGGGTCCCAGTTCAGCTGTTGATTTTTTTTTTTCTCCATGCACATAACAATGTTTGGCTGCCTCTTTTTCCAAGAAGAAACCTTCATTGAACTTTATGAAGGCATTAGGTGCTTGCATGGAGTGTGTTCTCAGCACTCTGAGCAACCAGACTTTTGCCATGGTTTTCAGCATGATTAGATCAAAGTTTTGGACTACAGTTTTTATCTGTCCTGTTGGTGAAGTGCTGCAGTGTAAATGAACACATGTAAGTGTAATCTTGGTGTGTGCTAGATTAAGCAAATGGCAACTGACAGAAAATGCTGAGGCACTGAGTGCTGAGCAGATCAGGCTGTAAGTGCCTCTTAAAAAAAAATCCAGGCAGTGTTTTTAAAATGCACTTGTCCTGCTTAGAGACTTCACAGGTTTTATGTCAGGTAAAGCTTTAATTTTTGTCTTCTGGAGACTGTATCCACTTCCATAAGTCAGGAGTGCTGTTGGACCCTTGTGTGTCATTCTCTGATACTTCTGTTTGAGTTCCCAGCTCCTGTGTTTTGAGCCCTTTATTGAGTTGCTTTTCTAGTTCCCCCAAAGGAGGAAGGTCCTTTTCTTGTAGCAAAAGGTAGTTTCCACCTATCTTACCATCTTCAAGAAAGGGGTGAGGGAAGATGCAGAGATAAATAACCTCCTGTAGCCTTTCCCATGCTGACAAATCCTAGTTTTGATCCTTAGCTGAAGTGTTATCTTAAGGAACATGGAGGCTCTGGTTAAATCTGTGAGCAAACATGATAAATATTTAATTCAGCAGTACCATTATTCCTCTATAGCACAGGGCTTTTGTACACAGGTCACTGCTCTGTGGCTCCTGCCTGATGTTAATCCAGCTAAAGAAGTTGCCTTTTCCATCCTCTCTGTCAGCAACATTCCTTTTTCTCCAGTTTTAGACACTGGGGACCTGTGTGAGCCCACTGAGTGCCCTGAGGGGTGTGCTGGTGTCTCCAGGGAGCAGGAAGCTTTGCCTGCATGCCAGTTGTGATCAGCTTGAGAATCTCAGGTGTGGGAGGAAGAAAAAAATTAATTTTACTTATTTCTAAATGAAAATCTAGTTTGAATTTGGGAGACTGGCAGGAGAAGGTAGTTTGGGTCATTTAGCTGTTGAGAGAAAAGGAACACGAGTCCTTACACAGCTGTGTTGGGAGGATCTCCAGCCAGAACAGACACAAATTTTTGGGATAAATCTGTGAGATCCCCGAGAGCAGGAAGGGATCAGGTGAAGGCACAGAAATGCAGAGGCAGTTGCTGTGCATGTTTTGTACCTTTGGGCACTTTTGGCTCCTCCAGAACTCAAGCAGCACCTCAAAGGCAGCTGACAAATGAAAGTAACAATTTCATTGTCTGGCTCACACTAATCCCAGAGCTGTGATCTTGCCTCGAGGGCTTCTGTGTGGAGTGGTGAGAAGGAGAATTGCTTAGAACACAACTGAACGTTGTAAATAAGTAACAACTGCTCCAAAGCACCAGGAGAGATCTTCCAGTTTTCCTTGCACTTTGGCCCCCTGATGGTCCCATCCAAGAAATGCTCAGTGGGAATATTTGGCATCAATTAAAGATCTGCTTTCGTCACACAAAATGACATTTTGGGCCGTTCTGGTTCATATATTTCCAATTATTTAGGGAGGAATATTTGTCTTACAAGAAAAATCGCTGAGATTTTGGGATACTGTGCCTTGTATAAACCTTGACCCCAAGGGAAAAATAGCAAAATAAATAATGCTTTTATGGCCATGAGCTTTTGCTGCACTTTATGTGCTGGAGAACTTCACTGAACAAACCACTATAGGCTGTAGGCAGTTCTGGGGAGTCATTTATATCTTAACATGGCATGAGGCTTTTATTCACAGTTGTGTGTCTTCCAGAAATTGTTGGGCTTAAGTCATAATGCTGTTTTAAAAGTTACTGGTCCCAGAAGCACAGCAGCTTTCAGTAACTGCAGTGGCACTGCTGGCCTGAGAAACTGATCTCACTGATTTGAGTGAGGAAGAATTTCAGTTTAAGAGATTGTGGAAAAATGAACTTTGATTTTAAAGTTGAAAAAGGATGGATTCTTTTCAAGCAATGTGGAAAAACCTCACAAAAATCCATCTTGGTACCCTCTTACTTGGTAATATTAACAGCAGAAATTGCTGTTAAGATCTTAGTTCCTGTCCTGAAATGTACATCCATAAATATCTTTATTTGAGCAGTGCCTGGCAGTGGTGAGTGTTTGCTGTCTGTAGATACCCGGGGTGCACCTGCAGTCCAGATCTCAGGGCCCACCACTGCTGTTCAACAGCCTGGAAAACATTTTTATTGCCATTAAAGTTTTGCTCTCAAGTGTGGAATTCTAATTAGATGTCAGAGTAGTGCAATCAGGCCCATCCTGTGCTTTTTTTAAAGTACTTGGACAAAGTTTTGGTTGCTTAAGAAAGGTGATGTGAATCTCCAGAACTCTTTGGTGAATTGCAGCTGCATGTTTTGATTTGTGGGCTGGATTCTGAGCAGTGCAGAGTTTACCAAACTGAGCTCACTGGAACTAAAATCTGACTTGCTTGGCATTAATTTATTCTGTATGTTGTGATAAATTCAATTGAAATCCTGAAATCTTGCTGCAAGGCTAACGAGAGAAACCTGAAGAGCCACATTTGTGTGGGAGGGTTCCAAGGCTTGTCCCACTCTGCTACTCCCTTATCAGCTGAGACACTGGTTTTGCTTGTTTGTGTTTGAGATTCTGGCAGTGTCTAGCAGACAACATTTAGCTTTGTGAAGCTGAATCTCTGCTCTTGAGCTATTTATAATCTTTCCTTGCAGATTCTGGTTCTCTAATGGCTGTTCCTGCAGTCTTGTTCTGTTCCCCTGCATGCTGCTGTGTTCTTGGTCTTTGTACAATCAATCACTCATTTTCTCTCCCAGTTACTCTTTTCAGTGTGCTGTCCTCTTATCCTGAAAGGATATTTATTAATTAAGCAGGAACATTTGTAAATTGGGAATAATATTGTAGATAAACCCAGAAAGATTAGAGTAATTATATAATTCCTCAATAATTCCCCCAATTAAAAATCTTACTCCAACATTAATTCTGCTGATACAGTTAAATCAGTGTAATTCTTTAAAAAGTGTATTTATCCCTGTAGAAAACGTATCACAAGGACCCTGTTCTTCCAAATGCTTAGCAACTGTGAAGACTAACTGTTGATAGAAGCAAATTATTGTCTCCTCTTTTTTTGGTGTGCAATCACATCTCCCCTTTATTTCTGATAATTACACAGTATGTAACAAAGTGCATACTGTAATATATGTAATACATACATTTTAGGTAGTTTTGTTTATTTATTTTAGGTAGTTTTATCATTGCAGACTACATAGAGAAAAATATGAAAAAGAATCCAAAACAAAAACAATTCCAATCACAAGAATATTTTTATAAATGGATATTTTTACAAATGGATTTATTACTAATTCCTTGTGGAACTGATTTGGCTCCGAGGTATGACATTGACTGTGTGGAAAGCTTCAAAAGGTGCTTCAGTCTGGGATTGAGCATTTTTAAAGCCTGTTTGCTGTATATATTACAGTTTTATTGTATTTGTAGGTTTTTCAGTGCTGTTCCATCTCTAACCATCCCACCTGTGCCCCAGGTTACCTCCCCAACAGCCTCCACGCGGTGGAGGCGATGCTGGCGGCCGCGAGCATCGGCGCCATCTGGAGCTCCACATCCCCGGACTTCGGCACCAACGTGAGTGACCCCTCCGCGCTGTGTCCCGGCCGGGCTCGGGGCTGCGGGCTCAGGTGACAGATGGCTTCTGTTCCCCTCAGTCCTGCTGCCACCTCCTGGCACAGCCGAGCACTCCGCGGCTTCTCCAGCTGCACCGGCCCGCTCGCTCCGCCTTGTCACTGCTGATTTTCAGCCTGGGGCTGTCAGTGCCTTCAGCTCCTCGCTCTTGGGATATTTTTAGATGGGCTCCATGGTCCTGGTGAGCTGTTATATTAAGTATGCAAATGAGCAGCAGTGAAACAGCATTGTCTGAGGCTTGGCTGCTCTTCCCAAATCCTGCCTCAGCCACACTCAGGTTTCCACACTCCAATTCCTTTGCCTGAGTATCCCATCCTTTGCCTCCTGTCAGGGTGAGCTCAGCACCACCCTGGTTGGCCTTTTCCACAACAGTGAGGAATTCCATACTAATACCACTAACCTGATTAACTCTTTCTAGTGTAGAAATAAATGCTGTGTGTGAAATTATGTCACCCAAACAGATATGCCCTGGAAGCTTTGGGGAGATATTCTGCTTTGTTTGCAAAGTTTTTAGCAGAAATCAACCGAGGTAAATAATTTCTAAGGGGGGTACTGAGCCTTTCTTCTATCTAAAAGTTTACATCTGAAAAATGTAGTGTTTTTGAATTGCAGAGTGTGGAGAGCAGTGTTTTTAGATAAAACCCTCAATTTCAGTGTTTAACCCTGGGAAAATGTATGGGATAATCATTCCTGGATCAGCACTAGAGGGCAGCAGCATTCCATGTCCTTATGCCTGAGGCTGTATCATTGGGGAAAAAATGATTAAAAAAATCATTACAGCATGTAATGATCAATCTGTTCTACAAATATTTTCTGCTTGCTCAGAAGATGATGGTGTGGAGTATTTTCTGTGCAATGTGGTTTGATCTCTTATCTGGGGGAAGATTGTTCACTTTACTTGCATTACAAAGGGCTGCTATGTTTTCTGTCCATGTTGGTGTGCTGTTGTTTTCAGTGCCCAGCTTTTAGGTTTTTTGTGATAGCTTTTTAATGCAACTTGGCCTTGGACCTGCAGTGCCATCAATATCATTTATTTTCCTTTGGCACTATGTGTTGGCATGAATTCAAATCCTAAAATCCTGAGGGAGATCAGCAGAGGCCCTCAGAAACATTGGCTTCCACCTTGAGGAAAAGCCATTCCTCCTCTTGTGAAGTTGCATTAGTCCTGTTATTATTATTATAAAAAAAGACTTTTGTGCTGGGAGAAACAGTGTAGCATTTCCAAGGTTTGGAGTCCAATTGTGTGTGTGTTTTGTGAAGCTCAGAAATGTCACTCCTCAGAGCTGCCTACACACTGCAGGCTCTGAATGCCATCCCTCCCAAGGCTTCCAGCCTTGAGGAAGTCTGCTGTCAGAGAACCACTGAGCTGCCTCCCACACACACACAACGCCACTCTTGGCAGCTGCTGCTTCATCTCCCTGCTCCCTGTTATCCACTTCCAGAAATTAATGGCAGAGAGGTGGCCTGTGCACGAGGAATGGCTGGGTTTATGAGTTTATAAAGAATCTCTGCTCCCAGAACTGGGTGAGGAGCCTTTGAGCTCAGTGCAGCTCCATTTGTGGGGCCCTGCACAATTTTTTTGGACAGAACTGGAGGCTGATGGAATAAGATGAGCCATATCTGCTACACCTGAGCTTTTTGTGGAAGGAATTCCTTGCTGAGCCATCTGCTTGGATTGAAGTTCCAGTGTAGCAATTACATGTTCCATCTGTTTGTGTTGCCTGTGCATCATCCCAGGCTGCCCTGTGGGACTGGAGGCTGCCAGTGCTAATGAATCTGTCTGGGTGTGTTAGCAGGTTTGGGGGGACCCTGACAGCTGCAGCCATCTCTGCTTCTGATTCACACTTCTCTTCACATTTGACTCTTCGCTTTAGAGTCTCCTCACTGGCCTTAATTTCTAACCCCCAGGCAGTGTGGAAATGGGCTGTGTGTGCTCTGCACTCAGCAGGAGGGTGTGCACACACACAGAAATGCACACAGCACCTGTGTGGCTGCTTGCTCTGTTCCTGGGAAATGGTAAAAAGGAGGAGCTGTGAGAATATGCCAAAGAAGCAGGAAATTTGACTTCATACTCCCTTAGAGAGTAACTGCAATGTATTCATTTAATCTCCCTTTGTTATGTAACACACATGGGGCTTCTTGAAAACTTCTGGCACTTCACAGATTCTGGTGATTTTTTTTTGTTGTTGTTTTAAAGTATTTGATAAATTTGTTTACCAAATTTATCATTTGATAAATTTGATAAACAATTAGTTTAGCGTTGTCACTGTATTTTCTTATAATGTGAACAAGAAAAAGGAAATACAGGAGGGAAAACTGTTAAGTGACACTCTCAGGTAATACATTTCTGTTTAGCACATCCCTATACCTTACCTGTGGTTTCCTGAGGAGACAGCACGGAGAAACTGTCAGGACAGGACTCCTCTCCTTTTGCAGATTTTTTTGCAGTGCTGAACAGCCCAGCTTGGGGAAGAGTTTAACAGAGATGAGTTGATTGTGATGTTTTTGCTTTCATCTTCTGATTTGCCACTAATTTGTTTCTCATTTTGGCTGCAGTGTTGAGGGCAAAATAGAAAACAAGGAGAATAAAGAATGCTGGGAAGAATATGCAGATGACTCAAGTCTGATTTCTGCAGCATGATCTGGGAGATTGTTCTTGAACACTTAGCTGACAATTTTACAGTATTGTGTAATCTTGTAGCTCTTAATGCTTCAAGTAATGGAGCTGGAGGGGTTTGAACATCAGTGTGCTGAGAGCTTTTATTGAAAGGATTTGCTTCTTGCTGTTGAATACAAAGAGATCCATTTCTGGTAGGCTGCTGCATGCAGTGTACATGGGAAAAAGTAAATGCCAGAAGGGTTTTAATCTCAAATAGGATGATAGCTGTGGTAAATTCCTGAACAGTGTAAGCTGGAGGAGACACCTGAAAATGTAGCATTTGAATGTGTTGTGCTGCAGAGACTCTAAAGGAGCTGTGGTGTCTTTTGTTGGTGGTCTGTGTGTGTTCAATATCAATTTATTTTGCTAAAAACCAGTGGCTTGGTTTCCTTTGTTAATGGTGGCAGAACAAAGCTGCCAGTTCATGTGGGAGCCCAGCTCACCACGTAAATGCATCTCCCCAAGGCTGGTGTTTGTTCCCCCAGCCCTGGTGCTCTCAGAGCAGCTTGGGGCACCTGGAGCTCCTGCTGCAGGTCCTGAGCACCTTCCTGGACACCAAGTGCCCAATTCCTGCTCACATCACAGCTGCTGCTCCTCTTTACATGACTCTAATCTGACTTGCCAGGTGGTTTTTTAGCTGTTTGAACTTTGTGAGCTTGTCCTGTCCATACAGAATGTTCTGTGGTCTGTGGGGGTTGATCTGTTTGGGGGTCATTAAATAGATTGTTACAAACCTGTTGTGCTTCAGCAATCTCCTGTGAGTGCAAGACAAGCAGGCAGTCTTTTAACAACCCTCCTGTTAATTCTTGTCCTTATCCCTTGCTTGTTCTGAAATGTGCATTTAGCACCCACTGAAGTTTCCTGCTGTAGCAGTTAATTTCGTATTTTAAACACATTTTTCTCTTTATCCCTAGGGTGTGCTGGACAGATTTTCCCAAATTCAGCCTAAGCTCATCTTCTCTGTGGAAGCTGTTATATACAATGGCAAAGAGCACAACCACCTGGAAAAGCTGCTGAGGGTGGTGAAAGGTATTTCAGAGCATCCCACCTGCCCTGTGGTCCTGTGAGCACTCAGAGCCTGCACTGCCACTGCTTGTTGTTCTTTCCTTCTTTATGATGGCCACTGAGGTTTTCAGAACAGATTTGGGTAAAAGCTGAATGGTATTTTCTGCAATTTTAACAGTTTTCTGCTTGCTTAACTTTAATAGATCATCAGAAATTAGGCAGCAGGGGAACAGGGGCTGATGATGGTGTGTTTAAGCTCAAGCAAAGTGCTGCTGAAGACAAATGGAGAGGTATTACAGCACTAAAGCTTGCA
This sequence comes from Argya squamiceps, assembly GCA_037834095.1. NCBI lineage: Eukaryota > Metazoa > Chordata > Aves > Passeriformes > Leiothrichidae > Argya > Argya squamiceps. The sequence goes on from JBBMKD010000044.1 coordinate 12,494,016, forward strand.
GATTTACACATAAAAAGCTGGCAGCACTGAGGAAATGACATCTTGGGTAACAATTCAGTCCTCTGGGGTTTCAATACTCAGTGCATCAGAATTATTTCTGTTACTTAGTGCATTACACTGTATGATTCAATCAGGCAGAAAAGACCTTTGCTTATGTAACTGAATGTAGGAAATAACTGTTTTCTTCCTTCTCCCAGGGCTTCCAGACCTAAAAAAAGTGGTGGTGATTCCATATGTATCTTCAAGAGAAGCCATAGATATTTCTAAGATCCCAAACAGGTAATGGGAGCACTGCTGGATACAGAGGTGATCTTACACATGGGGGCTGGGTTAATGCTTTCAGAAAGTTTTGAAATATTCCTTTTTTTCCCCCCCCTCCTTCTTGTGCAGTGTCTTTTTAGAAGACTTCCTTGCTACTGGGAAAGGAGAGCAGCCTCCCCAGCTGGAATTTGAGCAGCTGCCTTTCAACCATCCTCTCTTTATCATGTATTCCTCAGGCACCACAGGGGCACCCAAATGCATGGTTCACTCAGCAGGGGTATGTCCTCCCTCCTGGAGCTGTGCTTGGCTGCTTGCCTTACATTTTTCCTTTAACAGCATCACACCCTGATGTATTTTAAGGAAAAATTGATTGCTGACAGTTTTTCAGGAACTTGACAGTGAACCTTTTTTTATTTGTTAGTGGCTATTTGAAAGCAGGTGTGGATGGGTAAGGAAATAAAATATTTTGGTTTAGAAATCAGTGTGGAGACCTTTCAGATTCCAGGGGTTTCCTGGGAGCAAGTGTCACTCACAAAAGACCAGAAGTGGCCTGGCTGATAATTGAAAAAGAACAGCCAAAGAACTTGAATTGGGTGTTTGCAACTGATTTTTGGACATTGTTAGCTTGAGGCCCATAGGGAGCTTGCAGGGTTTATAACTTGTTACCTTGAATATTACTTCATGTTTATCAGTTTAGAGTATGTCATCCTCATCAGTCCTTTAAGGAAGGAAGCCAGAGAGTTGGAATCTCCTTGAGTGCAGGTTTTGCAGTGAGTGGAAACTGCTTGAGGCAGTGTCTTGTTGTGGCTAAAGATAATATCTGGTATTGGTGCCAGAATGACCCTTGCTCATGTGCTTTCCACTGGCTGTAAATGTTCTAAAGCTCTTAAAACTGAGGAAGTGACTGCAGCAGTGTTAGAATTTGAGTTCTGCTCTAATCCTTAATAAAGGCAGTGTTTTTCCCCATTTGAGGCAGGCAGGGTGTGTTGCTCAGAGCCCTTTGTACCAATGTGTGTAAATGGAACTGCACAACTCTTAGCCAGAGTCCCTCAGTGCTGCTGTTTGCTCTGCAGGTCAGGAGGAGCCTCCTGCAGGGCTGGGTGGCCTGAGGGCAGCATCCTTTGATGCTCTGTGCCCCAGTGTGTGTGTTCTTGCCTCTCTTTGATGGCAGGGACTGGAGGATTTGCCCACAGACAAATCCCCTGCTGCCTGTGAACACTCAGCTTTAGATCTGATCAGTCAGGAGAAGGTACCAGGCAGCACGTGGTGCATAAAATGGGCCCTTTGGGACACAAACCCAGTGTTTGTGAGAGGAAAGGAGGTGGGTTTTGAAGTTTGACAGCTGTTTTGAAGCTGTGCTGGCTTTAGGCTGGTTAAATACTTGCAGAGGTGGATTAGCAAAAAAACAGGGGAAGGTGTTTTGTTCAGTGGTGGGTGATAAACACTGGAGATGGAAAATAGCTGTAGATCAGACAATGGGACTTTGCATTTGCAGAGTTCTTTCTTTTCCCATGTTACCTGTGTTTGCTTGCCCTGAATCATGACTCTGCTCTCAGCTGAGTCATGTACAGAGCTACCTTAGAGTTTAGGTCAGGGTACTCATCCTTGCTGGGGAGGAGAGCAGGGAATGGATGAATAAAATCTGTTTGTGGTGATTCTGTTCCCACTGAGCAGCTCCTGTGGTACAGGATGATTTTTCTCCTGGTGCTGACAGCAAATGGTTGCATTAGGGACCTCAATGTTTAAATAGGGCCTACAAAGGCCATGCAAACATTCTCAGATGTCTTTTACACACTTTATTGGGTTTGTCTGTTTGTTCTAGGCTTAATCCTGTTTCCACTGGAATTAATAGGATGATTTGCATTGATTTGATTTAAAAAAAAAGCAGAATTTAGCCTACTGTCTTTGTTTTATTTTCCAGCCTTAGTTTAAACCAAGTGTGTTTCTGGTAGTGAAGACAGCAAGAAGAGATGACATTTTGGTGAAGACATTTCAATTTTTGTATTTATAGTATGTTCCAATGCTGGTTTGTTACTGTACTGATTTTAGATGGCAACAGGCAGCCTACTTCAAATCCACAACTCAGTTTATCTCATTCTGCAGTATGTTTCTGCTCTGTTTTCTTGCTACCCAGTGGAATGACATACATAAATAAAGAGAATGAAGCCAGGTCATGGGAGATGGTTTTTAAAAATGGTGGTTCAGGAGTAGGCTTGTTTTTTTTGATCCTGAGAGCAAAGCTATTTGGTTTTGACCAGTTGGGTGTGCTGCAGAAAGATGTTAGTGGTTGTTGTTCTTTAGCCCTAAAAACATTGGGGCAAGAAGAACCATTCATATCAGGCCCCTTCCCAGTTATTCCATGCTCCCAGCTATCTAAGGAGAGAATTTTGATATAAAATCCTCTTCAGTTCATGTCTGTCCATCTCAAGGACTTGCAAGGCTTGGTTTAAACCTCTGCACTGCTGCAGGTTCCTGGTGTAGGTGCAGGAAAATCACTGAGGCTGTTTCCTGCTCAGAAACTCTCCTGAGCCCTGCTGGAGAGCCCTGAGGAGCTGCTCCTGCCCCTCTCAGCTGTGCCCGTGCTCAGCCCTGGTGTGGAAATCCCTCCTGGGGCTCAGCAGCAGCTGCTCCTGCTGCTTGCTGACACTCCAGGTGCTCAGCACTGCCCCAGCCCTGCCTTGGTCCTGAGGAGAGGAGCAGTGGGTTTTATCACCTGCCACATCTGGTGGGGAGTGATAAATGCTTGGGGTTTATTTGGAGGGTCATAGAAGTCCTATAAATAAACTGGTCCTGTAAATTAACTCAAGAGAGCATTTTGGGCTGGGAGTTTAGAGCAGCTCTGTCTTCTCCCAGAGTCCTTTTGTTTCCAGCCTGAGATATGAGGTTTTGCAGGGAAATTGTTCATAGCCCATACCTAAAACCATTGTTAAAATTCCCCTTTTGGTTCCAAAACTGTGAAGTAGAGAAAACGAAAGGAAGGAAAAAGGAAAACCAGTATTTTTATTAATTGAATAGGACTTTTAATTTTGCTATTTTTGCGTGGCTCTTTCAGAATCTCCTGCAGGGACAATGTGGTTCCCTTTCTAAATGCAGTCATTATGTAAACACCTGCAATTCTTTTGGCCACCTTAGCGAGTCAGTCCGACACAGTGTTTCCAAACCCCGATTTTTGGGGTGGTTTTCAGCTGCAGAAGGTGCAGCTGTAGCTAGATGGCAGCGTTGTGACAGCTGAGGGTGCTCAAACAGCACTAGGTGAATTCAGACCTGGTTCCTTTGAGCACTGAAGTGAAAATAAGATTTAATCCTTTATTTTTATTTAATGTTTTCTGCTTTTTCTCCCGAAGCATGTGCCACTTTTATGACTCTCCTTTTTCATTTCGAATGTTTATCTGTAATCTGTTTTCTTTCAGTGTAAATCTTGTTTCATGCTTATGAGCCTCTTAATATTTTTGCTCTGGCTCCTTGCATAAATGCAAAAAACATTTTTTATTTTAACATTGGCTACGTTAATTTGTCACTGCAGTGAAGTGACTTAATGAAGTAGTCTGTAAATTTATTTATCCTAGCAAGTTGTGCTGTAATGATGATCAGGAAAGTGGTTTAGCAGCATTTCCAACAAAAGGAAGTAATACATTTCAGGACATTATTAATATTGATGCTCTGAGCAGCGAGACATTTCACATTTCTAGTCACTCCAGTGTTTACAAGAGGTCTCTCCTGTCAGGTCTTTTGTCTCCTGGATGTTAATAGATAAGATAATTTGGACTCGTGGTGCTGATGTTCAGCAGCTGCTGCAGTTCATGGCAGCCCTCAGTCCTTCAGTCCTCCCGTTGCCCAAATAAATCCAAAATGAAACTGTCAAAGGGCTTCTCTTGGAAAACCTGACTGCTGAAAGCCTGCTGTTAAAATTAGGGTCTGCATGGAGTGCTCTGCAACTGTGATGGCTGTGTGGAGTTGGGAGTTGTTTATTCCATGGATTAAAAGTGGTGTGCAGTGGGAATTGCTGAGGTCTAATGAGAGAGGCTGAAAAGTTGTGTGAGAAAATGGAGAATGCAATTGCTGCTGCTGCAGATAGGCCCTGGGATTTACTTCAGTTGTAGTCAAAGGAAATACTTGCTTTAATCCTGGAGTACATCCTGCAAGCTGTTGACTGTGTGAGTGTTTTTGAAGCCTTAATGTGCTGTCAGTTTTGTTTTTCATTTATGTGATCTTGTGTTTTCCTTCCACTCTTTTTGCAGGGCACCCTCATCCAGCACCTGAAGGAGCACATTCTTCATGGCAACATGAGCAGCAGTGATGTGATTATGTACTACACAACGGCAAGTGGGGCTTAAGGCACTTCTATAAACACTGCAGCAGCTTTTTCCTGTAAAGATGGGACAGCTTTTCATACCAATCCAAAAGTACACTTCTTTGTGTGTTAAATTGACTGCAAGGATTGTCCCATCTGAGTTAAAAAAAAAAAATCAGGTGAAATAATAAAATGCAACAGGCACCTTTCTGATGAAAGGTCAAACCCATGTTAAATGTTTCTGACCTAACTGGTGAGGAAAATGGATTGATTTTTAGTCTCTTAGGTTTATTGATCAAGCTGCCTCATCAATATCACCTACAAATCAGATTCCACCTTCCTGCAGGGCTAGGTCATACTGAAGATGAGAATTTGTTATGTCTGTTTTGGTTGTGAGGAAAGAAGCTGCCCATGATAAAGGCAAAGGGGTAAACCTTGTCTGAGTTCAGTTATATTGGGGGGTGGCTTTTTTAATGCTGTGATAAAGAAAAATGATTCCTAAGCCTTCTGTGACTGTTTGAGAAGGCTGATGCCTTTCCTCATGAGTTCCCTTCTGAACTCTAACATGACCAGTCAGTTTGCAGTATCTCCATGGAGGGATCATGGTAATTGCCTTGTCTCACAGTTGTCCTGTCTCTGCCCTGTGTGTGCAGGGAGGTGTGGGATCCCCTCCTCATCAGGTGTTTGTAAGGATCACTTAGAGGAACATCCATCAGGAACATCAGCTGAGGGGATAAGCAGAGCTTCAGCTGTATTCTCTGACATGATCAGACAAAATCAGTGGTGTGGGTTTAACAGCAGGAGAGCTTCAGGCAGAGAAGTGGAGGGGAGGGTGGCAGCTCTTGCATGAGGGCAGGGATTGTGCTTGGGTCCAGTTTTTCCCCAAGATCTGCACTAGTGCATCTTTTTAGAGTTGCCTGCAGCTCCTGTGCCAGCAGACAGCACTGCTGGGGCTGCCAGGGCTGCAGGCAGTGACACTCATGGAGGTTTCTTCTCTCCCCCAGACTGGCTGGATGATGTGGAATTGGCTGGTGAGTGCACTGGCTACAGGAGCTTCAGTGGTCCTGTATGATGGATCTCCTCTAATTCCTTCCCCAAATGTGCTCTGGGACCTGACTGACAGGCTGGGGTATGTATGCAGGGTGAAACAAAGGGTTAATGGCACTGTGACAGGCTGGGGTGTGTATGCAGGGTGACACAAAGGGTTAATGGCACTGTGACACC
>JBBMKD010000044.1:12499891-12525078 GCA_037834095.1 Argya squamiceps
GGGTGACACAAAGGGTTAATGGCACTGTGACACCCTGGGGTGTGTATGCAGGGTGACACAAAGGGTTAATGGCACTGGCTCCTGTCACAGTGACCCAAACAACCTCACTGAAGGTTTTTGCTCAGGAACTGGTGCACAGCATGGCAGTTTATCTTTTGGCTCAGCCTTGGGCGTGGAGCTGCTCTTACAGATCTGTACTGAAACATTTTCTGAGAGAGGAGGAGAGACCAAGAGCTGATTGTTTCAAACTGGAGTCAGGTATTAGAATTCCAGGCAAACAAGGACTTTTGGTTCAATAGTTGTCAAGAGCAGCCTTTTCAAAAGGCAGTAATTGGGAGCAATCTGAAGAGTAATTTCTCAGCACACTCAGAACTTAGTAAATAAGAATTCTTTTTTTCAAGCAGCTCAACCTAAGATTTTAATATAGAACTTTGACTTAAAGACATAAATTGACTGGAAGGGCTCAGCAGGGCTGCTTATATTTTCATATTTTGCTTTTTAATCTGTAATGCCTAATTCATGCTGATAAGCTGTTCAGTAAGGGGTTTATGCCTTTTTTTTGTGCCTGAAAATGCTCTCAGCACCCTTTCTTGTAGGTTAGAGAAAAGGCAGGTAGCAGATAAACAGCTGTAAAACCCTGTGATTGCATTTAGCTTTGTACACTTTGTTAAACTTTGGTTTTTTTAATTTATTTTGTAACTTTCCTGTTTTGCCAGCTGCACGTAAGGAGTAAATTTGAACTTTATTACCAGCAAAAGGAGTGTCATTTTTAATGGATAATTAAAATTGTTTGTGGTGGAAAGCGGATGACAAAAGACTCACTTTGTGACTCTGCATGATTAATAATTTAAACTTCACTGTCTTTTGTGACATGTAATATTTAAAGACTGACATTTTGTCTCTGGCTATTACAACTGGAGCTTAATGCCAAGGCAAAATGCTTCCAGTAAAAAAAGACAAAAAAACCCAAAAGAAACCCACGGACTTCAGCCATGCTTCACCCTCCAAAGAAACCCTGGTAGAACAACAGGCCAAAAAAAAAAATTGAGAAACAACCCAGCTTATTTTTAAGCATTGTTTCCACATGCCAAAAGCAAGTGCAGATAAATGTGTCTGCATGTCTCACTTTTGTAATCTGGCGCTAAGAGCGGTGCCCATCTGGGTGCTACTTCATCATGCAGTCTGTTCCCAGCTCACTCATATGTTAAATATGTTAAAAAAAAAGGCTCCAACATGTGAAGATTACCTTATTCTCTGAAGAGGCACCACACTTTCCTTCTGAGAGCATATTCTCAGGGTATCATCAGGATATCTCATCCTGCCTGGTGAGAATGACTCAAGTGGACACATCCCATTAATGAGCTGTGCAAGGGAATTGGTGGATGGTGACTAAATGCAGTTATGTAGCATTTGGAAGGAAATAAAAGGGAGATTTGGCTCTACATGTGCTGTAGAGGAAGTGTCAAAGAGCTTAAAATAGAGGAGCATTTTGTATTCTAATGTAAAATAAGCACTGGTTTGAGGCATAGAGGGAAAGTGAGATGTTACACAAGAGTAAAAATAGTTCACATGGTTGGGGTGCAGGGTGACTGAGGAGCACTGGGCTGGGGGCTGTCGTGGTGGGAGGTTCCCTGCTCATGGCAGGGGGTGGAACTGGATGATCTTTAAGGTTTCCTCCAGTCCAAACCATTCTGTGCCTCCCTGGTGCCCTTTTCATGTCCCTGATAAACTGCTCTGTGCACTGATGTGTTTGTGCAAGGAGCCTGTTCCTGCCTGAGAGGGGAATCTTCCACCATGGCTGAGATCCCCTTTTGGCAGTGTTGAAATACTCCCTCCTTGCCTGGAACAGAACCTCCCATCCTGCCTTTGGAGGAAAACCCAACCTTGCAGGATCTTTTTTAAGCTCTGCTGATGTTGGTGTTGCTCATGCTCTGTGGACTCAGGCTGTGTCCCTTGCCCTCATCTATCTCTGCATTTTCTTCAGTGAGTTTATTGCTGAAATATAAAATGAATCAGAAGTCTGGTAAGAGGATTTCCTGAAGGTCAGCAGGAGCATTAAACTGCCACTTGCATTGACAGATGGAAGAAACACAGCCTTTGTTTCAAGTTTTAATTTTATTGTATTGAAGGGCTCCAAATAGACTTTGCAAGGGCAGGATTGAGTTGTTCAGTTGGGCCAAGTTTCCTGTTCATTTAGGCAGGGGCAGCTCAGGCTTTCACCACTGGAAACTGAACAGGTATTTCTGAATCAGAAGCAGAAAATCACTGGTTGCTGTCCCACAGTAAAGTAATTTTCTGTCAAATTGTGCCCTGAAATGGCAAAGTTTCTGTGTAAGGCTGTGCCAAGGCCCTCTTGGGGAATTATGGTCCATTAATAAAGTAAACATTATAACATTTTGTGATGTCTCTGGAGTGTTCTGCAGTTACAAATTCCTGTAAATGTAAGTGAATGTCTTCGTGAGATGGGGAAGCTTTGCTTAATATTTAAAGATGGAGTTAAAAGTTTCAGAGCTGCAGAGATGACATTTGATCTGACTGACTTTGATAGTTCAAAAGGATGTGCCTTGCACTTGGAGAGCTCTGAGAGGCTGCATTGTTTGTCTCATCCACATACAGAGTGTGTAACAGCCTCTGCTCACTGCAGTGGGAATTGCAGGTCTTTAGAATCTTTGCATATTTAAATATGCAAAACATGTAAACCTTTTTTTTCCCTCTAGGATCACCATCCTTGGAACGGGTGCGAAGTGGCTGGCTGTGCTAGAAGAGAAAAATTTAAAACCATGTAAGCTTCAAAAAGCTGGTGAATCCCTTCTGTCCTCCCTCCTACCTTTCCTCTCCTGGTTCTGACTCCCTGTCTTGTCCCAGTCCTTTATGTAATTACTCTGGATTGTAGTGACAAATAGCTCCAAACACTGGGAGAAATTCTGCCTTAACCTGTGCTGCTTTTCTCCTTTTTTTTCAGGTGAAACACACAACCTCCAAACACTCCACACTATCCTGTCTACAGGATCACCTCTCAAGTCCCAAAGCTATGAGTATGTCTACGAACACATCAAAAGCAGTGTCCTCCTGGGATCCATTTCAGGTGAGGCTTTTGTGCTGCAGCACCTCAGTGATTCTCTGATTGCCTGTGCACTTCCTTCCTGCTTGTTTGGGGAGCTGCAGCCCTTGGATCACTTGGGATTGGTTGTAGTTAAAGTGGAATGAGCTGTCTTTTTTAGTGCTGAGGTTTTTCTGCATAATTCACTGTGCCATAATGCAAGTCAGGCACTCCAAAGTGGTTTTGGTGGATGTTTTGGATTTTAAGTATGATCATTTATTTTGACTGGCTGTCCTTAGGGGTGGCAGGGTGAGATCAAGCAAAGAGTCTATTAACCTACAGAACATACTGTTCTGCATATAGCTGACTTTAGCAGAAAATACCTCTTGGAGAGTTCCCATTTCAGTTCTTTTGTGCCAAGTAATTGGCACTGCAGACAGATCTTTTTTGTAGATTATATAATTAGGGAAATACCAAGCCCCCATGCTGTGCAGTTTGTTGTGAGCAGTGCTGGCTGAGGCAACTTCTGCTCACGTTAAGGCCCACCACAGCACTCCTCATTCTGCTTTGTAACAAGGACTGACTTTTTCAAAGGGCTTTTTAACTCAGTTTGATTTTTAAAAATGTAACTTTTTCTGCTACTGAAGTTATCTCAGGCTCTGGCTCAGTAAGAGTAGTGCTGAATCTAGAACTTGCTACTACAGACATTAATAGACTCAAATGCAGGAGCCTATTTTTGAGAAGAGCTAACATGATTGATTTGTGTCTTTATTCTCTTCCATGAAGTCCTGGAAAGACTATAAATATTCCAGTTAAATAAGCACTTTGACAGTATCTATTTTTCTTAAGATAACTGTTCATCCTGAAGGCCTGGTTCCCCTCCTCCCATGCTGATAAGGTATAAGAGCTAAGGAAATGTTGAGTGGAATAGCTTCACTGGTTACTTTAAACTAATGAAAACCAACAAGAAAACATTTCTAAGTAATTCTGTAAATATCTGAAGCCTGTAAAGTAGGGCCTGCTTATTTTCTCTCCTATAAATGGAAATTTCCTTAAATGAGATTAAAGAGGTTGTTGAGAGGAGAAAAGCTATGCCTTAAGGGATAGTTCTGCATGAAAGACATACACATACAACAAGATATATCAAGTAAGAAAGAAAGCCTTTTAATAAAAGTCACAAAATGCTGGATAATGCTGTTTGTTCTGTGCTGCTCAGTGTGGATCAGAAGCCTTTGACAAAGGTTGGCTGTTCCAGAGTTCCTATGTCATTTTTCACGTTTGCTTTTTCCAAAAAACACTGTATATTCTCAATGGATTTCTTTTGTTGCAGGTGGAACAGATATAATTTCATGTTTCATGGGTCACAATGTTACAGTTCCTGTTTACAAAGGAGAAATTCAGGCCAGAAATCTTGGAATGGCTGTAGAAGCCTGGAATGATGAAGGTAACTGATCCAAAATGCTGTGCACATGCAGAAAATACAGGAGCTAGATGATCTTAATTTTAACAACAAATGAGGGTGGATGCTCTTTGCTTTGTTACTGTTATTTACAGAAAGAAAATGTGGAAAATACCTTTTTCTTTGTCAACAGGAAAACCAGTTTGGGGTGAAAGTGGAGAGCTGGTCTGCACCAAGCCCATCCCCTGTCAGCCCACACACTTCTGGAATGATGAGAATGGGAGCAAATACAGAAAGGCTTATTTTTCCAAATTCCCAGGTATGGAATGAAGGCTTTGGCTGGTGCAGACTGAGGGGAGAGGCACAGGATTATTTGCTGCTGCCCAATGCCAGCCACAGGTGCAGCTTTGAGTCCCAATTTCCAGGGTGAGAACTCCGTGTTCTGTAACATCTCATTCTATTTCCTCGCATTTTGTTTTGAATAGAAATCCAAATAAAAGCAGTAAAGATCTCTGCAGAGCTCTGAGTTTTGCTGGTGCTCTCTTTGGGCAGATCTGCAGGCACAGACTGCCTGGCAAGGCTGTGAGGTGAACAGGTCAGGAGCAATCAGCTATTGATGAGTGCTGCTGCACCTCTGCCAGGCTGCTCCTGCCTGCAGGAGTCAATCCCAAGGGATAAGTGCTGACCTGCTACCTCATTAGCATGAGGATTAAACAGATATTAAATATTTGCTGCCTCAGATGTGCATATTCTGCATCCTTAGCCTTCTGCAGAATAAAGGAACAAGCACCTGTGGACCAGAGGTTTTCTTAGTAATTGTGGAGGACTCTGCTCATCCAGGGCTTTTCCTGATGTGGCACAGCAATGCCAAAATCCCTGATGCCTCTGGGGCAGGGATTTTTTAGGAGCAGGCTCTCCAGCTGCTGACTTTTTGCATGTGGAAACTTTTTTTTAAAATAAATAGCAACAATACAGACTGGATTCACAAGAAAAGTCAGGCTGTGCAGCAGGAGATAATCATAGGAAAACTGAGGAATGTGAAAGTTGCAGTCTATATTTAAGCCTGACAGCAGCAAATAGAAAAAAAATAATCTGTGTGACAGTTTTAAGACTGAAATCACTGAGGTTCTGTCTGCACCCCTTTTCTGTCTCTCCTTGTAAATGGGCTTGAGATGGTAATAATTAAGTTGGAAAATGGTCTTATGTGCAAATACTTAAGGCTGGTATTTTTCCTCAGAAAAACTTGAGTAGAATTGGGTTGTGCTTCTGGTTTTGGCAGGCTGCTGTGGCAGTCTCAATCTTAAAGAATAATGAAAAGTCAAACCTGATTTTACATTTAGACAAATCAAGAACAGTAAGCACAAAAGCTCTTCAGGGAATTGTTGATACCTATTACACAAGCCCAGAAAGCTTCTTGTACAGAACTGTGCATAATGGATCAAGAAAGACAATGAATCAAGGTGGGAATGTTGTTACTTTTGTAGAAGATGCTTCCAGTAATTCAAAGTGAGGTGTTCAGAGCAGCTATTCACTGGGTTTGTAAGGAGTGCTGTGTAGTCATGCAAACAAGCAATCAGGTGATAACCTGGGGTTTGATCCTGATTTCTGAGCTGCTCCTGGCTGGGCTGGTTCTTTACAATGAATGTGGTGTGGGTTGTCTGTGGAGCTCAGTGCTGTTCCCCTGCCTGGGGGCAATTCTCAGAGTTTATCAGTTGTATTTCTGTGTTTCATTCCCTCAGTTAATGCCAGCTGAGTTACACAATGTCTGCTGTGAGTGGGTGAAGACAATCAGCTGTTTAACCTCTGCCATTCCCCTGCAGGTGTTTGGGCCCACGGTGACTACTGCAAAATCAACCCCAAGACTGGAGGAATTGTCATGCTGGGTCGCAGGTACAGTGCTCTGCTGGGACAGCTGGGAGGAAACAAGGGCTCCAGTTTGCAGTCTTCACCTAGGAGTAAAATGCACATGATTCTGTCACCCTGTTGATAGCTTTACATCAATTTTATTGAATCCCATATTGTGGATTTCAACCCTGAAATGAATCAGAGCAGCTGGGTTTGAGGGAAGGGAGCGTATTTTGGGGTTCTACCCCACTTTTGTATTTATCAGAAAATATTTATGAACACTTAGTTTTGTGTTCTGTGGCTCATAATGGTCACAGGAGTTTGGATTGGGAGTGCAGCACATTCCAGGTGGTGAACTGGGGGACTTGGCTTTGCCACCACCTTGTTTTACAGCAAAACTTCCTCACAGCAGGTCAGGGATTAAGTCGTGCCTGTGTCAGACATGTCTGTGTGATCACAGACATTCAGGATCACAACTGGGGCTGAATTTACTGTTTGCATTTCAAAGTTGCTGTTAGGAACAAAGTGGAGTGAATTAATAGCACTGATGTTCTCTGTACAGATTCATTCTAATGAGTAAAATGCCTTTTTGACTCAAATTCTCTGAAAATTCAGTTTCTGATATGGTTTTGCTCTCACTAGAGAGACTTGGTTAATTGCATCAAATTTTCCTCTCGATCAAGCTGTAATCATATTTTAATGTTTCTTTGTTTCATTTGTGATTTTTCAGTGATGGTACATTAAATCCCAATGGAGTAAGATTTGGAAGTTCTGAAATTTATAACATAGGTATGAAATCAACTTTCTGCCTCTTCCAGCTATGACGTTGTTGCCTTAAATCTGAAAATTAAGCATTACAAAGCCTTTTAGAAGGACTAAGTAAGAAAAAACTTGCTGTTTTTCAAATGAGACAGTAAAGAGCATGTTCATATCAGTAAGATTTGATTTTGTAAACTTAAAACTGGTTGCTTTGCTGAAGTACCTGTAGGGTGGGAGGTAACTCTTTGGGATGTGCAAAAGCAACATTTTATGGAGCAGGCTTTTTCTTTTCTCCTGAACCTGTCAGGCTTTTCTCTTCCCCTAAAGGCAAGCTCTTGACACTGTTTTTATTGTACCTTTCCTGATAATTAGAAGTAGTTCTTGAGCTTGTGCTTTGTATTTCAAAGCCTGTGTTGTGACAGGTGGGGAAACTGTCCCTGCAAAGGTGCTAATCTGAGACTCGGGGACCTGTTGCCTCTTTGTTCTTGTGTCACCAAGACTTGGAGTCTCCTGCCTGAGCTGCAGTGGGGGTGAGCCAGAGAAAATGGCTTAGTGTCAAACCTTAGCTGTCCCAAAAGTAACAATAAATCTGTTATGGATCTGAATGATCCTTAAACCTGGATCTCCACCTAAGAGCTGAAGTTCCAGAGCAGGCAGGAGGTGCCTGTTTCAGGGGAGGTGATTTTTTTTGTTCAATACCCCACAAACCGTGCGCGTCCAACGCTCCGTTCACCCCAGCCCTAACCAGGATCCCTCTTGCAGTGGAAGCCTTTGAGGAGGTGTCCGACAGCCTGTGCGTGCCCCAGTACAACAAGGACGGCGAGGAGAGGGTGATCCTGTTCCTGAAGATGGCCTCCAGCCACGCCTTCAGCCGCGGCCTGGTGAGGCGCATCCAGGACGCCATCCGGCAGGCGCTGTCGGCCCGCCACGTCCCCAGCCTCATCCTGGAGACCAAAGGCATCCCGGTACGGCCGGGAGAAAAGGCTGCCTGCTGTTTTCTTTGTCACCTTGAATAGTAATTAAGGAGCAGTTGTCACTGCTCTTCAAACCCACATACGTGGAAATTTTAGCATCTCAAAAGTGTATTGGAGCTTTATAAATAGTTTGTCTGCGTTGCCTGGCAACGTCTTTTCATCTCCCCTTCAGCTGAGCGTGGTTTTTGTTTTTTAAATGGGTTGAGTTTTCTCAGTAATATGTACTTAAACCTCTTAAAAGAAAAAATTTAAAAAGGTAATTTAACTTTGGCTTTTCTGGCTGTCCATAAGCACATTTTGTTTTTGTTTTCCTGTTACGAGTGACATTCTTAGGGAAGCTGAGAGCACTTGGTGAATTCAGAAGATCATTTTGTAAACCATTTCACTTTCACATCTGTTTAGCCACTTAAATGCAGCTCTAGCACTGTCTTAACTGTAAGGGTATTTAAAATGAAATTGTTGTGCTTGTTCAGGGGGAGAAACTAGTGTAGCTGAAGGTTCTGTATGTTCAATCTTTTGAAGGTGTTCTGCCAGAGCTCTTTGTGTGAGCTCTTCAGCTGGAATTGCTGTTTTACAGCCCTCTCTGATGTTACAGTCTCCTCAGTGACTCTGAGCAGCAGAATGGGGTGCAGAGTGTGGTTTTCCCCAAGTCCATTTACACACAGACTTGAGTGTGTCTAGAGACAAGACTGGAGACTTCAGAGCCATCATTTGATACTGGTACCCCTTTCCTGCCAGTGTAGGTTTCCATGAGGAAGTGCTGTAGGGTTCAGAGTACTGTGTGGTCCACACAGGCATCTGGTCCTGATCCCTTGAGTTAATTTTGTTCCAGGATGCTGTTGGCAGGTGGTCCTTGGCTCAAAATGTCTTTGCAGGAGTGTAAAATTCCCTGAAGTTCCCATTTTCTGGGCTGCAGCTCAGCTTCTGTGTGGAGTGCTGAACTTGTGAACTGTGTGGATCACCTGAATGTACAGCAGGGAGGTGTTTGGGACGGGCTGCCCCTCAGCAGAGCCTGCTTAGATCATTAATTAGTTCACACATTGACTGAATTGAGTGAATTTTAATTACCTTTCAGATAAATCTGCCACTGGTGAAGTGATCAAAGCTGTCTCCCATCTTCCTTTAAAAGTTTTGCTTGGAAGGGAAACTGCCTATTCTCTGCTGCTTTTGGAAATGTGTTTGAATCCTCATCTGAAAATCCAATCTGATCCTGTAGAGACAGTACAGCTGTGCTGAGGTGCTTTAGCAGCACAAAACAATGGGTTTTGTAGGATATTCAGTATTTAAAACATAGTGTGAATTTGTCTAGTTCTGTCCTGACCAGATAAACATTCTGGTCATCATCCACAGGATTTACTGATCAAGCTGATTTACTTTGAGCAGCCTTATCTTTTGTTAAAGGGGGCAGTTCCCTGCCAGGCCACTGAGCTGTTGTGGTTTCTGGGCCCCTGTGGAAGTTGGGTTTGCTGATTGTTGAGGAGAGAGATGAAGGTGGCTCAGGAGGGGAGGGTTACACTTGACTTCAGCAGATCTAATAAGGAAAAGTTAGATTTTTGGGTTTTTTGGTATGGAGACTATTGCAAGAGTGTGAAGAGTGTGCTGAGGGTTATTTCAGCTGGCTCTGGGTGATCTCCAGGGATAAATGGGGGTGCCTGGACCTCAGGAGGTTCAGTGGAGCCCAGGACCAGCCTGGCTTCCCTCAGCAGCAGGTTGAGCACTAAAGCAGCCGGGTCCCAGAGCAAACACAAACTTGGAGGAGGGATTTGTGTGTCAGCTTTTCAAAGCTACCACCCCCAAAATGTCTCAGTGGCACCAGCACCAGGGAGGGGCTCAGAAAGTGCCTCTGAAAACAGAGATCCCCCAAGGTGGGCCCTGGCTGCTCCTGCTCACACTGCAGATCCTCCTTGCTGTGTCAGAAGTTATAGTGCTCTGATCCTGAGAGAAGAATTTGTTTTTTTTTCCTGCAGTGTCCTTACTTTGAGTCCAACAGTGTAATGGAATTTGTGTTATTCAGCAGTGCAGGTGAAGCCTCTCTTGGTTACAGTTTATTTTATTTGTTATGGTTTGTTCTGAAACATTTAACTGTAGAGGACCAGTTAAGCTCAGAGGTTTCACTTCATCCTTTTAGAGAAACTGTCCAATTCAGATAAGAAAATCCTGGTTTTCTTCTTCCAAAGCCCTGTGCAGTTGGGCTTTGTTTTTTGAGCCCACCCTTAAAAAATTAAAAATTTGTTTGAACATTGGACGCATTAGAACACAAAAACCAAATATTTTTAGTGTTTAGACCATGATTCTGATCTGGTTTAGTTGTTTTCTGGTGGAGCTTGATCGTGTTCTCACAGAATTGCCAGTAGGAGTAACAAACTGACACAAACCTTTGAATTCTACCTACTCCTCAAGTGATTTTCAGAAGAAAGTGCTTCAAGTGTAACAAAAGAGAAGGCATTCTGCTAAATATTGATAGAGCTCTGGGATTGGTGGGGGGAGGTTCATGAATATTTCCATAAAGCCACTACATGAAAAAAAAAGTAATTTTATCTTTGCTGGTTTTGTTTTTCAGTACACAGTAAATGGGAAGAAAGTGGAAGTAGCTGTGAAACAAATAATTGCAGGGAAAGAAGTTGAGCAGCGAGGAGCTTTCTCAAACCCAGAGGCTTTGGACCTGTACCAAAATATTCCTGAGCTTCAAGACTATTAAAGTCACTTGTTTGGGTGGTTTTTTTGGGTTGTTTTTCTTTTTTTTGTGTCTTTGTCCTGTATTTGTTTTGTATATACCAATACTGTATGTAAAGAAAAAGCTCTATTTAATACCAGTGGTTCTTTTAAAAGGAAAAAAATATTTCATGAAGTGCATTATGAAAGGCTTGGGTAAAGCTTAGCTCCCTTTTTATTGGTTAAATATGCCATATATTTTGAAGTTTTTTTCCAGCCTGGAAGGAGAAACCTGCCTGTTTTGATTTTTATATGTATGAGTGCATCTTTTCTGGTTAGATTTACATCAGCAGCCCATCAAATGGGAGCACCAATAGTCACAGTTGCAGATATTTCTTTCACAAAATGTTTGCTTTCTTTTTTTTTAAACTGGATTTTTAGCAACATTTTTCCATCCCTGTGTTTGTCCCCTGTAAGGGAACACAAAATGATTTTAACCCCTTGGCCCCTGGACCATGTTCTGTGTGTAGTGTGCATTAAAATGTTTTTATGAAGCCAAATCATAATGCACTAAACTCATCTGACTTGACTCAAAATCATTTCAGTCTTGAAATCTCTCGTGGTACCTTTTGAGGGGAATTTGCTGCTTCATTTTGTGCTGGAGCCTTCTCACTCTTTTGAGCTGTTGGCTGAGACACTTCTGGGGGCTCAGGAGGTGAAAGGAGCATTTTCCTCTTCTTATTCCTGGGGTAACTCCAGGGTATTTCCATGGAATTTACTGTCATTACTGTGGATGAACATATAATTATGGTTGAAGACATTTTGCTTCCTTGGTTGGAGTCCTTTATTGGCTCAAAGAGTAGCTGAGGAATTCCAGGCTGTTTCTTTATTAAAAGCTCTGATGGGTTTTGTAACTTTTTTTACTAAATGTCATGTTGAAAGTGAGAGACTCCTTTTCTAGGTCTGTAACCCTGCAGTTTATAAAGGGAAAAAAATACTGTAATTAAAGAACTGAGCTTACTGAAACAGTGAAATGGAAGCACTAAAGTGTTTTGTTCTTCATAAAATACAGTTGCAGTAGTTGTACCAACCCTGGCATTTGGTGTCTCCTGCACTATTTGAATTTTGTGGGTGAAATATTATTGTACTTACAATTGTGTTGAATGCATTCAGCAATGATAAAGAGTTAATTAAAAGGAATCAATGCTTTATATATATAATTATATATTGCATCTCTCAGTTGTTGCTGCCTTTATTTTCCTTTTAACTGGGTGTCATGAAGTAATATTTAGCTTAGTTTAGTTTGTTACTGATTTTAATGGGTTTAATCCAAGTCCAACTTAGTCCAAAACTTTCTGTGCTGGTATTTTCTCTGCTGTAGCAAGTCAGGCCATGCTGGTGTGATAATAAAAATACCAAGCACCCATTAGAAAAGTAGAAAAAGGAGCTATCAAACTGCCAATAACCCATGATTAAAAGTACTTTAAAATGCCTTCCCCTTCTGCCTTGCTATATATAAATTTTACATTAACTGTGACTTTGTATTCATTAAAACTTCATTATATTGTTCTTTAATTCATGCAAAATGTCTGAGGTTTACAAAGCCCACAGATCCTTATTAATAAGTAATTTTGGGTGATTTCATTAATTAAAGATAGTTTAGAAGCACAGATACATTAAGAACATATACAATGCCTAGAGGCTGCTTCTTCTAATCCTTTATCATGTTGGGAACCCTGGAGACAGTTGAATTAATGGCTACAATTCGATCTCCTGTAATTGTCAGATGTTGCAAAGCTTTTCCCAGACATCAGTTACAAACAAAGATATAGATTTCATTCTGTGTTGCCCTGAAAATTACAGGTTTTTCTCAGGTTTTACCCAGAAACTGGATGGATGCCTTAGGGCTGCCAGGGTGTAGCTGTTGTACCTTGAGTGAGTGCATAGCCCTGTTCCTTTTTTTCTTTTTTTCTTTTTTTCCCTGTTGGCTATTTATAATTTGAGGTTCACAGTGTTTTGCCTGGAAAGCTCCATGTGCAGATTTTAGTGGGATGTGTGGCATGCAAATAGAGCTGGCTCTGGAAATGGCTCTAAGCTCTTGACTTAAATGTTCAGCAGCAGAGCAATTAGAGCAGAGGAACTCCAGGCTCTGGTGCCTTTCTCACTCAGTCCTCTGCACATTTGAGAGTCACTCTTGGATGTTGTGATGGATTCAGCCCATTTGCCCTGGGGAGATGTGGTTTTATCACTCCCCTCTTAGAAATGTGCTTTTGTCAGCTCCTCTTAGAGCAGGTACTTCCTTCCCCCTCCTACTTATGATTTCAGTTAATTTCCCTGGTTAGTGGTGGGTCTCAACAAACTAAAATGAGCTGGTCCACAGCAGCCCGAGCAGGGCAACAGCTGATAAAATTGTTTATTGTTATGGGCAAGAGCAAGGGCTTGTGTGGGTTACTTATTCAGGGGTTCTAAAAACACAGGTAATTGCCTGATGGTGTGCAACTTCCCTGAGGCTGTTACTGTCTTCCAGTTTAGTGCATACATGTTATAAAAGTATTTCATTTATGAGCTGAGCAGTCACTCACACAGGTAAATGGGGGTTAAATTAGGTTTAAAATGCAGTAGGGAGGAGTAGCAGGGTCTGAGACCTGGTGAGACAGAGCTGTGGGCTTTTGGGCTAGGAGAAACTAGGAGTCTGTAGGGGATGCTCACAGGAAAGATTTGAAGTTGTGATAACCAGTTATTTAACAAGTCTAAACCACGTCCTTGTTAATCAATGGGGTGCAGGGGGATTTACAGGTGACATAAAAAATCAAAATGCATTCCAACCGTGCCAAGTGCATATGAACTTCAACCGTGTTGAACAGAAGTGATCAGCAGGAGTCAAGGCCATTAACATGGATTTAAAAACAACCTCCAGGGAAATGTCACACACACACCCAAAGAGGTTGGGAAAGTAAAAGATGCTTCAGGAGATGGAGGCTTTGGTCTTCCTGCAGGTGCCCTCTGGAGTTCTGCACTGAGCAATTTCTCCACTGAAATTGTTCAGCTTGTGCATGCTTTCCTGAGGTGCCAGTCTTGCAAAACTGAGGATAAATCCAAGATTGCCTGGTTCATCCTTCTCCTTTCTAGACGGAAGAGTATTTTTAGCTCATTTATAACCAGGTCTTGGAGAGTAACTTAATTTTCTTCTTTTTTTCTGGTAGAAAGAAGCAGCTCCATGTCCTAACCTGTGTTCTCCCAGAAATAAACCCAGGGTGGGAGTTGCTGTGAAGTGTGGCCACGATCCAGCCTGGGAGCTGAGGCGAGCACACACATTTTCCTTCCCTGGGAGTTCGGGGCCTCTTTAGATTCAAATAATGAGATAATCACCATCAGCCTGAGCCTTTTGCTCTGCATGATCTGTGTGCAGAGTGGGAGTGAGTGTCACAGAGGGGAGAGGGAAGCAGCCTCTGGAATGCTGTCAAGGAGTCTCAGAATAATTCCAGCTGCAGGACAATGAGATGTCCCAAAATATTAATGCAGAGGCTCCCCCTGCCCACACGCTTCCTCACTGTGGCTTCTGAGGGCCAGAGGAATTCTCCCAAATCTGCAGCTGGAGATGAACCCAAGTGACGACCCAGCTCTGGTGAGGGTGGGAAAATCCCTGGCACTCCCGTTGTGTAACTGGGCTGTGCAGCACAGTAGTGAGAGCTTAACTGGGCCTTGTACTTCTTAATTAGAAGACCTTAACGAATTCTCGTCCTGCTACTCTGGACAAGTGGTTTTGCAAAGTTCAAGAGGCTTATCAGTATTCAGCCTGAGATTGCAGCTGAAAGGATAATGTCCCTTGGAAAAAAACCCCATCATCTCCAGGACTGGTAATTAGTTTACAGTAGCATATTAAAGTATACTTCACTAATGGGAGAGGGTTCACATCGCTAATGAGGAATCTACTGAAAAAAAAAAAGTCCCTTTTCCAGTTTTGTTCCCTCTTCTGCAGATTTAAAGGCAGTTCAGTTTTGGCTGGTGGGGATATCTGTAGAATCAGGGACTGGTTGGGGTTGGAAGGGATCTCTCATGATCACCCAGTTTCCCCCCCCCCCCCCCCCCCTTCTGTTTTTGTTTCACAAAGGGATTGATTGCTTTGAGCATTCCCAGGCTATTGATCTACCCGAGTATTTATCTTCACCTTCTTTTAGCTCCAAAGCGGTTAAAGCTAAATGGAAATAAATTGTGAAGAGAATGGAAGAAAATGTTGAGAATTCGTGCTGGTTTAACTGACTTGGTTTGAAAGGTTGAGCTGGGTTTAAACCAGTGTCACTTCAACCCTCCCAGAGCTGGAGGAGGTGGCCTTGAGTGTACAAATGTGACACTCAGCTGAGAATTTTAATTTGTCTGGTCCTCATGTATAATAAAATATGCTAGATACATGACACTTCATGAATTAATGCAGGAGTATAAAGCATAGGAGAGATTCCTGTACAGGATTTGTTCTTATAATGCAAATGCCAACAAGGCTTTAAATGGCCCTGGCTATCTGGAATCATGGAGCCCATTTCACGCTTCACTTCAGGGTTTGTTCCCATTTCCTCAACCTTTTCTTGTACTTAGAGGGTGTGTGCATGCAAGAGGGGAGGGAAATTAGGAAGGAAATGCCCAAACCAGCCCAAGCCCATGGGAATTCCTGCGTGTGTGGGAGATTTTAGGGAGGAAGCAGGGAGAGAGCTCAGCCTGGCAGCTCCTGCCCTCTGTCCTCAGCACAGGGGCTGGAAAAAGGCACTTTTAAACCCTGCTGGTGCCACTGCAAGGGCTGGCTGTGATCTCTGCACCCTCCTTGCCAAAACTGGGAGCAGCCCCAGCCCCTGCGTGGCTGTGGCAGCAGCTCCAGGCTGACAGGTGAACAAACACCTGCAAAAAAAACCCCCAAAACCAAGGCTGATGGAACATGGAGAGCATCAGGCAGCTCCAGCCTCCCACTGCTCCCAGGATATGATCACTCCCCTGGTGAAACCTGTAATTACATTAAGAGGAAAGCTGGTTCTAATGGCATAAAAATATTGAGACATGACTGCAAAAAACAGAGGGTTTTCTCCTAATGCAGCTCAGATTAAAACAGGGGAGGGGAGCAGAGATTTTGATAGCTCATAAAAATGATTTTTTTTCCCTGACTCAGTGTATTATCTCAATCTTTGTGAGAGTAAAGCAGCTCTGTGAATGGGAAGGAGAATTTACCCTCGCTGGGATTAAGGTGGTTACAGGCAGAGAGAGGGATCAGTGCTGAGCTTTAATAACTCCAGGGTTGATTCTCCTCCTCTCCCACCCTTTGCTCCTCCGGGACCACGTGTGCTTCACCCCTGCCCTGTGCCTGTGGCCCTTGGCACCATGGACTGAAAACCAGAACTTTCAGAGTGCCAGAACCACGGGGGACATCCAGGAGAAAAGGCTGAGCACATTTCCTCCCCAGCTTAAGAGTTTCTGCCTTTATCCCCTGATGCAGAACCTCAGTTAGCACTGAGTTCTGTATGAACTAATTATTTCCATGTGCAAACAGGAGGAAGGGAAGTTTTTAAGCAATGCAGAGTCTGATGTGACAATTCTGTTAGGTTTTGGTGGGTACCTGCTTGACCTGTAAATTGCAACTCCAAAAAGTCACTCTGTGTCTTATCATGGTGTTTAATTTTCTGTGTTTCAGAAACATAGGCTGAAAGGGGGTTTATTCAGATATGAGACAAAAATAACTATTTTTTAAATGTCTCTAATCAGGCAGAGAGAATTTTTCTTTCTGTTCTTCCCCCTTCAGCCTCCCTGGCTCCTGTTCCAGGTTTCGGTGTTGACAGGATGGATCAGCTTGCTGGGCTGTGTGAACTCCTCTGCCTGCTCCACATCCTTGTTTCTCACTTTTGGGATTACAAACCCATCCTTAATGGAGACCTTGATTTGTAAAGGTGGAGCTGGGGATGTCACATAAAGGCCACTCTGAGCTGCCTCACTGACAGGCTGATTCCTGGATTTAGGATCCTTGGAAATGCCATCTATGGACATTAAAGGCATTAAGGTAATTAATAACAAAGAAAATGCCACGTTGGTATGGTTTGGGAATAGGTAATGCACCAAGAAGCTGGGAAGAAGGATTTTGGTGGGAGAGAGTGACATAATTTCTGCCCCCCTCCCAAACCTCCCTCACATTCATTATGCCTTAAATATTCTCACGTTGAGTTTTTTTCCAATGGTCTAATTATAAACTTCATTATAATTGTTCATTAGTTTTTATTTTGTTCAATTAGCTGAGCAAGTTGCCAAATGAAATACAAGTCTGCCAATTAGCTTGATCTAATCGTAATGAGCCACTCAAAGTGGGTCACCAAATATGTTCGTTTATAGCACTTCTCTCTCTCTTTTTTTTTTCCCCAATTGGTGAACAAAAACATAAATATTCAGAGCATCTCCTGATCCAAGGAGTGGAAATTTCCCACTCATTTATTAGAACGGAAAAAAAAAATCAATTGTTCTGCTCCTGGTAGCTCAGCAAGGTGCAGCCCAGGCATCAAATCCCAGCTGAGCAGGGCCACCAGTCCCTGCCCTGCAGAAGAGCTGCCAGGAGAGAGGTTTATCTCCTCAGAATTCCACAGAATTCCATGTTTTTGTGGTTGGTGGCAGAAGGGACCTTGAGGGACCACCTGGATCCCACGTGGGTGATGCTCCAAGGCACAGCCATGCCCTGGCAGAAGCTGAAGGGTAAAAGCTGACGAGGGGAAAGTTCAGGTGAGCTGAGCTGTCCTCCTCTGCTGAGGGGTGGTGGGAGGATTTGGGCAGCCCAGGAACTCAGTTTGAGCCACTCTCGTGGCGTTGGCCAAGTTCAGCCATGCCCAAAAAAAACAGCAGCAGGATTTGCTGTGAGTTTTGGATAACCCCGAGTTCCCCCTTTTTTTTTGCCAGATTTCCCTTTCGCTGCTCAGAGCTCAGATCTGCTCCTGTTGAGCAGCTGCTGAGCAGCAGCTCCTGGCTCACACGGTCCGGTGGATTTACAGCCACCTTTTACAGAAGCTAACTTGGGCAGGAGCGATTATTTGCTATGAATAATTCCTCCTGCACGTCGTGTGCATCACATCCAGCTCTCAGGGACGAGCAGCACCGGGGCGGCTCCCCAGCAAACTGAAGTGGTGGCATTAACAGGCTCAGCCCCGGGTTTGGGTTTCTCTGGGATCTTGTCCTGCATCTGGCTGGAAACACGATAAAATATTCAACCAGCACAGATATTACGAGTAGCTGTAAGTAATTAATAAAACACCACTGTGAGGGCAAGCTCCCAACCCGAACAGGAGACACCCACCAAACCCATCCCTGGATCAGTTTGATGACCTGTTAACACAACCGCTTACAATTTCGGCAGGGGAAATTTTGGAAAATTTGTTCCATGCAGGAAGGGGGGAGAGGAAGGGCTGGCAAACCCCGCACCTCCGTGCCCCGCCAGGCGCTCTTGGCTCTGCAGAACCTTTTTGATATTGGCTGCGGGGCTCATCAGCCTCGTCGCCAGCTGGGACGCGGCGGTGGCGGCGCTGCGCTGGCTCGGCGGGCTCGGATTAAAGCGGCGCAGAACGGGAGAAAATTCACACCTCTGCTTTTCACGCCGCAGACAGCTCCGTCAGCTCTTCAAACACCATCCCAAGGCATTGTTGGGTTTAATGAAGACGCCCGGCGGGTGTAGAGGCTGCAGCTGGAGATGCGTGTTGGCCTCCGGCACATCCCTGATGGCGTTTCCCACTCCGGGCCCCTCCACGCCCCGAGATGACCCTGCCTGAGGGATCCTCTGTGCCACGGGATGTCCCCTGCCCAAAGTGACACCGGGCACAAAGGAACAATTCCAGCGGCTGGGATGTGCCTGGGAACCCTGTGGGCTTGTGACCCACCCGAGGCCTGCCGGACACGGTGTCAGCACCTGAATAAATCCTGCTAAGAGCTGCTCCTAATTCACTCCCCTCACTTGATATTAGTTTTATTCCTGCTGGGTTTAAGTCAGGCAGGGGCAGGTGTAAACAGGCTCGTAATAAGCTGCGGAAATGGCAAAAGGGCTGCGTGACACGCGGCTTTGCAGTTGATTCAAGTAGTTACAGTTATAATAGCCATTAATTCTTGTAGTGCTCCTGGGAGCAAAAGTCCCTCCTTCTGCTTCGAGAGACCCGGATTTTTAAACATCCCGGTGCTCGACACAGCCTGCTCGGCACTCATGCTGTGAAAAAAATCCCTTTGTTTACAGAGCCGATGGCCTGGGTGGGGACGGTCCCGGCACCGGGGGCACCTCCCCTGCAGTTTGTTTAAGGCTCTGGAATGCTCCTGCTCCGACATCCCGGAGCTCCGCTGAGAGGAGAAGGGTGGGCGGAATGGCTCGGAAAAAAAGAAAAAAAAAAAAAGAAAAAGAAGGGAAAAAAAGCCATATATATTCCAGGGGAAAAAAAAATTCTCAGTATAAATGTTGAAACGGAGCGGCGTCACAGATGACAGGTCTTCAAAGCCGAAGCACGAGCTGCGCTCGGGGAGGGAAGGAGGGAGGGAGGAAAGCAGGCACATCCCTCTGCCTTGATTAGCGAGGCTTTCCAGCGCCGGCTCGCTCCCTTTCTGTCTCCGGGCTGCCTTTGAAACAACCCCTTTGACGGCTTCAGGCATTTCTTAGTTTAGCTGAGAATGAGCGAACATGAGAGAAGGAATCTGTAAGAGTGACAGGGCCTGTGCCCGTCTTTCATATGCATTTCTGGGGCACAAAAGGCTGTTTTAATGAGCAGCCAGGCGCGGAGCTCGCTGTGACTCCTCGTTTTAGCAACTCTTCGCTGATGGAGCTACCTGGGAAGTCTCCCGGCTGTGACCTGCATGGAAAACGCTCGATGTTTTCGGGTTGATTTTTGATTTCCATGGAAAACCAGGTCTTGCCTGCTTGAGGAGTGCGGGCACGGCCGCATCCGCTGGTCCCAGTGGCACGGGGTGCTGGGGCTGAGCTTTGGCACATCCCCGTGCCCACATTTCCCCCCTGGGCAGCAGGGTGCAGCGCTGTAGGCTGATTTTGGGCACATTTGGGAGGATGGGATGTTGGGGGGACTGGGGCAGAACCCTGCGTGAGGGGTTCGCACTGCACCTTCTCCTTCTGCTCGGTTTTTAGGGGATTTTTTTGTGGTTTTCCCCAGCGCTGAGCAGCTCCCTGTGACTGTGTGAGTTTGACTTGGTGGCAGCGGGGTTTTCATTCGCCATTCTTTGAGCCTCTCCGGCTGGAGCCTGAGAGGATGGACACATTTCTGTGCATCCCACTGCCCGGGTGTGTGCTCCTGCTCCCCCAGCACCCTCCTGACCCCTGACACAGCCCTCCCTGCCATCCTCCGACCTCACAGAGCCACAGCAGCAGAGCTCT
Source organism: Argya squamiceps (assembly GCA_037834095.1). NCBI lineage: Eukaryota > Metazoa > Chordata > Aves > Passeriformes > Leiothrichidae > Argya > Argya squamiceps. The sequence continues at coordinate 12,519,934 of JBBMKD010000044.1, forward strand.
GCCACAAAAAGTCTGGCTCTGACCCCGTCTCCTCCCTCTCCGCTGCTTCCCAGCCACAGGAAGAGAGCAGACATGGGGAACGGAGTGTGGAACAGGCACAGAAGCGCCCTGTCCTTTGCAGGTGGCTCATGGTGGTGGCCCAGGGTCGCGGTTGGGTGCCCTGAGCGTTTCCAGCTGGCCCCAGCACATGGATTGTGCCGGGCATCCCCCACCTGCCCCATCCAGGTGTTTCAAGTTACACAGAAAGAAATCAGCCGGTCTCCTCCCAGCCCCGTCTTAAACCAAGTTAATTAAACAAGGTGAAAAAGGAAACAGGAATTACGGCGATTCGTCACCTTTGAGTCTCTGCAGGTGCTCGGCGGCAGCGGGGCACCACAATCCCCGCCGCTCTGAGCTTTTCCTCCTGGGAGTGATTAACCCGCTCCCTTCTGGCGAGCAAAGCCCTCTCATCCTCTGGGAAGAGGCTTTAAGAACAACGAGTGAGAAGATGATTAAAAAGAAATAAAAAACCCCTCTCCAAAGCATCACTGATTCAGTTCCTGCCTCTCTCCCAGGTTCTGTGCCTGACGCGGGGAGGGTGAATCACTCACCTGTGATTCACTGCCCGGCCAACACGGCTCCTCCCGCTGCTCCCGCCGGTTCCTCCCTCCGGGGATGACGCCGGGCACCAAACACAGCCAGAGCCTCATTTTTATTTCTATCGGGACACAATATTCCAAGGCCGTCGGTCACTTTCATCTCAGCAGGCACCAGCGCCGTGCCAGCCTCCATCCAACAGCCCGAGGATTCATCACCCCAGTGTTTTTCAGCATTGTAAAGTGAACATAATTAATTTTTGGCCAAATCTGAGCTTTCTCTTGCAGCCTACAAGCAAGCAGTGGGCAGAGGCCGTCAGTGGGACAGCACGGCTTGAGATGCTCTGAGTGGAGCAGGTTTTCCTCAGGATGGCCCCACCGGCAGAGCTTCTGGCTCTCTGCACACACAAGACTTAAGTCTCAAGCTCCACATTCAGTTATAGGATATGGAAATGCCATTTTTGCAAAGCTGTGAACAATTTCTCGTGCTGTGCAGAGCTCCAGCTTACTCGAGCTCCTTATTCCCTGCAGGAAATCGGGGTCCAAACACGGCTCGGGGTCCGGCCCCCATCCTCACTCCCCATAACTCCCAGCTGGGCTTTTCCCTCCTCATACCTCAAAACATCCTTAAAATTTCCCTTCTTTCTGTTCTCCTAGGGGCATTCCCGAAACCTGTCGTCTTTTGACACATGAGTGATGTGAAAATCAACAGCTTTCTGTAACGCTGCAACAAAGTCTTTCAAGTCTCTCGTAACACGGGTTGCCTCTGTGTGCAAAGTCACGCCAGCACAAAGGGAGTGTAGCAACATCCCGCCGGAATCATTTAAAAGAAAAATCTCCTTTGGGAGAAGAATTATTCCGAGGATCACATATGGGAGACCCAGATTACGGCACCACGGGCGGCTCTGCTCTCTCGGCGGCGTCTCCTCGCTTCCCTTTTGATGCTCAGAAGAAGACAAGGAGTGACAAGCCGTGCTGTAAGCCAGCTGAGGAGCTTGGAAACGGCTCAGCAGCGATGTGGAAGGCAGAAACTCCCGGCGTGAATCGTGCATGTTACAAATGATAAATCGCCAATCGGATATATATAAAAAAGAATTTTATTTTCCAATCAAAATTCTATCTGGGACAGCCACGGACACAACATTCGAATGTTGTGAAACAGACAGGGCGGCAGTGAAGTTCCTCGCCTGTACTGATCCACCATTTGCAGAGGTTTGGGTCCAAGTTTTTATAGGGTTTTTCCGTGCCCGCCGGTGATACCATGTCCTCATGGTCTTTTCACTTGTAGATGTGTCTTGAGTGGATTTCCTGGCACCGGGGTGTGTTTGAATGGACCTTTCTGGGAATCCTTTTTGGACGATGATTTCATCGGGCTTGGGGTCCACCCTTGAGATTATCATCGACGACTTGATGGTCCTGATATCTCGGGTTTGATTGACTCAAGGAGCAACATCCTGAGGAGTTGCTCCCCTTTCTTGTGTAAAGTGCAGTGATGATCTTCCATTTCACAGGTCGGGAGGCTTATCCTGGTGTTAGGGGAACACCTTCTCCATTCCGGGAAACAGGGTCTGGCTTACGTTCCCAGAGTTACAAGACTTACTATTTTATACATTTCTAATATATTTCTAATACATTGACTGCTACATTTGTTACATATTTTATTTACACGAATTTACTATTTCATTTATCACATGCAGATTCAGTCAAGGGGCACTCATTGTCCTGTGGCTGCCGTGAGGAGGCTGCGCCCCATCAGCTGTCTGTTGTTTTGTTGATTTACCTGCAATTCTTCCTCACTCTTTTTGTATCTCCCAATAATCCCCTTCTGGTTTTTTCGGGCCTCCTCTTTTGACCTCAGCGAGGCAAATCAATCCTGGTTGCCCCTGTGGTTGGTGATCAGCTCTCCAAGGGGTTTGCTCCCCTCTGCTCCCCAAAAACACCTCAGCACCCCCAGTAGCCCCTATGCCATGGGCTCACCCCACAAAGTGTTTTTTGACCTATAAAATCCCCAATTGTGATGGATTTTTCCTGCGGTGTCTTCCCTTTTACCCGTTGCTTTGTACACAGTCTCTCGTGTTCAGCCCGAAGCTCTCAAATAAATTTGTTGCTGTTTGTGTTTGGTTTTGTTTTGGTTTGTTTCTTGCAACACAAACGAGGAAAGCTGTGGGAAGGAGAGAGGGCACTGCCAAGCAACCTTCCCACAGTCTGCAGACACCACTTAATTCACATTTCCACTTCATTTGTACCAGAATATTACCTTTCATTAAAAGGCAGTAAAAGCATTAAAGCATTTTGTAGGGGATGGAGAAGATCTTACAGCTTTATTAGGCTGAGATGGCACACCATGGATCACTGCAGCTCCACTATCCATCTCAGGCACCAGTTTGGGAAGTCAGTTTGGGATGAACCAGACTAATCCTGCATGGAATGAATGGGGTGGGGGATGAGCACCTCCCAGCCAGTGCACCTGGATCCCGGTGAGTGGGATCACTTCCCTGTCAGCACTCTGTCAGATTTCTCACTTTGGGTTTTCTCTCACATGTTGGATACAAAATCCCACATAAAAACGCACAGCAGTGATGGAGTAAAGTCTAAATGCTCCCCAGGGCTGCCCTAAAGGTGAGGGGAGGCCCTTGGCTGTGTGCAGGGTTTGGGCTGATGATGGGGACAGGGCCCTGTGTGCCCCAGCTGAGGGTCAGCGCTGGGTTGGAGCTGCAAAAGGGAATTGTTTCCTACTTCCCTGTGCCCCCCATAACTCCCCTGAGTCCAGGGAATGGAGCTGAGCCTCGAGGCAGAGCTCACACACAGCTTTGGGTGCCCCTTGCACACACCTTTGCACATTTCTTTCCTAGTGACACACGGTGACCCCCACCAGGGTCAGCCCCTGAACCTCCAGCTGGAAAATTCCCCCAGACTCCCCAGGAAAGAAACGGGATGTCTAAAGCAGCTGATTCCCTTATTTTGGATCACCAGATTTCCACTAGCAGCTGAATGTTCCCATTGTATTTTATTAGATCAAGAACTAAGAGCAGACAGCAAGATATTCCTCATTACTGCCTTTTTTTCATTGTATATACTTATTTATTAGTTTTATCTTCTCTGACTAACCCAAATCTTTGGGTTCCCCATGGTTTTGGTTTTTCCCCACTTCTGTGGGTCGGGTCTCTCCAGCCTGAGGTCCATTCCCACATGCTCTCTCTACATTTCCCTACATGGGAGATGAGCATTTATTCACGTTCATGTTTGTGTGGAGTGGTAAAATATTAGAGCTAAATTTTTTATGACATTCCTAGGAGTGGTTATGGAGCAAACAAGATTACAGCAAGTACTACAGAAAAGCTTGTTTATGCAGGGAGGGAAAAAAATCAGACTCGGAGACGTGTTTGCAAAACTGCGGGAGAGCCCAGGGGAGGGGTTTAATGTTCCCTCTCCTTTTCTTTCCCCGTCTCGCTGGTTTTACTGCGATCACAGAAACAACTCCCAGCAATTAGGGCTGAGCTGGAGCGGAATTCCAGCCCCAGCAGCGGGATCTGTTTGCATTCCAAGGGAGGGGACACAGGCAATGCCCGGCGACACCCGGGGCGATCCCGCTGGGTTTGGGGGTGCGGGGGCTGCCCTGGGCACGCTGCCGGTGCGGCTGGCACTGCCCTGGGCACGCTCCTCGCTCCCTCTGCACACCCCCCGGGATGCCCTTTGCACACCCATGGGATGTCCTCGAATTCCTGAGGCTCCCTGCCCACACCTCTGGGGACCCCTTTGCACACCCTCCTGCTCCTCGGGACGCCCTGACACTCCTCGGGATGCCTTTTGCACACTCCTTTAGACGCTCTCGCACTCCTTGGAGAGTAATAATGCCCTTAAAGAGTAATAATGCCCTTTGCACAACATTTAGAGTGCTCTGACACTGTTTGGGATGCTCTCATGCTGTTTAGGATGCCCCCACATCCCACGGGATGCCCTTTGCACAGCCTTTGGGGTGCTTTCGCATTGTTTGGGACCCTCTAACATCCTGTGGGATGCTCTCACACATTCAGGATGCCCCCACATCCCAAGGGATGACCCTTTCCCAGCCCTAGGATGCTCTCTCACTGTACAGGGCGGCCTCACGGTTTTTGGGATGCTCTCACAGTCAGTTTTTGAGATGCTCTCACAGATTTCGGGATGCTCTCACAGTCAGTTTTTGGGATGCCTTCACAGATTTTGGGACATTCTCACAGTCAGTTTTTGGCACATTTTCACAGTCAGATTTTGGGATGCTCTCACAGTCAGGATGCCCCCACAGTCAGTTTTTGGGACGCTCTCACAGTCAGTTTTCGGGGCGCTCTCACAGTCAGTTTTTGGGGCGCTCTGACAGTCAGATTTTGGGGCGCTCTCACAGTCAGATTTTGGGATTCTCTCACAGTTTTCGGGGCGCTCTCACAGTCAGTTTTCGGGACGTTCTCACAGTCAGATTTTGGGATTCTCTCGCAGTTTTCGGGACGTTCTCAGAGTTTTTGCGATTCCGTTTTCCCGGCCCCGCTTCCCGCAGTTCCGGCGGCTGCCGCCAGGCGGCGCGCGCGCTCTTTCCCTC
>JBBMKD010000044.1:12525178-12591284 GCA_037834095.1 Argya squamiceps
GTGGCCCGCGGTTGCGGCGCGGCCCCAGCCCGGCCCTGCCCGCGGGGGCTCTCGGGGCGCTGTGGGGTGGTGGGCACGGGAGGGACGGACGGCAGGAAGGAGGGAAAGGGATGTCTCCGGCTTCCCGGGGGAAAGAATGTTGTCTTTTCTAATCCCAGTGCTGCTCTCTTCAGCGGACGTAACGCGAAACTTAAAGGCACTTCTCGGTTCTGCGTGCGGGAGAAACCAGTTCAAGTTTGGCGCGGGGGGGAGCACGGAGCAGCTCCCTCTGCTTTCTAGTAATTGTGCCTTGGTAGCCATTAGTAACCAAGTGATGCAATATCACTTATCTCACATGGGCTTCATCTCAGCCTGCTGACCAGTTTTTTTATTGCTTTCCAAGATCTTCCTGCACATCCATCAAAATTTCACTTTTCGAATCATGGAGGGAGAACAGATTATGGAGGGACAGCCACAGGTATTACAAGAAATGTTTTATGTGCATTATGATATTTGTGTAAAAAGAGCATTTTAGCTTTGTTAACCATGTGTTATTTTACAGGTTCCAGAAAATCCTCATTCTGAATACGGCCTCACTGAAAACGTAGAGGTAACAAGGATTTTGTTGCAGTGGAAGTCACATTTGTAATTGGGGAAAAAAGTTGAATCCTGAGTCTAACTTCAGAAAATCTAATATTCTCAGTGGAGCTAAGCAATACCTGTCCCTTGCGGAAATGGCTGTAAATATATTTTCTATTGTGCTACTTCCATTGTACTGAATGGTACTGAAGTAAATAATGAGCCTTTTAATGAGTTGGGGTTTTTTTAAAAAGTTTCTTATGATTATTATCTGTTCTATTGCTATTTGTGAGAGATACAGACATATGTTATGGCACAAAAAAGCCATGCACATTACGCTCACCTGTGCTGAGCAGGCTGGGACAATTACTTCGTAATTCTATAGCATTTATTTACTCTTATTATTAAAGAAAAGCCTTCAGTCTCCCTTTATTATACCTTCCTACTCTGTGCTAAGCTTTTGCGGAAACTATTCTTAAACATCTTCTAAGACTCATCTCTCTGATAACTGCCTGTCTCTGTGCCTCAGCTTCCGTGGTTCCTACAGACCCATAACACATTGGTCCCATGTCAGTAGATTAATGTGCATTGCACTGAATGTGCAATTTGGTTTACTGGCAGTGGGAGGGTATCACTTTTCAACTACAGTTAATGGTGTAAGATGATTCAGCACTTTTTGATCAAAAATACCTGGAAGCATTTTGCATATGTTTTCTTTAAAGTATTCATCTGTACTTGAGTAAAGCACAGTCAAAAAGTACTTGACTTTAGCAGAGTCCCCTTTTTCAGGCTTCCCCTGAATTCCTTGTGCTTTTAGCATTTTGTGTTAGAAGCATATGTGTACAGGAACCATTAACTGAGACTCTTGTTAGCAGTCATTCCTGTCTTAGTGGTGTAGGGTTCAAATCAGTGAATCCAAAAGCAGAAATAACAATTTCTGGGATTGGATGTCTTCTCTTATAGAAAACTTACAACTTCTAAACATTGTTTCCCCGAAACATAGGAATTGAACAGAAGGTTCCTCTGGATTAGGTTTTTGTGCAAGGAAAAATATGCACTTAAATATTCTCAAAAGATGTAAAGAAATTATTGCCATCGAATCGCAGAGATGGATACTTTGCACACACACTTCAGAGTAGATGTGGCTGCTATTACCAACATTCATGCACTTTTTTTCCTTTTTCAGAGGATAGTAGAAAATGAGAAACTAAATGCTGAGAAAACATCAAAGCAGAAGGTGGATCTTCAGTCGTTACCCACACGTGCCTACTTGGATCAGACAGTTGTACCTATCTTGCTACAGGGACTTGCTGTTCTTGCAAAAGAGAGGTAGGATGCTTCTGTGTTCCTTCTGTTCCTAGGAAAATGTAGGTCTCAAACTTGGGCAGTGCAGCACCTCTCAGGCCTCACACACCAATTATGGTTTTGCTCTTTATAAGGTCATCATTACAACAGGTCTATGAACCTGTGAGTTACTGTGATTGACCATGCAGGATGGGTTCCTCACTTAGGCACACATGGCATGGAAGGAGTTATTGACTGAATTCATGATCTCCCAATGAGGTACACTACTGCAGAAGTTTGGAGGGGAAAATGGGAGGGATTTTGTTACTGATTTTATCACATAATTCACCTTAGGTAAGGCAAGAGGATGTTCTAGTTCTGAAGATTTTTGTAGTGTGGAATTACAAAGAGTTCTGCTTGACATTTAAGAGAAGGAAAGACAAATCAGGCATGACGTGCATCTCTGTCAGAGATTAAAACACTTTCTAAAGGATGAGGCTGAGCCTGCACTGTCAACACAGTAAGAAGCAGACTGATGGTTTATCCTCTGAGTAAATATGTCAAGGTGCCCCAGCTCTCTTTACCAGTCAGTGTAGAAAGGTATCCTTCAATAACAGCAAGCAGGTGTTCATCTTAACAAAACTGATTTCTAGCCTTTTGGTGTATCCTCACTAGTGGCAAATCATACTGCGTGTACCCATCTCTCAAATTGAAATTAAACAATCAAAAGTTGGTATAGATGACCATAATTGCATCATGGCACCTACAGCCAGAAAAACCATCAACAGTGTATGAACTTCAAAAGGAGCTGGGAGTTTAAACTGCAATGTGCAGATAGCTAATTGAGCAAAATCAGGCACCTAGGAAGGTCCACCCCATGTGCACACCTGAGGGATGTGCAGCTCTTCAGCTGACATGTGTGAGAGTTCTGCTGCAGACACAGCATAAAATACAGCCCAAGGTTAATACCCCACCCTTACACTCTGGATACTTGTGTGACAGGCAAACCTTTTCCTTCTCTTTCCCTTCCCCTTCCCTTTCTCTTTCCCTTGCCTCGCCTCGCCTTTTTTCCGTCTTCTTTACGGGGGCTCATCACAGGAGTGAAATTGGATCATTGATAGGAGGGGCTGGGGACATAGAGGTAAAAATCTGAATAGTATGAACCTACCAGGTCAAACTGGCTGTTCACCTGAGCATAAGAAACCCTCATGAGTAAGAAAGCTGAACTGTCACCTCTGCTGTATAATCTACTGCTTTAAATTGTACAGGAAAGTAACTAGTGGATACTAAGTTCTTTTTGAAAGGAATATAGAAATGTTCAGGGAACAGCCCAGTACATCTGATGATCATGGCTGAGATTCAGTAGAAATTACCATCCAGGATAGTGAGCATATATGGATAAATGACGTATTTGAGAGGAGGTCAACACAATTTTTGTCAGGTCTTTTAAGTGTCTTGGAGTTTATTGAAAGAGTCAGCAAGCGTACATAAAGAGGAATGCAGATGATGCAGTCTGCCTGTTTAAATTTCCAAAAAGTTTTTCACATAGTTATTCACTAACAGCTTTTAAAGAGTTGCTGTTGGAATTAAAGGAAATGCCTTTATCTGGATGAGGAACTGATGGGAAGGTATGAGATAGAGGATAGAAGTAAATGCTGAATTTTCGTGGTGACATGTTCCAGTGCAACATGCCTCAACACTAGAATAATAGAAAATATCACTTAATTTGAAAGAGTGGCTGACTAAAGTTGTTAATGAAACTGAGTTTTACAGAACAGATTGGGGAGTTTTGTGTTTCAGTTTCTGTTTGTTTTTTAAGCTGATCAATTGTAAATAATTGCACAGGAACTTCATAAAACTGCCAAGACTGCCATGAAAAATTTAAACTGACAGTGACATTGAATCCAAATAAACATAAAATTGTGGACCTTGGAGGGTAGTGAAAAACACTACCAACAAAATGTTAGATTCTGAGCTGAAAATTACCCTTGTGGAAACATGTATATGTCAATGCACTGCTTTAATCAAAAATAAATTCTGAATGGTAGGACTTAGAAATTGAAGGGGTAAAATCAACTTAAAATTAAAGGGGTAAAGCACAAGCATAACATCACTATTTAAGTTTGTGATGTTCTTGCATTTTTAATATTATGTGTAATTTCCCTGTATTCTTGGTAGAATGTGAAAAAGTGAGAGTGGCAAGGTGGTCAGAAGTATGGAATGCTATCTGTACATGGAGTGACTGAATAGATGATATCTAGAAAAGAGGCTTCTGTGGACAAACATACTAGGAGCCTGTTAAATCACAGCAGCACAGAGATGATGAATTGGGTTGGACTGTTTATTATCTCTTCTGATACAGTAATCAAATGAAGCAGATAGCAAATTTATAATGAACAAAGGGGCTGATGCTTCACAGGTCACATAATTAAGCTATTTTTTTGCTTTCAGTTGAGGACATTAACATTTTATTTGTGCTCAAGAGCCAGCTGGTCAAAGCTGTAGAGGAATCCACCCAGGACTATTAAAGGTGCTAGCTCAGAGATTGGTACATGCTTGGAAACCAAAAGGATGGTCCCAAGAAGTATCTCCACATATTTCTGTTGTTGTTTTTGTGTGCTTTATAGGCATATTTGCTCACTGCCAGACCTTTGGTTTGACCTACTGTGGAATAAGTATGTCATTTATTCTGTGGACAGAATCCAGATTAGCAGGATTCACATGGTATAGATGGAGGAGTTATTTTTAAAAAAACTACAGACTAAGGCCAGTGATCAAAATAGTTTATTATTAACTACTTGCAAGTTACAGCACTTCTCAAACTTGAAGATTTGTTGTGTTTGTTTCAGTTGCCAGAAACCATGAAAACAACTCTTAATACACAATAACCACTTGAAAAAAAGTTAAACAAAAAAAGAGAGATTCAGTTTTACCCTAAATAGCATGAGTTAAAGAAATAGGCAAAAGCATGTCATATTCAATGATGTACATACGGTATTTATGTGTACAGACTGTGGGTTTAGGTATGTAACTGTTCTAGCAATTTAGTAACATTGAACCAGCAGGAACTAACACCCTTTTTAAAAACTTTCTCGTTTGACATAAACTGGAAATTTACAGAGTCACTCTCGGTAGTTGGTCATCCCTAAATCAGTGCTGAGAAGTGTTTGGGAGGAGTTATGTTGCTTTTAAGGGAAGGCGATTGGTCCTTCAGCTACCTAATTTCATATAATAAAAAATAATTGCTTTTGATTTACTTTTTTTCTTTGCAGACCACCCAATCCCATTGAATTTCTAGCAGCATATCTTTTAAAAAACAAGTCACAATTTGAGGACCGAAATTAACTCCATAAAAATGAGGACATTTTGGCTGCTAGACTGAAATGCTCATTTGCCGCCATTTGTTTTCTGCTGTAAAAATCCTTTGGCCATGTTGTTGTCTTTCTTAACTGCACAATTTGCTTTATCTTTTGAGTTTATTTAATAAAGAACACTTTACATTTAATTGTTCTCTTGTTTTAAACTAGCTATTAAAAGACTTTCAAAATAAAGTACTGAAACTGCACTACTGGATGAAAGTCTGAATAATTCCACAGGGCTACATCCTCTGAATGTGTGACATAACAAATTACAAGAATCACATGGCTGATAATTTATAACTTAATTTGGGTTTACTTCATTATTACTTATTTTATTTATAGCATCCTCCAGTGCAACATGCCTAAACAGAAAGCAAACAAATGCAGAACAATTAAAATTTATTTATTAAGCAGAGAGGAGAGAACTTGCTTCAGAACACCAGGAAATGAATTTAGTTAAAACAAACAAGACATCCAGCAGCTGAACAGAACACCTACAGCCAGCCTCCAGTGTCTCACATAGGTACATTAATGAGATGTTCAGCATTTGACATTGATCTCCTATGACTGGATTCAGTGTACTGGATTCAGCTGAAACACAGAATGAATTTGGAAGTGAGTATAAGATGTATTCTGTAATTCAGTTCTCTGTGCTGCTACCCTTAGTTGAATTATCTAAAAACTTGCAGGGACTGAGGTCTTGCTGTTAGTCTTAGTAGGAAGGTTCTCACTATTTTACATATATCTTAGTATCTGAAATCCGAAACATTGAATTAGCACAGTCTAAGAGCACTAAGAGTGGGGGACTCTTGAAAGAAGCCTGCAAACCCCAAATCAAGCCTAAAAGCTGTCTTTTGGGAAATGTACCAAAATTTGGAAGGAGATGACTAATTCTATTGCATTGTGGTGAACACAGTCTCCATCAAACAGTGACACTAAAAGATACTGAAAGGCTTTTAACAACAGTGCAATGACTTTCTGCAATGATTAATAACATTTAAGTGAAGACAAGGAAACACCATAAGGGCTTGGTACTGCTATTTTTATTGCTGAAATGGCATTCCAGCTTTTCATGAGAAACAACTCTGCAAGACTAAGACTGTTAAATGCAAAGGGAATCTATGCTGCTCCCCAACTTCTATGTTGAGAATTTGTGCAAGACCAAACAAAAATAAGCTGTTTCACTTTTAATCCTCCCCACACAGAGCAATTTTCTTAGATTGTTGTACCTGAATTCAGAATAAAATCAGATTTCTTACCTGACAGTAATACCTGTCAGGCAGCTGCACCGAAATTGAAACACAGTGGGTTTTTGCACAGCTCTTGCATCAACCTGGAATCTCAAAGCATCAGTGCAGTGCTGAGGGAAGCTGCCCCTGCCAGCAACGTTCCATCTACTCAGTGCTGGCGTCACTGGTACCTGGTGTCATCTGCTATTACTTTCCCATCTAGGCTAGAGGTTTAATTCAAGAGAACGAAAAAGGCATGTTCACCCAGTGATGATGTTAGAAGATTTACTGCAGCAGCTTTTCTGGGCAGTCTCTTCTAAGAAATAAATTGAAATGTGACTAGCAGCAGTGAACTCACCAGCTCTAAGAATTAAATCTTAGTGATTCCTGTGAAGGTATGAAAAGTCAACAAGACAAGCACAACCATTTTCCTTTAGGTGTTAAATTGGCTTCACCAATTGAGATCTTCTGCATAGAACATACTCTGTAGCAAGAATAAGTAGCAAGTTGCTACCCATATTATCTAGTTCTCAGTTACAAAAGTAATGATAAAATCTAAATTTTAAAAGCATTTACTTGTTTTAAACTCTTCACTACAAAACAATGAAAATTCTGTGAAGGGACTTGATAGATGCTTGCTATCCCACTTTAATCTAGAAAGAAAGTGGTACTGTTTTTCCACAGGAAATAACATTTGTGAAAGCTTAAAGATAAATTGTATTTAATTTTGAAGTACAAATACATTTAGAGAAAAAGCTTGAAGAAGTACTTGAACGTGGCAACTTTAGATGTATGACAGGCCACTGCTAAGTAGCTGAAAGCCATTACGTCTTTTTCTAATTATTTTTTTAGTGTTCCCTACCCCAGGTAATTGAGTATATGCTCCAAATGGCAGTAAAATTGAGTAGAAAATAAAACTGAATACCTAGTTTACTTGACAACATGCCTTTCAGGATGACTGTTTTAGATCTCCAATATCCAGAAGTTACTATCCAGTAACTGTGAAAGAATTATATATGAGTCATATGCAGTATTTTGAAGTGTGCCTTTTTAACTGCTTCCACTGAGAACATTGTCTTTTACATGGAAGGGAACAATGACAGAAGAAAGGATTTCCCACTAAAAGCAATTCTGATCAAAGGATTCTACATCCTTCTATGCTGAAGTTTGTTACCACCTAAAATTACAGTTTGACTTGCCAAAACCTTTTTTAATTTGCTCCTCTGATTTATCAAGGACTTTCTCCACAATCAGTACATGTCTTTGAGCAATCCATTTTATTTTCTGAGCCACTGTCACCATTGTAAAAGCAGTCTGATCAAAAGAACTTTTCTCTCCCCATCAGACTTTGTAGAAATAAAAGACCTGCTTTCAAACAAATGAAAAATCTGAAAAATTCTGAAAGATACAAGTAGTTGAAACCCATAGGTTGGAAAGGAAACATCAGAAAAATTCCGATGCCTACCACGCTTCATAGAGTGGAGGTTTTGATATATTCTTATCATTGTACTAATTACATAACAAATTATTCTTAGCCAAGCCTTAGCTCGTGTTCCCTATTCCCTTTCATAGTCAGGATTCATTTTAAGAGTGACTACATAGCCTAGATCACAGAAATACAGAATGCCAGCTGTTCTAGAAAGAGGCTCTTTACCTGATGATGAAAAGTCTATCAGCACTGTTTCTGCCAATGTTCCCATTCAAATACAGTTTTAAGCAAGGACTTCAAATGTAAATGTACCATGAATAATTATGGGGCAGTTTACATTAGTGCTAGTGCAACACTGACAAGGAATGTGTCATATTCCTATTCCAAATGTGCTTTTAGCTCTCTTCTCCACATTTGCTTTGTAATTGTGTGTAACAGACCTGTTTTCCAAGAGGAGCCTAAATTGATAAAAGGCTGCTGGGTGGTTGAGAAGTATTTACAAGTTGGATAAATACCCACTGATATTATCTCAGATGCTTTTATGTTACACAGGAAGTGGAGATATTTCCCTTGTAAGGATTGTGAAGCTGGGGGTGAGGCGGGGGTGTCTGCTTTTAAAAGTAGAAGGAAGGAGTGGTAGGAACAGCAGGTTCCTCAGATGCAGAACAACAGTTTGTAAATAGAAAATCCTAAAGTAACAGTGAACAGCTTCCTGAGAAGGGAGGGGACAGGAAGTGGATATTGTGAAAAACACAATAGGGAAAAACCACATGCAAGAAGACAATGAGAGCAAAAACCAAGAAAGCAACAGACCGTGAAAGCTGGGCCAGCTGAAAACATCCCATCCCAGCTGGTCACAGGGTGTTGCTGAAGGAAAATCCTGCATGCTGAGGACACTTGCCAGTGCCTACACGCTTTCCTTCCAGGTAAGGAACAAACTGCCAAGACACGAGTGGAGCAGAGATCTGTGCTTTAAGGGTTTTAGGGGATTGTCCCTGCATTGTGTCAGCTCTCTCCTGCATATCAGAGAAGAATGACTGGAGTAACAGCTGGGAACTGTTAAGTGCTCCTGTTACTGTTCCCCATACAAACAGCACTTGGAAGAACTGTAGATGAAGCAGGAGCATCTCCAACCTAAGCCATGCTTCACATCATTCCACTGAAAGCTCAGTCTAGTTTCTCAGTTCGTGGCTGAACATTTCCATGGTCCGTGTCCTGAGCACCAGGAAACCCAGCACTGCCACAGGTGGGATCCCACCCTGTGGGAAGGGACCCCCAAGGATCAAGTCCAACTCCTGGCCCTGCACAGGACACCCCAAGACTCACACCATGTGCCTGAGAGCGTTTGCCAAACGTTTCTTGAAGAGCTGACTGCTTTTCTGTTTCTGCTTCTTCCATTTCCATGTGGTACTGAGGGAGCACATCACCAGCCCTTACACAAACAAGCTCATGATCAGGAGAGGAGAGTTACCAACAGGAACCCACAAATCCCTAAACACTGCTCAATGGTATGATGACCACTTGTGATAGGGTACAAATTAATATCCTACTGTCACCCTTAGCAGTGGAAATGGCAGAAGGTCCTTTTGTAGTGTTATGGCTGACAAGCTTTGTCAGGAACAAGCAAAAACTGGAGGACGTTCTCCAGCTTCCATGGGCTCTGGATTGACAGTGCTAATTGACAAGAGAGAAGGGCAGAGATTCACCTGGCTGTCACAGTGTTTGTGGCACATACCACAGTTTAAGGATTAGCAAAAAGAAAGCCTGTGCTTTCTCTGACCTGCTAACACTGATCTGTAGTGCTCCTCTGCATCCACATGGATGCTGTGTTCATGTTACACCCAGTAAAAACTTCATCCTAATCTGCACCTAGTCCAGAAGAGATAAAACTGCACACAAGGAAAGAAAGGTTAATGAGGAAAGCAAGGGAGAAGGAAGCTTAGAAAAGAAGCACAAGGAGAAAGGAACCCAGTCTGTTATATAGCAACAAGAAGAAATATATTTAAGGAATTTTAAAAGGCAAGCTGAAGAGGAAAAAACCACTACTAAAGCAAGGTAGTACACCCAGAAGAAAATACTTATAAAACGTTTTTACTTACTAAACCATCTGGATTACTAATCAGAAGTTCTTATGTTTTAATTTAATTGAAAGGAAAATGCTTAGAAAAAATGAAAGCTGTTCTTCTAAGTGATAGAAAATAATACCAGATAATTAAAAATTATGTTTTATAATAAAATGTTCCTCCTAGCAACATCTTCTAACTGTTGGTGATGGACTGTGGGGCAATGGTGCATCAATAACTTGAATATACCCTGGTGTGATATAATCACAACATGTATTTTTCTCCATGCAGTAAAATTTATCCTCTGCTGCATTTAGTTAACTTTATTGAAGGATCAACTCAGGAACTACTCTGAGTACTGAAGTTTATGTAAACGAATTGAGAGGTATAAATGGGTATCACAACCACCAACATAGTTTTATGTTAAAACAGGCAGGGTAGTTCTTCCAGTCTAGGTAGCAGTTATAGTCTGCATTAACCTTTTTGAAGACACTGTTTATAAAATAACAACAGAATACTGTAAGGATATGTAGAGCAGTGAAAGCTTCATAAAACATTTGCTGGGATAATTGGGCCCCATTTCCTTATGGTTATTAGAAATATTAATTGGAGACCCCAGTCCTTACTGCCCCTCATCTGCACTGGCAGTGTCATGGGGGCTCAGGAGGATCCTCACTGATGAAAAGGAGACCAGCCATTCCTCCAGCATGAGCCTTTTTGATCTCCAAGACAGACTGCAAATAATGCCTTTGTCCCCCCACTTCCTTTGTTTTACAGTAAGAAAATCAGAACTAAAGCAAAACCAAGCAAACAAAAATAAAACACCCCCCCCAACCTCTGTATTTTGCACGTGTTTATAATCGCCTGGAGGACTTTTCGAAGAATTAGATGGCAGAGGGAGGAGGAGAATGTGTTTCCTGACCTGGCCCACACGTGCTCCACCTCACAAAGCCCCAGTCTGCCTTTAAGGCCTTAATGGCTGCAGCCCCTCATCTCTCCTGTTGTGGTTTCCTCTCTGCTGGTTGCATCTCTCACGTCAGCGGCTGAAATTGCTTTTTCCCTTCCCCCTTTTGTACCGGCCATACTCCTCTTTTCAGTTCTGCCTCGTTAGCTATTTTGAGCCACGCTTGCTATCTCCATGGCAGCAGTCCATTCACCCAGATAATAAAAAAACAAAATAAAAATTAAAGGGGTGGAGAAGTATGAAGCTGAGAAGAACCGGAGACTTCCACACAGCTGTACTCCCACGGCCCTCGCTCCGAGCCACGCTGCCGCGGGCGTCACGCCACGGGCAAGGAGGCGTAGGGAAGGGTCCTAGCTCGGAAACACGGAGCCCCAGCACAGCAAAATCCATGTTCCCAAAGATGCCTTTGGGAAAGGGTGCTCGGTCCCTCGAGCCCCCGGCATCCCAACTGCTCCCACGGGCGGTCCGGACGCGGGAAGCAGCGGAGCGGCGGATAAGGGGGCGCTCCCGCGGGTCACCCCGGGGGTCTCCCGGCCCCCCCGCCCCGCTCAGCCGCCCCTCTCCAAATAAATCAGCACCATGACTACTTCTGGGCATGGAACAAAGAGGATGCTCTCCCGGGGCCCCGCGCTGCTCCTGGCGCCGCTGCTGCTCCTGTGCCGAGGTAACCCCGGTCCCGCCGCCGCGACCCCTGTCACTGTGATTTTCTGTTTGTTTGTTTTGGGGTTTTGTGTCCGGTTTTGTGTTCGTTTTGAACTATTTGTGTTTATTTTATACCTGTCCCCCCTCCCCCGGTGTTATTTAGGGCCCTTTCCCCCATCCCAGCCCTCCCTCCCCCGGCGCTCCGCGCAGCGCTGCGGGTGGAACGCGCTCCGGGCTCGGGCTCTGGGGCGCCCCGAGAAGTCCCGATCCAGCCCCGCATCCCTCCCGTGTGTCCCCTGTCCCCACGCGTGTCGCGGGCTCCCGGCCCCCTGCTGCCCTCCTGTCTCGGCCGCTGCCGATTTGGGGTGAAAAAAGGGAAAGTTTGGGCTCGCCGGAGCTCTGGGGATGGATAAGATTGGGATTTGCGGTTTCCCACGGGGCGGCCGACCCCCGTTCCTCCCCGATGCTCCTCGCTCTTTCTGGCTCCCCATGGGCGCGGGTAGGGGGAAAGGTATGCAGGTGTTAAATCCCTTCGGTGACAAAATACTTGTGCAACCTTTCTCGAGCTTATTTCCGAGGAGGACGGGTTTGGTGGGCTGGCGGGGAGCGGGCTCTGGCCCTTGGCTGGGCTCAGGTGGGATTCCCTCACGGCCAGCTGCGAGGCAGCGCGCCCGGCCAGGGAGTGCGGCTGCGAGATGCTCTTCCTCTCTTATTTTCTGTTTCTTTTTTTTTATTGTTTCCCCCCGCAGCTGGACTTGGGAGCAGCGTTTGGGGTCCCAAATGTGGGTGTTTTCCTGGGAAGGGCTCACCCAGGCTGCCAGAGCGCTGCCCCTGGGAAAGTCTTTAGCAGGACTTCACTCTGGGGACGTTCTCCTCTGCGCGCTCCCTGGCAGATGCTGTTCCTAATAAACAGGGGTTGTTAAAAGCAAATTAATTAAGGTGCATCGGCGCCGAAGTTGCTCGGGGATTGGTTTAGCGTTTACTGCTTCTCGGGACGGTGCTCGCGTTTGGCCGCGGCGTGAAGCTTGGGCTGCTGAGGAAACTTCACGGGGGTTTTAGGAATGTGCCTCAATGCGAGGATTTTAGGTGAAAAAGGAGCGATCCATGGGAGGGGTCAGCTCTTGGGGAGGGCACAGGGAAGGCGTTGTGGTGGGGAAGTGCTTTCGGAAAGGTTCCTACAGGAAGAGCAGGAACAATTTGCTGGGAAGGAGGCACCATCCTTGGGGACGCACAGAAGGTGGACACAGGGAGTCCCTGCTCTGCTCACCCCAAAAATCACTGCTCGCCCCTGCCCTCCATCATCTCCCTCCTTGGCCGGGCTGTGTGCAGCCACGGCGGCACCTGGAAATCCTCCTGAGCAGGACACGGGGCCCGGGGTGCAGAGTCTGGGGTGCAGGGCATGGAAAAGGGGGTGCAGCTTGTGGGGACTAGGGCACCGAGCACAGGACACAGGGCACGGGCTGCCTGTGGGTCAGCACTGCCCCGCGGAATGGTGGCTTTCCCTGGGCACTGCGATGCCCTGTGCAGCTCTTATTTTATTGAGGAGTTAGGCACAGCAAAGGAGCAGGTTTCTGTATTTTTAAAAAAATCTTTTTCATTTATTGCTTTGACATATTAATGCTAATCTTTCCCCTGATATTCCCCCCCTCCCGTCTTCTCCTGTGTGGGTAGCTACCATGGTGAGATCGGGCTGTGGGTGTAATTCTTCCAGAGCTCTCAGTGCTTAAACATATGGAAACCCACTTTGAAACAGTTTGTGGCTGCAAACCCTACCGACGTCTCCATCCCTCCCCGCTGCTCCGAGCCCTCCCCGCTCGGTGTGCGCGCCGGGAACTCGCAGTGCGCTCTCAGCTCGAGCTGTGAATTACCAACGCCTTCCCCGCCTGCGCCTCTCTCCTCTCTCGGCCGTAGCATCCTTCTGCTTCCTTAGCGGAGCGCTGCCCCTGCCCGTCCCACCCCTGGCGTGTGGGGCACACACAGAGATGTCCGCGTGTGCACAGGGGGTTTGTGATCAGGGGAAAAGCTCTTCAGAGAGAGGCGAGCGGCGGCAGAGCCCGGGACCGCCTCCCTCCGGGGCTGTGCCGCTCTTCCTGCAGCTCGCTCCGAGATCCGAGCCGCTTTTCCTCCTCCTGTGGATCACACAGGGGCTAACGAACCGCAGCTCGGTTTGGGTTTGTTGCAGACGGGGAGAAGAGACACCTGCGTGAATCATGCCGCGGTGCTGCCATCTCCGCAAAGCTCCCGGCTCACACAGACGCTCGCGTTGGGCTCTTGCCATTTTTTCCTCTATTTATTTGCCTTTTCTCCCTCCCTCCCTCCCTTCCCCCTTGCCGGGGCCGGCTCTGGGCAAGGCTGCGTTGCGATGCACCAAGGCTGAGTTTTCTCCAGCCTCTTCCAGGCGGGTGGCATTCTGTCCTCCTGTCAGGCAGGTCCCCTAAATAGCCTCGTGAAGGTCCAATTAAGAGATCACTGTCCTGCCCCGGGTCCCGGCGGCCGGGCTGCTGGCGAGCACAGGGTGTTGCGTGTGTGCTTGGCAGCCGAGGGCCGCTCACGCCGAGCTCGAGGATGTCTCCGGCTGGCAGCGGGCCCCGTTTGTTGCTGCCATCTAGGCAGGGTTTTGGCCGCCTTCCTTGCTGGCGGCGGCGGAGCTGTCTCTCCGAGCTTATATGAATAGGTATCCTGCGAGCGAGCTGGATGAGTTTACCTGAATACATTTTTTGTGTTTTGCTGCCTGGTGCTGTGTCACAGCCCCGGAGAGGGTGCGGGGACGCGGGGCAGGGCAGAGCAGGAGCGGGGCGTGTCCTCCATCCATCCATCCATCCATCCATCCCCGCCGGGATGCGCTTGTCAGCAGCGCCTGAGGAACGACCCGCGCTCGCTTTTACACTCCGGCTCCGCGGGGGCGTGGGTGGAGAGACATTATGCTTATTTTATTATGTGTCCCTGTATCACTCTGCCTAATATGGAGACACTTTTTTATTCAGAGGCTCTTTAGGAACAGGAATGAAAGAGCTGTGTTATCTGCTGTACAGTAGATATGCAGAACACGATCGTACAAACTGTTGGAATGTAGGTTATTTCCCCCAGATTTGTGCAGAGCTCTCAACGTTTTATGCAATGACTGTTGGAACTGATGTGAAGTGGGGGATAGTGGGCTGGGGGGAGAAGTCTGAAGTTATTTTAGTGCCTTTTGCTCCAGCATCCATTAGAGCAGAATATTTTAGATACCCTGATTTTACTTCCCATCAGCATAAATCTAGACCAGCTGCTCTGAAGCCAGTGGAGCTGCTCTGGATTTATGCATTGCTGCTGTGATTGGCATTGGGCTCTCTGGGAATGCAGGAGCCAACTCTGTGACTTGTCTTGCACAGCATTTTTCACCACAAAATCTCCTGTCACTGGCACTGCATCCTCCTTTCTGTACTTGAAATTGAGTTTTGAGTTTTGATTATTTTCTTCAATTTGTGGGGCTTGGTCACAGAACTCTGTTCACTGACACCTGACTCTGGCTGATCGAGTCTCTGGTGGTTTGAATACCAAAATAATCACATTAAAATATAAAAATCAATCAAGTGCAATTAATTTGCTGTAATTTATTGCTGGGAATGATAGTCACTCCCAGCCCTATTATCTCTGTGTTTAAAGCAGCTCAGTGAGGCGAGGAAGGTACGAGCCCAGGAGCAGCTGCAGGAGGTCAGAGCAGAGGGTTGCCAAGACTGGGACAGGGTTTGTGTCTCTGGAAGGATTTTTTGGATGAAGGATGCATTCCTGAGCCAGAGATGGCTCCATTTATTTAATTGCTGCATTGGGTTTGCCATCATGCATTTGGTTGCTCTTTGAGCCCAGGCAGCAGTCCCTGGGCAAGGACTCCCTGGTTTCAAAGTGCCTGGCGAGAAGAGTCTGTGCACCACGGAGGGATTTGGGTGACACAGGGCTTCAGGCTGTGCAGGGTTTTGGTGCCAGCGGGATGGAGATTCCACCCTGCTGACCCCACATAGCTCCTCAGGAATGTGTTTTACAGCCAGGCTGCTCAGGAGGCCTGTGCTGGCTGTGTCCCTTTGCTGAAAGGTGGAGGAAGGGGTTTCATTACTCGTAATGTTGGGTTATGGCAGCTCATGCTGCTTGTGCTGGCCTTGGTGGTTGGTGCTGGTGTGGAGAACAGGCTTTGCTGTGATGGAAAAGACCATCACCCAGCCCTGTGTGTCGTGGAGGTGGCTGCAGACCTGTCCTGGCTCAGAGGAGTGAAGGAGAGGTGGCAGCCCCATAAGTCCTGCACGAAACAAGCAAAACCAAGATCTTCTGGCCTTAATAAACCTCCCCGTGAAAGAGAAGCCATCCCACCAAAATAAATACTGTCAGCCCAACAAATTTACTCCACTGAACTCGATTCCCCGTTCCCTCCTTGCCTAAATATAACAAATGCCAGTTAATGACAAGCAGTGACTTGGTTTGTTGGCACAGCTTTAGCTCTTAGCCCTGTCAGTGGCTCAGTGATGTGCTGGCACGTGGTGCTTTCCCAACTCTGCCTGTCACATCCTCTTGCATGAAGTGCCACGGGGGTGTGGGGGGTGAGTTACCATGTGGTGCTCGGGATGTCGGGGAAGATGCTCTGGTTTCACGCTGCCGGGAGTTTCCCAGCTGGCATTTCAGGGGAAGCAGCTCCCACGTGAGGATGGACAGGCAGAAATGGCAAGCAAAGAGGTGTCTGGAGATAGTTTACAGGGAGGGGATGGGGTTTGCTCCATGTCTGGCTTTCCCTGGGTGTTCCCATCGCCCTCGGTGACAATGGGAAGTAAGCCCAGGGCTGCTGGAGTGTGTGTGGTGGGTGAGCTCCTTGTGGCTTTGCTCTTTGGGCAGTACCTCACACAATCTGCTTCAAGGTAAATATTAACGTTTTTTTCCACACTACCCAAAAATTCTCTTGCAACACACTTTGAGCTTTTCTTTGTTTGCATAAATGTTTGTTTCTGACAGCATTCAGAGAGCTGCATGAATTTATGATGTGCTCCAGATTGAAGTGTACTTTTATTCCTTCTCTCTTTTTTCCTTCTTTCCCCCCCCTAAAAAACACTTTCCTCCCAAATTTTGGTGATGAAATGGCAGGAGGAATGCATATTTCAGCAGGCTATTGAGAGGCAATGTAAACACCATCTTTCATGGAAAATCAGTTTGTTCAAGTCCAAAAGCAGCCCAGCTTCTCCACTTGATCAATTTGCCTGTCGTAGGAGATGATTTTAAAAGTGGTGATTATGTCCTTTCTTGTCTCCTGCAACTTCAGGCAAGGAGAGAAAATGAAGTGTAGCATTTGATTTTAACTCTGTTGTGTTTTTTCCCCCTGATTTCCTTTGGTGATGGTGGCAGTCAGAGAGGGAGCACAGGGGTGCCCTGAGGGGCGAGGCACAGCCAGGAGCAGAGGGGTTTGCACGGGGCTGCCCTCTGCTGAGTAAACTAATTGGAAACTGCACGTCAGGCAGCTCTGCTCATCCCACCGTGCCTGCACCAGCTGCTCCTCGGGAGCTGCTCTGCCCCATCGCTCCCCCTGCGCTGGGGACGGGACCTGCAGGGGCAGGAAATGGTGACGTTTTTTAGTGACAAAGCTGCTAAATCTCGGGGAGAGGGTGCTCGGCGCTCTGTGGTTGCATCCTCCCGCCTGGGGATGGTGCTGCCATCTGCTAAAAGGCTTTACAAAAACCACGGGTGTGGCTGTGGGGAGGGGATGGTGTGAAACCACCCGTGCTGGGCAGCTCTAGCTTGGCATTGGTGATGGGAAAAATATGGAGAAAAGTCTGCTGCTGCAATTCAGGCTGGGGCTAAATGGAGGAGCAGGGATCAAAATCCTCCTGGTGGCCAAGCCAAGGGGCTCAGCAGGCTCCAGAAATGGTTTTTCCTCTGGTGGCAGCCCCTGGGATGTGTGGGAGATGGTGCCTCTGGCCAAGCAGCTGTGCTGAGCCCGTTTATCCACACACACATTTGGAGAGTTTGGTTGTGGGATGAGGGAGCCCTGAGGGGAACCAACCTGAGCAGGAAAAGCATTTCTGCTAGAGAGAGAGGAAATGTCATCCTCATTACCCCACAAATAAAATCCTTTAGAAGGTTAAATGAGAGGTGCAGGTACATTTGGGGTTTTTTGTTTAGCTTGTATGGAAACATTTCAAAAACAGATGGCAAAGCAGAGATTTATTTCCCTTTAAGTGCAGAGGGCTGGTGCACAGGACCTTATCTGCTTGTGGGCCCTGTAATAAACCTGCCAGCAGGTGATTTAAATCCAGTTTTTCTGATTGGGAGAGTAGTGAAAGGAACAGGGTTTATGTTACTTAGGAATTTTATGGGCAATGTTAGATTTTTAAGATGCAGGAATGATCAGGGCACGGCTCTGTAGCACCGGAGACATTCATTTCTTTAATAAAGGATCTTCCCTGAGTGAGAAAAATGAACCATTTTCCATTATTTAGCAGCTGAGCTGCTGTTGCTGTTTGCATGAGTGACAGATGCAGCTACTTTATATCTCAGTTTAGGAGTTGTTGTCAATTAGCCACAGCTTTTTGCTTAGCAGCAAGACTTTGGCCACAATGAAGAAGGAGGGCTGTCAAATGGATGCTGCAGCTCTTGGAACAAATATTTGTGCTGCAGCTTCAGAAAAGGATGAAACTCACACCAAAAAAAAAAAAAGAAAAAAGGCAGAGCCCCTGTGCCCTATAAAGGAACCCTTGAGCAGATGGAGCAGGTTTCCATGCAACGAGCAGTAATTAGAAACTCAGCTAAGAGTTGGTAGCTGCTGACTGGTCTTGGTACCCAGATTTTTGGTTGGAAAAGGGGAAAATCCAGGATGAATTTTGGAAGGAGCTGGTCTGGAGGTCTGTGTGGGGCAAGTCCCTGGTCAGTGTGAGCACCTGGTCTGGTGAAAGACAAGAGCCATCCACCCCCAGTGTCCCCGACTGTGGGGCCACAGCAGCCTGAAATGTCCCCGGGGGTTTTCAGGGGCACTCAGAGATCTGGGGGGGCAGCAGGGACTGGTAACACAAGGTCTGATTGTCTTTCACTGAGTGCAGAGAGGACACAACACAGTAAAACAGGCTTTTAAAAAGGTTGCACCAGAGGCACTCAGAGAGGATGGTAAGAGCTTTGTGAAAGCAGCAGAGCTCTCTCTCAGGGTAAGCTCAAAGGCCAGCGTGCCTCAGCCTCTCCAAATCACGGGAATTAGAGCTGGAAAAGCTGGCAAATGAAGTGCCTTTCCCATCTCTGGTGGTTGGGTACAGGCTGTTCCTGAGCATGGCTGGTTTTCAGCGATGCAGGACTTGTGCTGCCTCCCTTGGCAGAGATCTTCACAGCCCATTAGACCTCTCCCGTAGCCCGCCCACACTTTTCCTTCTTTGCTTCATCCCATCAGGTTGGCTCAGGTTGTTGGATGACCTGAGTTCCCAACTTTCCATCCCTATCACCCATGCAAAGCTGAACCCAGGCAAGTCTAATTAAATGGGGACAAATGGTTCAACAGTCAGTGGGAAATGCTCAAAAAATAAAGGAGCTGGGTCTGGCATGTAAATACTCAGCATGTAAATACATTTACAGCTGGAGGTTATTTGGAGAAGAGAGGGCAGGGGCTTGAAGCACACGTGGTGATGAGCCATAGATTATGCTCTGGAAACACTCAGAAGGCAGATACAGTCCCACTATCTAATTCATCTCCCACTAAGACATTCTGCTCCAAGGTGTTTGGAAATAATGGAGTAGCTTAGATACTAACATTATTAAATCCTCATCTCTGACAGCTATGAGAATTAATATACAGAGGTTTCTTCCACTTTTCTTCCTTTTTTTTTTAATGCAGTTACTCATTTTGGGTCTTTTCCTTAAGAGTAGCTCACTGAAAGATATTAGCATGAATATTGGTGCAAAAAAGGCTCAACTCCATTAAAGAGGAGGAACAAGAGATAAGCAGAACACAGCATGAATTTTATTGCAGCTGAGATATTTTTTTGTCTTTTCAAATATTAATCATTTATCATTCTTTCACCTGTAGATCTCAAAGGCCTTTAGAGAAAAAAGTGGGTACCATCAAAGCCGTTGTCTGTCCTCTCCATCATCCCCAGGAGGTTCCCTGGCGCAGCAGCCCAAGGTCTAAGCCCTGCTGGCAGGAGAGCAGAGGTGTTGGGTGAAGCTGGGCCCTGGGGTCATTTTTTGGTGGTTTTTGCTGCTGCTCTTTAGGGGTTGAGGCTCACCTTGGACAGAGGTTTGCTGAGGCTGCTGTTAGCCCTGGTGTGCTGAGCACAGCTCAGGCTCTGTCTCCTCCTCCACATCTCAGCCCTGCCTTGTTTTGGTGCCTGAGGCTCTTGGCACCTCCAAGCCCCACCCAGGGCAGTGCTGAGGCTCCCTGTAAGGGCTCTCTGTGTATCCCAGAGTTGGAACTGCTTGGTTCTTCTGCTGGGTTTGATTTGCACCAGCCCATTGCAATCTTTATGGGAAGTCATAAGCAGAAAGGAAGAGATGGAATTGTTGTTCTTTATTGCTAAAATCAAAGGCAGTCCTGCAGAGGAGAGCCCAGATAGTGGTGCCCCTCTCATCATCTCCTTGGTGTGATGAAGCTGGACAGGCCATGGGACCGGGGATATCTTTTTAGGGACTGTACTGAGGAGCTGTTCTTCAGGCGTGCCCATTTACACCCCAAATCTCCGTGTTGTGCACCTTATTTCATTTATTACAGCGCCAGAATGAGATTATTAGAGTCTGGGGGACAAGTATCAGCTTCACAACTTCAGCTGTGTCTTCTTGAAGCATCCTGCTCACCCAGAGTTAGAGCATCTCCCTCCCCTTCTCTGGGCACACTGCAGCCCAACACATTAAATGTGTGAGAAGGCTTTATTGCATTTAACCAAACAGAGAAAGCCACAGGGCTTTGGTTCCTGCACCAACCAGCAAACGCTCAGAATGTTTCCCAAACTGCCCCCACACCTCAAAGGGCTGAGGGCTGGAGCAGCCCCAGCTCCAATATGTGTCTGTCAAATCCTCATCCCTTGAGTGTGCAGAGTCTGGGAATTGTTGTAACAGACTCTGTGAGACTTCATCATCTGAGTTATTACCTCCAAAAGTGAGTTATCTCCCTCAGTGGCAGTCTCCTATTGAAAACCATCTCTTTCAACAGGGCACTTGCATTTATTTACTGAGCAGCTTCTCCCATTTGTATAGTCATTACTCCTTGGACTGGGTTTGAATTCAGAGCATCCCATTGTGGTACTTAAAGAATTAATTACAGTGATGAAAGAATTCCTCTAAAGACTTCTATGAATTGGTCTGGTTGAAGTGTTTTAGCTTTGCTTCAATTGGTGCAGCTCTTGTCAAAGGATAGTGAGAAAATGCATGGGTCAGTGATTTAGATGAGGCAAATTACGTTAAAAAAATTGATTTGATTTAGAAAGTGAGCTTTCAGATCACAGGGAATTGCCTGCTTCTTTCTCTGCCGTGCTGATTCTCCCTGAAGATGAGCAGAGGCAGATAATTCAGGGTTAAAGTAAGTGGCTCTTGTAAAAGGTTTGTCAGAGAGCAGAGGAGAGATGGGCTGACACACATCTTTAGATAAACCATTATTGACCCATATATTGCTATCTGTGCATCAGCTGGAGTTACAGACGGATGGGGATGCTTGCAAACACACTCAGGCAGTTCATGCGGCTGGCTAAAGAATTGAGTCCTTGTTTTTAGGTTTGGCTTTTCTTTTTTTCTCCCCAGAGATGGTTTTTCCATAGAGCATGCCTTCAGAGCTGGCACAGATCTGGGAGTGTGTGCTGTGTGGCTGCCTTAGCCAGCCCCGCGTTGCCTGGCTCTGTGCTTAGTCATTCCTGGGGCTGCCAGTTTGCTTTCCCCGAGCTTTTTCACTTCCTCGGATCAAACTGACTGTTTCCTCCTTTTGTCCCTTGCCTTCATCTTAAAGGGGCTGCACTCCCCGGGCTGCGGTGGGGTGATGCCCAACAGGTCGGGCAGCGTCCCCTGGGGGGGATCGTTCCTAAAAAGCACCTTGTGAAGGAGCAGCTCCCTCCCCTGCAGGCTGAGGGGTTTCTGCTCCCGGCCCAGCTGTGTTTTACCTGTGGGAGTGGTGGGTTGTGAATGCAAAGGCTGCTGGACCCACCTTGTTCCATTCCTGAGTCCCTTTGAACGGGCTCTCCGAGCCTGTCAGGGAGGCAGGGATGGAGCCTGGCAGAGTCTCAGCCTGCACTTTGTAAAATTTGTCTTTTTTAAAAAAAGTTCGGGAGATGACTTTTGCCTAGCAGTGCTTTTTGTTTCTTTCTCACCTTGCAGAACCCTCTAGGTCACAGCTTGTTTTTGGAATGCTGGAGAGACCTCATTTGGTCTGTCTGGCACTGGTGGTGTTTGTCTCCACAGCCTCAGCCCCAGCAGCTCCCTTGGCGTGAAAATCCAGGATTTGGGGCTCTGCTGGGCTTGTGCCATTCCCTGTCCCCCAGGGTGGGCACCAGAGAGGGGCAGAGCCCGTGTGGACACAGTGGGGTCTGTGACAGGGTTGTGTGCACATTCCTGAGCTTGCAGAGAGCCTTTTCCACAGCCCAGCCTCAGGCTGGGAAGTGAGATGACAAGTGCAAGGAGAGAAATGATGCTGGGGAGAGAGCTGGAACGGAGCCTCCCGCCAGCAACTGAATTCGAGGCTGCAAAAAGAAGTTGCAAAAGTAGCAATCCATCTGTCCACTTAGTGGGAGAAGCCTAAGATCATTTCACAGTAATCAGCCCCCTGGTGTTCAAAAAAAACCCGACCAGAAATACTGCAGGTTTTTGCTTTGCTGTGGGTAACTGGCGAAATCTAAAGCAAATCAATGTTCTCAGAGGCTGTGGGGCCTTTTTCCCTCCCTCTTTTTGACAAGTAGGGGCTATATCCAGTTAAAAATAATACAAGAAACAATAGACTGTCTTTGCTTTTTTTAAATAACCATGTTTGTTGCCATACATTTCAGAGGTGTCCTATCCTCACTGAAACTCTGTGGTTAACTACCAGCAGAGTTATTGGCAAGTGGCTGTTTTTCTGCAGGGCCATCTTCCCTGACCTCACAGTTGCACATGCCCAAGGTGCTGCATTGTGCAGGTGCATTGCCATGCTGTGGCTGCTTGGCTGGATCAGTATCTCCATTAAAAGCCACGATATTCAGGGATTTTAATTTGGTTGTAAAAAACTTGCTCCAGGCGCTACAAAGTTCGGGACTGTTTATTTATTTATTGCAATCTCATTTTATCCTTCCTTTCCCCCCCAGTGTGAGGGCATAGAGGAAACAGGCTCCAAAGATGCCTCTTGATTCTTGCTTATGTGATTTGAGAAACATTGGGCTGGAGGAAGAACACTGATTTCTGCCTCTGTGTGTGGATTAAATTAAAGATTAAAGGCGAGGTTGCAAATGGGGGGTTTGAACATGCCAAGCTTGAAGGTGCCCATGAGGAGCCCTTCATACAAGACATTACTGGAGAAAGGTGTTCAGGGTGGGGGCTGCCTCATGCCAGGTGTGGGTGGCACGTCCCCACGGCCCCTGGAAGGATGTCCCTGCTGTCCCCAGCCAAGGCTTTGGGGAGCAGAACTGGACCTGAGCACAGGAGTGAGGCACAGCAGGGCTTTGCTGTGCAACCAGAGGCACCGAATTGCAGCAGATGCTTTGCTGCTGCACAACAATTTGTAAGTAAAACACAACTTGCCATCCTGATTAGGTTAAGCGTTTAAATTCATTTGTGATTTTTTTTTCTCTCCCCTGTATTGTGTAATTAGCAACACGTGATGGTTACATTAGCTCAGTTAAAAGTTATAATGGTTAATTTGCACATCAAAGCCTCCCCGTGAATCAAGAGGAGCAGAGCTAGTGTGGAGTACCCACATAACACATGAACATGTCCCTGCCTGCTCCAGGGGCACCACGGAGCCTCCAGAGAGGTGGTTCCTGGTGCCTCAGTCCTTCTGTGAGCGTCCCTGTGCCCCACGTCACTCAATAAATGACAGGACGGGGCCGTTCCGTTCTTGCCTCTCAGCTGGGGGTGATGCATCCTAAAGCACCGACTGACCGTGCACCTGGGAGCACTTAGAAGTCATGATGTTAAATCTCTGGTGGTTCTGGTTGCTTTGTGGATACAAGCATTGCTCTAAAGTGTTCTGGGCAAATTCTGACTATCTTTACCCCGGTTAATCTTTGATTATCATGAGTCTTGCCTGAAGGTTTCGTAAGTCAGATCGGAGCTCTAACTAGGAAAGAGCCTTGTTCAAGCAAGCCAAAACCAACAAGAAAACTACTATAAGCTAATTATAACGAATGTCTTCTTTCTTTCTTATCTAGTCATAATATTGTCTTTCTTTCCACCTTCTGCTGAGCTGTGAAAATATTCTGCAAAATGCTATTTTTTGAGTTGATGGAAAAGTACACCCCTGTCAACAATATTTTTCTATTGTTCATCAGAGACAGGCTTCATAACAGAAAAGATCTGTGCTGGAAAAGTACATCAGCTGCAAACAGTTGATTCAAAGTCATCATCAGCTGCAAACAGTTGATTCAAAGTCATCTCAAATAGCAGGGAAGGTGTTTGAGTTCCTGCTCCAGCTGGAGTTGAAATGCAGCTTCCAACATTTCAGAGACACGAACGGTGCAGGTCATAATAATGTGTTACCTTTTTCACCAAAGATGGGGTTTATATGATATCTTCCAGTGGAAAAAGGTCTGGAGGAGTTAAAATATTTAAATATCAAGTTCCTGCATGAAGGTGCCACCTCCTTCCCCAGGGCACTGTGGAGGTCATGGACATGTGGGTGAGTGGAAAATGAGTTCCCACCTCTTTTGGTTCGTGTACCTGTCTGTGTGTCCGTGCACATGGGTGCACTGATGTTAAATTGGTGGGGTGTTAAATGTTTCACTTTCCCAACCATCAATTTCAATTGAATTTCATAAGCCATTAAAGTTCTCTGCTGCTTTCTTTGCTCTTCCAGTTATGTGAGCTCCAGCCATTTAGCTGTGGGTCCTGAGGCATGATTGCTCTGTGGAGCAGCAAAACTAAATTGGTTCCTGATGTAAAATCTTTTTATATATATATATATACATATAATTTTTTTTATCTCTCTAACTCAGTGTGATTGGTGTTGCAATGTTGGGCTGATGATGGGAATCTTCAAGCTTGGCTTTTTCTGGTCCAGTTCTGGATTCCTCTCCACAGCATCTTTTAAAAGGCTTTTGTGCCTGGCTTGAATGGCAAAGACTTATAGAGGAAGAGGTTTTTCTGGTTTGTTTGTTTTTTAAAAAGATACTTGTCTTTAAAATCATGGTGGAAAGATTAGACTGGGGTTTTGGTTTTCTCCCTGTAGAAATGTTTATGAGGATGGTAGTTATTTGGATCAAAAGAGATCTTTTGGCAGTCGTCTGACTTTGATTCAGTACTGGCAGTGAGACAAATAATGAAAAAGCAATCATTTCCCCTTCTCCCACTTTTATTCTCAGGATAAATGAATGGTTAAGAACTCTGTGCTCAAAAATAATTGCTCATGGCTCTTACAGAAAAAAAAAAATGAAAATCCATAACACTCACCCTTTAAAAAGATGATTTGATCTTTCCTGTTGGTTTGTGTTTTGCACTATTGAGTGTCTTTGCTGCCAGTCTGAGGCTGAACTGGACAAAGTTGGTGTGTGAAGGCTTTGTAGGTTGAGTCTGAGGGAAGGAAACCTGGATAAGTAATTTCACCACTTTGGAAAGCGTTTCCCTTGGTGGGCGTTGAGCAGGGGGGATCAAGCAGGGTCTTGCTGTCAAGGTCCACTGGTAAAAGTGTTTTGCACAGCATAAAGATAAAGAATTTGACAGAATACAAAATGAATGGGGAAAAAAGTGTAACTTTAATTTGCCATGTGGTTTTAAAGCAGCTCCAACATCTCCTCAAGTGTGTGAGTGGCTGCAGGGACCTGCTGGGCAGTTCTCAGTGTGCTCCTCCTCCTCCAGCTGCCTGGGGCTTGATGAACAGACTGAGGTGTCCACCAGTGCTTTGCCAGGATTTCTCTCCTTCCTTTCTCTCCTTTTGTGGCAGTGGATGTGGGGATGAACTGCCATATTTTACACCTTCCCTAGCAGCCAAATGGTGCTGAGCAGCCAAGCTGGCTGCCCATCCCAAGGGCTGTGCACTTCACCTGCCTGGAGCACCAACCTCCCATCCTTTCCAGCAAATCCAGGCAGAAAAGTTTAGGCTGGGCCTGTACTCTTTATTTGGGGATAACTGCAGCAGTTCCATTTTTTGTTTTTAAATCCTGCTAATTGGTGCTCTCAGCCTCAGCTCCAGCTTAATGAAGGCTGCTGTCTGGGAATCATCGCAAACAGTTATGGAAATGCATTTAAATGCTTAAATCTGTCGTACTTTTCTCTTTATGGCCTTGTTCCTTCAGAAGGCATAACTATGCCCAGGGTCCCTCCCTGGCCAGGATGAGCCCTGTGGTGGGGCTGTGGCACCTCTGCAGCACAGGGGGAGCTTTGTGCTAAAGCAGTGAGGGAGCCCAGCCCCGTTGTGCTGAGTGAGGGAGCAGCATTTTCAGTCTGTTTGCTCCAGATGGGGCATTTGGATGCTGGGAATGAGGGCTGAGAGAGCATCCAGCTCCTCTCCTGCTCCTCTGACCTGCCCAGCACAAGCATCATTTGCTCAAGCCTGTGAAATTGGACAGAGCTGCTGGGTGCCACTGCTGTGGCTGCGCTGCTTGTGTTGGTGCCTTGGGAAGGCTGAGCTGGAACAGAGCCTGGACAGAGCTGGAGAATAAAGTAGAGATTTATTAAAAGGCCTTTAAGGATCCACCTTGGGCAGGACAAGAGCCTGGCCAGGGCTACAGCCAAGATGGACCGAAAATGGTCACAAAATGGGGCCCAAAATTGACACAAAATAGACAAACGCTCACAAGGTCTCACATTTTTATAAGTTTTGGTCCATTTGCATACTGGGGTTTAATTGTCCAATTACAGCTTTGGGTTGTGAAGTCACATCCTTCTTGTTTTCCTTCTTCAGTCCACCCTATTTTGTGCTTTTGGGCCTGAAACTTGTACTTGTTGTCCTTGGTCTTCATCAGAAAAGGGATTTGTTTTTTCAACCTACTCTGTGAAGAGAGCTGACAAACACCTAATATGAGGCTCAGAACTACATCCCTGGGCAGCACAGAATCTGAAGCACATGGAAGATAAAACTTAAGGCATCAGTGTCAGTCTGTCTGGCAGTCACTGTGTGCCTGTCCCTCTGTTCCTCACGGTGAGAACTCTGTAGTTGCACAGAGGCAGAGAAGGTTTAAGCTAAAAGCAAAAGGAAAAGGTCACATGGAGGCTTTTCCCACCATGGCTGTGGTTGTAGCCACACGTTCTCCAGGTTTGGAGAGGTGTGAGCCAGGTAGTTCTGGGAGGGATTTAGACAAAGGTTTGTGGTTTCTCCAGAGGCAGAGGAGCAGCATCCAGTAAAACAAGTGCTTGTGTTTAAAGGACAGCACTGGGTATTGTTTTATTTGTGCTCTGCTTAGAGGGAGATGCAAGTGCTCTAATTCCTGTATTTTAAGACCAATATTCAGCACATGTGATGGACAGGGGAGATGAGAAGAGACTGCTGCAAGCCAAAAGCAGCAAACCCATGAAGCAGAGCTAGAGACAGCTTTAAAGCTATGAACATAATTACCCGAGGAGTCTGCCAAGGAAGCAGATGCTGGAAATGAAAGAATAACTTCCATGGCTTGGCATCTGTCTGTGATCCAGGGAGAGGAGGAGAAGCAGGGGAACTGCAGGCAGGGCTGGGAAATGGTTGCTCCAGTTGCAAAATGGGTACCTTCAAAAATATTTAGTCTATCCTGGCATTTTTGTGTGGAGGAGAGTGAACTTGTGGGAAAGAAGAGAAGAGAGGTCAATGTGCTTGTCTTGTGGGCAGTTTGACCGTGTCCTGCAGGTTGGATGTCAGTGTTATGTGGTTGGTTGGCTGCTGGGAGGATCTGGGGTGCTGTGGCAGCTTAAGCAGGTGGTGATAAATGAGGAAGATGTGACTGGGCTGAGTTCTGAACCTTTTGGGACCTATTTGTGCCCAGAACCCTACAGAGCACTCTGTTTTCCATGCATGGATGAGCTCAGTTAATATTTAAAATAAGTGGCTGCGTGTGACTTGTCTGAGGTCAGGTCACTCTTGGCACTCCTCTAGTTTCAAAAACCAAACTAGAAAGTTCCTGCTATTTCTCTCCCCAATTTATTTTTACAATTACTGTTAAAATAATTGCAGTCCTAGCAAAGGTAAACAGCTGGGTTCGACATAATCAGTACATAAACAATATCCATCATTTACAGGGCATAAAACCGCTGCCACACAACATATTCCTGAGGCTGCATCTCAGGGGAAAAATAGCAAACCTTTATGGGAAGGGGAGCAGAAAATCAGCTGGGGTCCTCACAGATTGATGGGGATAACAGCAGCAGTGGTGGAGTCTCCTTTCTGCTTGTGCTTGAACCAAACACCCCAGAAAAGGGTGGTGATAACAGAGCTGCACATGGAGCATTGTCAGAGCCAAGTGAGTGGTGCTTCCTGGGGTGCAGAAACATAAATTGCCTCTCCCAGCAGGGAAGTAAAGGCAGGGAGCAGTGATTAGGGGTTACAGGGGAACTTCATGTGGTTTCAGGCCAGGAGAGCAGTGTTTTTTAAGCCAGGAAGAGGAAGAAGGGCTTTGCTCTCATGGGTTAGAGATTTTTTCTTACTGTTTTAATAACCTTATTTTTAACTCTTATTTGGCTCTAATCAGTGGCAAATGTGTTCAATGTGCACCTTGGGTGCACAGGATGAGATGGACATGGGAGTGGGATGGAGGGTTTGGGGCAGTGGGAACATCACCAACATCCCAAGGGGCCTGGCAGGGAGGAAACTGGAGGTGACTGGGGGTGAAATCAGCTGCTGCCTCTGCACATGTAAAACCTGCTGTGTGTGCATCCTTGTTTGTAAGCAGCTGTGGTTGTTTTGCCTCAAAATAACAAACCTTTTTAGCAAGGAGGAGCTGGGGGGAGGCCTCTCCCTGTATTGCTGCAGCTTGGGGACACAGTCACGTGCGAGTCAGAGAGCCACACCACATTGAGTGCTGAATGACTCTGCTTATTAATATAATAAAGCAGAGGAACACACTGTCACGACAGTCTCTGCAGCCAGAATCCAGGGGATTCTTCTAACCAAAGCACATTAAATCTTTCCGTCTCCTGAAAATTGCACCCTGGAGGTATGGACTGGAGGGCTGGGGGGGTAGGAACATTGAACAAGGGTTTGCAAGAGGTTTTTTTATGCATATCGTGGTCTCCAGAACAGTGCTCTGCTGTCTGGGGTTTTATATCTTCCCACCACTGTAGTTAAGTTCCTCAGACATGATAAGAAGGAAAACATTCTCTCTCTCTCTTTTATTTTTTTTCTCCCTTCATTCTCTATTTTCAGGATGAAATTTTCTCTGCTGTAGCACTGACACAAGACCTTTTCTTCAGATGTACTATATGAAAACATGCTGTCATCCTCTCTGAAAGCTGTGAAGTGTCTGCATGTATATGTATATTCTATACACTCAGGCACACACTATACAGACATACATGTGTGTACACATAGGGTTTTTCCTCTCTCTCCCTCAGATAAAATAGGCCTTTGTCATCTCTTTAACAAAACCTGAGTGTTGTTAGTTGATGGAATTTTAAATTCTCACCAGAATCCTTTGATGGGCTCACAGCTGCACGTGCTGGGATTGATTTAAGGTCAGGGACACTCCTCCCTTGCACCCCTGACTGGGATTTTGGTCACTGGCTGCACGGGCAGGATCACTGTAGATCAGTTTGTGCTTAAGAGGTTTTGGTTTTCTGAATTTTTTTCCCCAAAGAATTTTCTGTAAACAGGAGAAATGTTTTTGTAACTGTACCTTTGTTATTCATTCCTTTCCCTAGGAGGGACTTCTTCTTGATGTCCCTCTGCTGTGACCAATGTGAGGGAAGAGGTTTGTCTTTGTGTCACCAATCCAACTGGTCTGTGTAGAATAGTATAAAAGGGAGACACATCCCCAAAATAAAGGAGTCATTTTCAGCCTTCTGAAGTGGAACTGTGAATTGTTGTGGTGTAAAACAACATCAGTTCACCAAACTCTGGGAGAAGACCCAGTCTGGGTTAGTTAATACCAACAAGCCCAGCTGCCTCCCTGAGAGCCTGGGAGGTCCCTGAGCCCACAGGGGGACATTTTTGTGGCTTCAAATGTGCCCACCCATGGGGGCTGCCACCTTCCAGGAGTCTCCTCCTGCCAGGGAGGGAGGTTAAACCAGTCAAGATTCTGAGAGACAGCAAGGCGAGGGGAGTCCCCGCTGATCCCCTCGAGGTATTCTGTACTCTGTTGTCGGAATTCTGGAATCCCAAATGCCGAGTACATCGGCCTGGTCCTTGTTGCTTTGCTCGGGAGTGGAGCTGGAGCAGCCCCGAGCAGAGGATGTGTCTCCCCTTTGCCACCCTCTGGCCAAAAATGTGCCCGCACCTCCCTGTGTTTCCTGTGTTGCCTTGACACACAGGCAGCTTTCCCTTCTCTTTTTCTAATCACGGAGAGGGCTCAACACATTGTCTGAAATAGCTTTTTTTTTGCCTCAACAGGGAGGGTTCCTTGAGGCAGTAATTGACTCTTTCTCTCAAGCAATGGCATTTTACCTGGGAAAGCAGCCAGTTGGTATTTTCAGCCCAGCAGAATTCTGCCTTGCTTTGAAAGGAGGTGGTTCCAGATCCTCCTTGGGTTTTTTTCCCCCTCAGGATGATGTCATTTTACTTGGTGCACTCTCTACCGTGCTGTACACAGTCTCTCCATCTCCTCCTTGGAAACACTTCCATTAGACAGGCACTTAATTTTATAGAAACAGCACCTGCAGGAGCAACAGGTGAATAGTGAATAATCTGGAGTCCTCAGCTGCTCATGTTGGGCAACTGAAATGTCCTTTAAGTGACCCTGAAAGGAAGGCTGAATCATCACTGATGCTTTTTTCTTTTCAATGAGGAAACATTGAATGGATGTGTGATAACACAATTGAAAGTGAAGGAGATGCTGGATATGGTCAAGAAAACTAAAGAGACCAGGAGAAAAAGATCTCCAAAGCACAAACAAACTGTTTTTCTTTCTTAGTTTTCACGCCAATTTAACGTATTCATGAAAATTGCCTCAATTTAACTTCAGGGAGAAGAGAAGCTACAGGGTTGCTGTAGCTAAAAGGCTGCATCCTGTTTTAGTAAGTTTGCTGTATTTCATTACATTTTTATCTAGAGGGGCTTTTTTATGGTACTTTCTACCAGCAGTTCTCCACACCTATTTGTTTTTAAAAAGCACCCTGCAAGCTGCAGGAAAAGGCTGCTAAGCACAGTTATTCCTGTTCTGCAGGCAGAGGGAACTGGCAGAGATGTGCAGTAACTCTGGTCTCTGCCAGAGCCAGGAGAAGAGATGAGCCTTTAGCTCCTGAATTCTGCACAACACCACCCAGCCCTGCCTGGGACTCATCCTGCAGCCTGTGACCACAGCAGGAGGTGCTGGGCTGAGCTGGTCATCCATCCTGCTCAACTCAGCTTTATTTTATATGCCTGCCCCTGAGTTACCCCAGTGTGACAAGAATGAAAGCAGTGGTGAATGTTTTGGATTATGCACACTTTGTATAGCAGAGGCATGAAACCCTCACAGGCTTGGCTGCTTGTGTGGCCTCTCCTACCAGTTAAGTAATCTGGGGCTGGATCTTCCCCCTGCTCTGGGCATTGGTTTTCCCCTCTAGTGTTCTCCCTCCTCTTCCCTTCTCCATTGTTAATGTGCCCACACTCAGGTGGGATTTAGGAAGCACTTCATGGCTCTGCATGACAGAACTGGCAAGTTCTGCTCAGCTCATCAAGGTAACTAAAAATGCACTGTGAGCCTGTGGTGCTGCTGCTGTCCCTGCTCCCTGTGCCAGGGCTGTGCAGGCACCCAGCAAAGCAGAGCTGGTCACTGCCCTCCCTCCAGGACAGCCCACAGGGATGGGACATCTCCTGGCATCTGCAGTGAGAGGCTTTGTCAATGCAGCAGCACCAGCTCTGCCCGTCCACCCCCAGCAGCTACACAAAGTGACCACACAGGCACAAGCCTGGTTTGTTTTCCAGGAGGTTTTGATGCATGAAATGCAGGGACAGTGTTTCCCTCCTGGTACCTGGAAGAACAGGATGCTCTGCAATAAATTAACAATGCTGCCTTCCCTCCTTCTTAGGAAAGGGCTTTAAGGTGTTTTGTTGTGCTGTGCCTCTTTTAACAAGCTGGAGATTGTAGTTTCTGGGTGTACTATGTCCTCCTCAATGTTTAAAAAATAGAAATCCTTAAGGAAAAGAATAATTTGCTTTCAAAATTTTGTAACTTCCTTTATACAACGTGTGCTTGTTGCAGAGATCAAGATACAGGCACAGACCCTGCAGTGTGCTCAGGCAGAGGCACCAAAGTTTGCAGAATATGGGTTGTAGATTTTAAAGTCTTTCAGCCCAAAGATACTTCTATTCCATCTTTGCAAATGTTTCTGATGCTGTATAAATACTGTCTTTGAGATTTACCAGCAGCTAACATTATCACAGGCTTCCATTTAAAGCAAAATCAGAGTGCCTCTTTTATATCTCTGAGAGAATTATGAAAGCCTTCTTTGCAGCATTGCAAACAAATGGAGATTGACAGTTATTAGTTTATGGTCTAACTGCTCTGACAGGGTTTGGTGCAGAGGGATTTTCAGTGATTGACTCTGAGGCATCCCCTGTGCCTGCTCTGCAGAGATGCTGAATCCACCCTGTCCCTGTTGATCATTTATTTTGTCCCCACGGGGGATCTCTGGGTCCTGAGCAGTGAAGGTGCTGATAACTGAGCAAAGTGGGCAAGTTGCCCAGCAGAAACCTCCTGTTTGCAGCAGATGCTGAAAAGGGGACTGAGAAGCTGTTTTTATTTTTTTTCCTCATGGCCTTTTTTGGGGCCTATTTGGAGGCAACACAGAAATGGAAGGATTATGTCGTTCACATTGCAGGTCACTTTTAGCAATTGTCATCAGGAATTTACCACCTAATATGTATCTAACAAATCTGAATTCAATCTTTAATTGAAGGATTTAATGCGAGGAGTAACCAAAATATTAAACAAGTTGTTAATTTGCTATTTCTGGGGTGTTCAGTGTGAGACAAGAGCTGCAGGTCACAGCTCCCTTTATCCAAGCAGCATCTCTGCGGATCAGGTTTGTGCAGCAAGGCTGCCCCACCGTGTGGGCCGCTGCTCACACCCCAGAGCACTGCTCCGGGGCTCTGTCTGTCACTGCAGCCCTCCAACACGATGCTTGTCGTTTGTCACAGCTGTCAGGGACTCCAGCCAACCTCTGCTGTTGTTAATCCATCCCCCAGTGAATCCTGAGCAAACCTTCCTGGTGTCTGGGAGAAGTTTACTCTCTGCAGCGGAAAGGGAGGCAAACAAACCCCATTGCTGATCACAAACGAGTGGGGCTGTGCCCAAACCCTCTGATCCCCAGGCTGCTTTTCTGGGCACAATAAGCTTTGCATTGAAGTCAACCGACACCATTCCATGCTCCGGAGAGCTGGGAGTTAAATTTCCTTAAACCACACAGCAAAGACAGAGCACTTATTTATCTTGCACGTTATTCCTGCTTCTCCTGGCCGGCAGTATTTGGGCTGCTGTTGGAATCTCTCAGCCCCGGGCGCAGGAGCAGCGCAGGGATGGGCACTCAGGGACAATTGCTCGGCATCCCTGCGGGAGCGCTGCTGTCCCCGTCCCTGTCACACTCCCATTGTCACGCCCCCTGGTCCCTCAGTCCCATCGATGCCATCGGCTGGGGGAGATCGCAGCGATTTTGCAGCTCAGCAGAAAACGGCATCGCCTGTTGCTGGTGGGAGGTGGTGGCACCGGGCTGCTCTTCACAGGGAGTTGATGCTCATGGCTATTGATTGGAAAAGCACTTTGCATTGCACTGGATGTCAGTCTAGTTAGTTCATAAATTTATGGATGTCATTCTGCATTTGCCACAAACTTTCCTGCTTTCTGTCATTTTTTTTTTTTGCAGGAGAATTTGAAAAGAAAATGGCAATGTGATCTGAACAAATGGGAGTAAGATCCCAGCTTTTTAATTTGCATTTGTTCTATGCCTTGAAGAGCAGTGTTCAGCTACCTCCGTTTTCTAATTTTGCCTTTTAACATGGTGTGAAGCCCAGGGAGACCCGTTTGCTGTTGATATAATGATATTGGTAAAATATTGGTATTTGGAAATGATTGTCAGATAACTTTCATTCTCTATGCACAAGTGCACAGCAAACACACATTTATCTAATACTTTGGAGACAACTTTAGTCTTTCAGATATACACTGGGTAATTGAAAACAAATGTTAGCTTCTCTTTAATAGTGCTCCACAGCAGCCACAGTGCAGTGTGACCGAGTTTTCATTTTAGTATTCTTCAGGGACATTTGAAGTATGCAGCTTTTTAAATCTGAGCTGACTTAGAGCTCTCTGCTCTACAATGCATTTTATTGCAGCTGTTGGAGGAGAGTCGGTCGTGTTTGCTCCTCCAGGTGATGCCTAACCTGTTCAAACTGGATGGCCTCCTTGCAACTGACCAACTTTTTGGGCTGAAATTTGGTGAAAACTTGGCTAGCAGAGGCACCTGGGTGCTGGGAGGCAGCTTCTCCATGTGGCCTTGGTGACCTGGAGGCTGAAAATTTCAGGCTTTCTGAGCTGAGGGGCCACACCCACCCCTGGGCACTGCTTTGTGTTGGTGCTGTGAAAGCAGCAGGGAGGAGCTGCTGCTGTAGGACACGAAAGAAAGACCCCAAATATTTCAGAAGGCAAAGAGCACAGAAAAAGGGCTTTTATTGTTTAATTCTTACTGCCTTTTATCAGGTGTTACCACACAGACTGAACATGGTTGGTGAATAGGAACGACACCTCTCTGATCCCATGGGTTAAACCAGAGAAACAGCAAAACACCACCTGGAGAGAGATTGTTCTGAGAAAGGAGAGTTGTTTGCCAGGATTGTTTTGAGAAGAAGGTTTCTTGAGAAATTTTTCTTTGGGAAGAAGTTAGCAGCTGCTGGCAGGCTAAGATCTCTCATACCCAGAAATATCAGGCCCACAAGCAGCTGCTGTGCCAGCAGTGACCCTGCACACCACGTCCCCAGGGACCACCACACTCCAGGTGGACACTCAGAGGTTTTGCTGTGGGGACAGGACTCCAGAGGCAGCTTGGCTGGGCTCTGCAGTGAGGATCCATCCCTGGGTCAGTGCCCTGTGGCTTTTCACAGGTAGCCAAAAGGCAGCAGTGCCTTTTTTCTCCCCCTTTGCATATTGAATTTGGGCTGATGCTGCTGAGGAGAAGCGTGCCACGTGTGGGATGTATCTTGTCTAACAATTAGTCATTCCTTAAAAGGGTGCTCTGGTTCTCTGCTTAATCGCTGCAGGGCGTGGGCTGCTTCAGAGGCAATTTGTCCTGCTTTGACCCTGGTGTCTGTGCACAGGGGAGCAGGATCCCCTGGGTGGAGAGGGGCAGCCACGGGCACTGCCCTGGACAGGGATTTCCACCCCATGTGTGCCCTCACCTGACGCTGTTTTACACCACAACCACACAGACCCTGATTTCAGAAGGCTGAAAATGACTCCTTTGTTTTTGGGATGTGTCTCCCTTTTATACTATTCTACACAGAGCAATTTGATTGGTGAAACAAAACCAAACTTCTTCCCTCACATTGGTCAGAGCAGAGGGACATCAAGAAGTCCCTCCTAGGAAAAGGAATGAATAACAAAGGTACAGTTACAAAAACATTTCTCTTGTTCACGGAAAATTCCCTGGGAAAGGAATTTCAGAAAACTAAAACATCTCAGGCACAAAATCAGGGCTACACTCACCCAGCCCTGGGGCAGAGGAATCTTCTCCTCCCCTGCCATGACTTCATGGGGATGTTCCTCAGGTGGGGAAGGGAGCCTCAGGCTCTGCTGAGGGAGAGTGGCCACCACACTCCTCTCCAAAGAACGACAGGTTTGCTCTTGGCAGTCCAAACCACTGCTGAAGAATGGAACTAATGAAAAGATTTGAAATGCATTTATCCTTTGAAAAGTGAGTCTAAATATAGTGCCGTGGAGTTCAATATCTGTCTCTTCAAGACATTTAGATCAAATGTGCCCATTTTGAGACTTTACATTTTTTCCTTTTTGGTTTTTTTTGTTTTTGTCTGTAAACCCAATGGGAATTTAAATTCCAGTTGAGGTCCTTTGGACTCATGAATCACTTCCAGTCACAAAGGCACCGTAGTGCACTTGGGACGTGGGTAATTATGTTACTGTTCAGCAGGGCAAGGCAGAGCCCAGAGCCTCCCTCCTACTGTATCAGCTTTTGGTGTTGTCTTGGGAATAGTAATAGTAGTAGTAGTAATAATAATAAGAATAATAAAAGGGCTGCCACGAAGGCCAGGGAATCTGACTTAATGCACACAGGCAAGAGAGGCTGGGGGAGCAGCAGCCCTTCCCAAGGGCTCCCCTGCCAAGTCTTTACAGCCCTCTGCCTTTTTTTGGATGAGCTGGGGCCATGATCAAGCAGTGGCTTCTTTTGTGAGACAGCTATATCCAGAAAGGCCATTCTCATACACTGAATAAAAATGGAAATTCGTCCCCAAACATCCACATTCATTTGTAAAACAGTTAAGGAATGAAAACTGTCAACACCTGAGACTGAGAGCCCATCTGGCCCCCTGAAAGAGCTCAATTTTCCCTCTGCTGATCTGGGCCAGGTATATAAATGTGGTCGGCAAAACAGCAGCAGAGGTGCCTGGGCTCATTTCTCTTTGCATCCATCCACTAGAGACTTCTTTTTAAAGATTTGCTAGGCTCCTGAATTGTCTTCTTATCATAAAAAGGAAAATAAATCCTCTTGTTTTCCCTGTGCTGCCATTCTCCCCAGATCTGTGCCATAATTGGAAAGTTCTCTGCCCTGTCCTGGTGAAGTTTGGAAATCAACTTAACCCGTGCCTTGCCATGCACCTTTCTGAAAGGAAGTGCTGAAGATTTGTTCTGTTTGTTCATTAAATAAAATTGGTAGAGGAAAGGTCACATTCCAATGCATTATTTTCCTGGAGTGACATATGCTGTTGACTCACACAAATATGTCTCCTCTGGAGAGTCTCCTGTGTGAGAAAATTCAGAGCACTTCATCTTCTATCCTTAATGAGAATTTCTCTTCTAGCAGAGCTATTAAAGACTGATCTTAATTCTCAAAAAGCCACAAAATCTGTCAAACTATACAAACCCAATATCTGATACGTTAATAACCAAAGAGGCTTTAAGGGAGGGAGCAAAAATATAACCTGAGGAAATGCATTGTCTTCCTGGTGGTGTGCTTTCCCTGGCTGCTGTTTATTCCCATCCCTGTTGCCTTGGCAGCAGTTTCTGATGCATCCCTGGATAATAACATGCACACACTAATATGACAAATGTGCAGTGTATCAGAGCACGTAGTGCATGCAGGTGAAATTAGGTGTATTTCTTTTTTCCTTCTGGTATTCTTGAGGCTGTAAACTCCTCAGAAATAATTTGCTGACTTGTGTCGTCACGAGTGTGGTGTTTGAAATTACCTCTGAGGGCTGTGCTCAACAGTCGTGGTGTAGGAGCAGAAATGGCATTTTCCCTTTTATTTCAGTGGACAACCAGCAGCTGTTGTGGCATGTGGCAATTGTATTTTTCTTCCTCTGTCCTTTGTGTTAAGGGAAAAACATCTCTCGGGTGATATGTGCTCAAGCCTTTGCTGTGCAAGGTGTGCAAGGAATGGACAACTTGGAAATCCCAAGTATTTTCCTGCTTTTGGACAGTCCTTTGAAAGATGCTCTCCATTGTCACATCACATGGTTTTAATACTTTGTTTCAGCAAAAAAAAAAAAAAAGCACAAGTGAATGGAGGGATGGGGGCTTGATAAACTGGATTTATCTCGCTGGGTGTGGGGACTAAATGAAGCTGAAAGGTTTAAAATCCTGCCCCAAATCAATTTTTCCTCCCATTGAGATAGTTCCCCTCTCCTGGCAGGGACAATTACTGTGTCAGCTGGGCAATTTAGGGCTGTCTCAGGTGGTGCTGTCAGGCCTGCTCCACAGGGGGCCAGGTGGGTGTCACAGTGATGGTTTTGAAGGGTTCACTTGTATTTCTAGTGCTGTTCTGTGTTCAACAAAAAGTAGTTACAGCACGGTAATGGCAAAGGGCATAACAAAAGCAAAACCCCATTTCTAGTATGTGTGTAATCCCAGGTGTTTATTTATTTGTGCTCAGGTAGGAAATGCCAGCAGTGACCACAACCTGCCTCCCCATTCCCCTGTACCCACCACCAGCCATTCCCTCCTGGCAGGAGCTGCTTCCTGGACATATCTGATACATCCTGGGTTATTTTGTGATGTCACTCACGAGGACAGTGGTAAATAATGGAGTTGGTGCTTTTCCCACAGGCAGGATTTTCCACATTGTGCCTCCAGCCTGATTTGGATTCCTCAGCTTGCACATGTCTCTGCTCTGCCACCAGGATATTTCTTGTGTTGCCCAACTCAATCTCAGTGAGCAGGAGTTTGAGAAAAGGAAAAATGCAGAATTGTGTCTCTCCAGTGCAAATGAGCATTGGGTAGAGATTCCCTTCTGGGATTGATTAGGGGTTACTGGCTATATTGGGAGCTTTAAGAGTTAGCTTCCTTAAAAAAAAAATCATATAAGAGACTGGATTTTTTGGTGGAAAATTTTATGGGAAGCAGAGAAAATAACAAATCTGCCTGCTCAGGCTCTGCTTGGGGAAGTCTTCTTTCCCTGCACTCAAATATGGCAAAGTTTAGCTGCTGGAATTCTCAGGAGTGGAAAAGGGCTGGATCTTCAAAAGCTTCTCCAGCTCTGGAACTCAAGATCAGTCCTGCAGGATGCTGCTTTTATTTGCTTTGCTACCAGAGGATCCTTGCAATGTCTTCATGGATGTTCAAATTCTCAGTTTCTCTAAATTCAACCAGAATGTTTTAGGCTGATATTTTTTGCTCCCATTGTGGGAAATGAGAGGCTGCTGGGAGATGAGTGGGGAGGCAGAACGTGCCCAGATTTTGGGTTTTAGGGGAGTTATTTCCTGCAGGGTCCTGAGGGCACAACTGTGCTCTGGTGGATGTTTAGGTGGAACCCAGCTGTTTTCTGTGGGTGGCAATGGATGGGAAATCTTTGGGCATTTGATTTTTAAGATGCTTTAGTTCTCTGCTCTTGTGGAGT
This sequence comes from Argya squamiceps, assembly GCA_037834095.1. Taxonomy (NCBI): domain Eukaryota; kingdom Metazoa; phylum Chordata; class Aves; order Passeriformes; family Leiothrichidae; genus Argya; species Argya squamiceps. The sequence goes on from JBBMKD010000044.1 coordinate 12,563,968, forward strand.
TATGAAATCCTGCAGGAATGCTGACAAATTAATGACTTGGAAAACAAGTTTCATAATGAAAATGTCAGAGTTTGGAGACTTGCTTGGTGGCTCGGGAGAGTCTTGTGGTTTTTTTCCACTGGTTATGAAGGTGCTGGAGTTTTGAGCTTTCCTCTGCAGTATTTTATGGAACTTTATATACTTGGCATAAAAAAATCAGGTCAGTGCCTTTACTATCTGCTTGTGCAACGTGTAACTCCTTGGAACTGGAGGGCAACATTTAAAATTTGCACAGAAATTGGAATTTAGCTCTGAGGATTTGAGACACTTATTTTGCTTGGATTATGCTCCTGTTTATCAGCATCAGAATGTATTTGAGAGACCTAAAAATTGAATTCTAGGTTTTGCATTTAAAAAAAAAAAAATCTGTTAGAATGAGTTTCTCTTTGGGGAAGTTGGATATTTAGTACAGATCTGACTCTCCTGTGTCTGCAGAAAGAGGATAAAGGATAAACCAAGCTTATTCTTAAAAGGCACATAATAAAAAAGGAAATAATTTAAAAAACAAGTCTGTTGGACTGCTTTGAATCAACAACACTGAACTGGGAACTTCTGAAACTTTTTAGAACAGATTGTGCTTGTTTCTTTTTATCTCTGTAAAAACTAAAACTTAAAAAAAAAGACAGGAAAAAGTAGCCACTAATAAAAACACTGAATCAACTGTTAACTATCATTTTCGATTAAACTATTTAGTGAGGAGCCTGTGGGAGTTGGCTTGAAGAAGGATATTATTATTACATTGCTTTATAGCAATCCCAATTTTTAACCACAGAATCTGTTCTTTAGGCACTAAATACTGGGGAGAGCAAAGAAAGTGAAGATTCTAAATTACATAAAGCTGATGAAAATACATTTATGGGATGATCTTTCTCTGCTGGTGAGAGAGCAAATGCTAATTTACTTTTTTGCTGTCCAAACTGAGCTGGAGTAACAGGCACACCTATGGTGAAAGTTATGACCTTTGTGTTGTGCTGCTGTGCTCCCTCCCAGTGCTTGGTAGCATTTTGTGGCTCAACAAAGTATTTGCCAATTACATAAAGACTTTTCAACTCCTCTCTTGAATTTGTGATTTGCTTTGGAGATGTGCAGTTGTCTAGCAGAGCAGTGGCTGTTGCACTTAGTAATGTATTTTGAGATCTTTGAGACTGGAAGATGCTATCAAACTCTATGATGTCTGTTATTTTAATTTTATGTTCTGCTCTATACAGTCCTGAAGCCTGTATATCTTCTATTCTGCTGGAGGGAACTGGCTTCTTTTTAAGCTTTTACAGGCTGTTTCTGTTGTGCAGTGGAATTCAAATTAGGAATTATTCCCTTCTATTCAGAAGAGAAAATCTTGTGTTAGGATGGAAAGCCAGGCAAGGCTCAGTGGCAATAAAACCGTGAGGGAACTGGGTCCATGGCAGTTAGACACCTGCTGGAAGGCCCTTTGCATACTGATCATGGCTGGGACCCTCATTCTGGGTCTTAAAGGTAATTTGATGCTCCTTCCAAACAAAAAAAGGTTTCTCCTCAGTCCTCCTTCTCTGCCATTCCTGGGGAGCAAAGTGAGTCAAACCTTGGCTTGGCTTTGCAATGAGAAATGGGGAATGGTTCCTGTTGTGTGCTCAGAGCCCTGGAGTTTGATCCCCACCTTTGGGATGGTGGATATGTGCCTGCCCGCCGTGCATTGATGAATATTGACCCCAGAAAACTGATGAGGAGCCTGGACTTGAGTGGCCTGTGGAATCAGCTGCAGCCTTATCTCAGTTTAATTGATTATTGGAGATTTGTCTGGCTTGCAAGGAAGAACAAGTTCTTACTAGATTTGGTCTTTAATGGCAGAGCAGTTACCTGAGGGCAGAGCTGTTACAGCCTCTGGATGTTCACTGGCTCCTCCCTTCCCTCCCAAACCCTGCTCAAGGTGACTGTCAAATCCACAGCCTTTCCTAATGAAATGTACAAACTGTAAATCTGCCTCTTTTATTTTTTTCCCCCCTCTCTGTTCTTTTTATCTCCTCGTAATTGTTCCCCTTAGGATTGGCTGCATGATATTAAAGAATCTTTTCTTGTTGTGCAATCAGTTTCAAAAAGGCACATTCCTCCCAGACATCAATCTGTGCAGCAAAGGCCTTGGCACTGCTGCTGGGGGGGCTCTTTTTGAAGCCTTGGTGGTGAGGATGTGCCAGGTCTGCCTCCCACCCCATGTGAAAATTTGTGCCTGGCTGCTCACAGGTGATTTTTAACCTCTCATCTGCCCTGGGAAATGTGGATGTGCTTGCATGGGGTGGAAGCAGCAGCATGGAAATAAGCTCCAATCAGATATTTAAGCTCCTAAGCCCTGTTATGATCTTTAGCAAGCCTGTTTTGGTGAAGCCAAACTTATAAAATTTGACCAGAGTTGCACACGGGTCCGTTGATACCAAACTTGTGTCTCCCAGCCCCAAAGCCAGTTCCTCACTGTTGCATCACTGGATGTGCAGCAGGGTGTGAGGTTTGCTGTTCATTTGCTCCAAAACTGGAATAGATCTGTGGAATTTGTACAAACGTTTCCAGGCCTCTGACTTGTCTGGATTTAGTCTGGATGGACTGGACATGGCAACAGCTGAGTGAATTTAGCTGGATCAAATTTTCAAGGAGATTGACAAGCAAGAGGGATGTGCTTGAGTAAGGAAATCAGAGCTGTTCTACCATTTTTAATAGGTTTAGAATGCCTGCAAGCTCTGGACTTTTTTTCTTTTATTGAGTATATCCTACCTGTTGTAAAGCAATCTAGCCTTTAATAGTCTAAAGCTTATTAGTCTAAAACTAATAGTCTATTTTTAATAAACACTGCAGAGCTCTGTGCTGTAGCTCCGCAGGAACAGAAAATGGGAAAAACCATTTCTGCCTTTCATGCAGAGTGACTGAGTTGCTATGGGTCTTCTTTTGCAAAGTTACAGCAGTGAGAGGTAGAAAAGTTCTTTTCAACTCTCCCCGTGTAATATTCAGAAAAAGCAAAGCTACTAATGTTGCTTTTTTAAAGAGTTTTTACCCTGGTGTTCAGCACTGACCTCAGGTTTGGACTGCCAGCCATGGGAAAGAATATTTATTTAATAAGCCACCACCATCATGAAATCCCTTTGGACTTAAGGAAAAGATGTGTAGAATAGAAATTAAATGCAGCAGAGGTAAACAGAAATTTAATAAGATTCTATAGGAATTCCTGTACAAACCTAAGGAGTTTAATAGAAAATGAGAGGTTATTTTTAATCATCCTCTGGAACTCTACAGCACGTTTTTAATTAAATTACGTAGGATGGATAAGAGAAAACCTAAGGAAAGATGAGCAATTTCCTATTAGCCTTTATTCAACTTTTTCATAAACTAAATTAAGTTATTGACTCATTTCTGTTTGTGTCATCCTGGTGAAAGCTCATATTTACAAAGTTTAAACTGTCTCAAATATTTCCGGCCAGTCCTGTCCTTCCACCCCTCATTTGGTTATTCCCTGTCCCCACGTGGTCCCTCCACAGGAAGATAAATCTATGTAAAACATCAGACTACAGGATACTAAGCCATGCTCAACCTTTGATTTATTGTGGAACCATGAGGGGTTTTAGGTGGTTTTTTTTTCTGATTTGTGTGATTCTGCTGGGGAAGAGCAGATTCCAGAAATCCAAGTTCATCCTGACTGGTTTGAAATGGGCATTTAAAAGAACAACCTTGGTTCTGCCCATCAGCAATTCAAGACCATATGGACCCTCTGGCTTTTTTTATTTTTTTCTTTTTTTACCTTTTGTGGGCTGGTTGGATTTGATTTGCTGCGCTGGTTTAATAACTGTAAAATGCAATAATTAAGGAAAACTTGAGGAAGTCATCAACCTTTTGGACACTGATAATTTTTTGCTAGGCTGGGCAATCACTGCACTCACATGGGTCGTTGGTCTCTTAAATGAAATTTCATCCTATGCTTTGAAAAAATGCTTTGATATTTCCTTTAGTATGAGAGAAACCAAGTTTCCACAGATACCCCCTTGAAAACGGCTTTATTAATTAATCCCACGTGGCTCATCAATGTTGCTGGTGTCTCCATTAGTTACATGCAGAAATAAAGACAAATGGCTCTTGTTAATAGCCCCAGGAATCCATAAATCTTCCTTGTTTATGGAAGAAGGCAACACAAGGAGGCATCATGTTACAAGGCTTTTTGGATTTACGGCCTGGCTGCCTATGCTGGCCCAGATTTAGGTCAGAAACGTGGTGGTGGGTGCAGTGTCCTGGTTTTATTTGCATTACCCAGAGATATTCCCCACTGCTGCTGCAGCTCTGCCATGGGATGGGGGCTGCAGGAAGCAGCTGGGCCGTGGGAATCTCTCTGCTGGTTGTCCTTGTGGTGAGGTGTCACTAGAGGACACGAAAGAACTACACTCACCTGTCAGACTGAGAAGTGAAAAGAGAAAGAGCAAGTTTATTATGATTTGGGGTTTATATAGGATTTGGAAATTGTTCAGGGATTGGGGGATGAGAGTAACACCTCTCTGACCCCAGTGGTCAACTTAGAAGTCTATTAATTTGTCTTTCCCCCTGGAAAGGAATGCGTATTTACAAAATATCAGTCTTTGTTTCTGTTGTAAGTGTGAGAAAGCTCCAGTAGAAATATGAAAACAATCAGAAGCTAAAAAATCAGGGCAACAGTGAGGGGGTTTGTAGCCTCCATCCTCAGCAGCAGTGGGAAGGGTCTCTGTTGCAGTGCACCTGAGCGGGTGTTTCCATATTAGGAAAAGAGTTTGAGCCACACCCCTGAACTTATAAGGAAGAAGAACTAGAAACTCCCATGCTCTTCTCACCTTAATTGGCCCAGTGCCAGGACAAAAGCACCAGTTGGACCCTTGAATGGTTCCTCAAGGAATGTGGCTGTTTTCTATTGGGCAGCAAGCAAAAAATCCCTCCTGGATGGTTGCATACTTAACAGAGAACACAGAGTCTCTCGGGGCTTTTTCAGGGGGTCTTAGCAGTGCAAGGGACTTCCCTGCACTGTGCACAGCTTTTATTCTTTTGTTCTGTATAGTTTGTTATTTTCTCTTTAATTAAAACCTTTTTTGCTTTTTCAAACACCTCTGATCAAGCCATCTTGCTAATTATTCTTAAGCCATTTCTGGGAGGTTGTTGGACACCCTCAGAACTTGGTACACCTCTGTGGGGCTAAAAACACACTGACCCCAGGCAGAATTGTATCAGTACTCCTGTGCTGCCTGGGCACTTCCCCTTTGCTGTGGGTCTCAGCTTGATGCCCTGCAAAAATCAGGCTTCTCATCCTCTGGGCTTCCCACTTCTCCTCTTCCTCATGGCCCGTGCTTTCCTGCGCCCTGCCCCTACCCAGTGCAGCTCATTTAATCTCACTCAGGTTGTATCTCATGGCACTGCAGAAATGTCAGTTGGGAGGATCTTCTGGAGGTTTTCAGCCCCTGCTTGGAGCAGGACAACTGTCTACATGAGCAGTGGTTTTGCTGAACTGGCAAAGCCTCCTCCCCTGGGATTGGGATTCATCCCTTCCCTGGGGTCTGTTCCTGTGCTCTCTGAGGGAAAACCCTCCTGACCCCTGGATTAAGTCTTCCAAACTGTAACTTGGGCCATTGCTGCAGTTTTCCTGACAGATCCCCTTTTGGGATCACTCCATCTGTTATTTATTGCACTCACATTGAGCTGATTCTGCTCCCTCTGGCCCTTGCTGCCCTGTTACCACCTTCCCTCCTGCCTGCTGAGGCTCCCCCAGTCCAACAGGGTCAACAGTGCATCATTTCCTGAAAATACCTTGGGTTTTCAGCTGTCACAGCTCACACCTCTCTTTGCCCTTCCACTGCAGCCCTGCTCATCTTTTATTGCTTGTCTTAGGAGAGCAGTGGTCCCCTTGCTGGGGAGGAGCTGCCTGAGGGTGCTCACTGTGGCTGTGTTCATCATCTTACCAAAGGCTGGATTTTTCTAAAAGGCTCCAGATGGGTACTTTTGAAAACCCACTTCGTTGTCTGTCTAAAAAAATTTTAGTTTAATTTTTCTCTATGACTGAGCAGTGCTTTATGGAGTCAGACCTGGAAATCCATCACACACTGGGAGGGACTGTGCCTGCTCAAATCATTGCTCCTTCCCCAGACAGTGCAGGAAGGAATTTCCTCCTAATTTTGAAGCAGAGGAACAAGCACTCTGTGTGGCTTGTTTTAACAGTTGATGTAATTAATTCTGCTCTTTTTAGTTGGGGTTTGCTATTTTTATCAGGCCTGGACTGCTGTAGTAACAGCTCTGGGGCAGACCTCCTGTTCCTCTCAGTCCCGAGTGTGAGGTACAGCTCTAATTATATTTACAGTTAATTCACAGTTCAGCGAGCGGAGCTTGGGGCCAGTTTCACAAGTGCTTCACTCTGTTATCAAACTGCTAATAAATATGGGGAGCCCTTGTGAGAGAGCACAGGCAGCAAAATCCTAACAGGAGTGAGAATTGGTGTGTTATAAAGCCCATGCTCCAGCAGCTGATGAAAAGCAGAGCCCCACAGAAGGAGCACACGGGATATTCGCAGAGCATCAGTCACAGGGATGGGATTTTACTGAAACAGGATTTAATTGGTGTGCAGGCTTTGCTGCTCCCCTTTGAATGTTTAGTGGTTACTGAGGTATTTGGACAGAGGAGAGTAGGAGATGCTCTGGTGTTTTACATTGTTAGGCTGTGATCAAGGGAGGTGTGTGAAGCTCTGCACAGTGGCTGGGCTTTGAATTTCAGCGGGTGCTTCCTCTCTGCATGTCTCAATTCTCCAGTTGTGAAGAGCAGAGATAATATTTGCAAAGTTAGGCTGCAAACTAAGTCCTGCCTGGCTGCCTCTGAGCCAGACTGAGGTGACTCCTGCAGCTGATGGCTCTGGCTGCCTTCTGTGCTGCTGCCTGGCCCGGGGCACTCCAGCTGGCTGGGCCACCACCAGCCTGCTGCCTTCCTGTGCTACACGGGCTGTGGGCACTGACAGTGGTCACAACGTGGATTTTGAGACTCCAGGCAGTGCCTTGAAGCCCGTGGGAAAACCACAGACAGAACTCTCTCAGTCTGGCCTGGGAAATCATAAGGAGGAACCCAAAACAACCTTGTAGATACCTTGTTTACTGGTAGAGATGTTTACAAGAAGGTGGTGCCCTAAAGGACCAACCCTATTCATTGTACCCAAACACTGTATGAAAGACTCTGTCTTTCAATAAGCTTTGCTCTAAGCCCTCTGAAGAAATCAGAGTTCTACATGTTGTTACATGAGCTGTCCTGAATAATAATGATACACAGGCTCCACACAGGCAGTGCTGGCAGTAGCAGGGCCAGGGGATGCCACCAGTCCTCTCTCAAAATTGATGTGTTAAAGCACATTTAACCAGCCCCACAGTGGGAACTTCCCTGCCCAGGTGAGCCCTGTGCTCTGTTTGCCTCTGGATCTGTGCCAGTTCCACCCCTGAGCTGGCCCTGCTGTCTCGTGGCTTTCCCTGTGGTGAGACAGGGGCTCTGGGAGGGGAATAGCTCATAATTCCTCTCTTCTTTCCTGTGGTTGTGTCTGGGCATGGCAGTTCCCCACTTAGAACCTGAATTTGTGCAACTGTTTTCAAAGCAAACTGTAGGAACGAGGAATGATGGGAGAAGAGGTGGTTTGGATGTGGAAAACCTCTGTGCACATCTGTCTTCCCTATTGATTTAGTCCTTACTCCAGCCCTCCCATCTCTGAGGACTGAGGTTTCTTCCTTCTTGTGTCTCCCCAAAGCTCTTGGGACATTTTTCCTTTGGGTTTTCTCTTTTCCAGGCTCAACAGTTGGAGCTGATGGGATTTCAGACCAAGCAATGCCAGCCTTGCCCATCACTGGGAGCTTCCTCAGGGAGGTGCCTTTATTCTGAGTCCCTGCTGCTGAATCTGGGGTTAACTGTGAGATTTCATAGCAAACACCAAGGCTGAGTCGTTCACCAAACTGGTTCATTTTGGTGTGGAAATATTTCCAGGCTAATTGAGAGTTCTGTGCACCAGTAAGGAGGAAGAAGGTTGTGGTACAGCCTTGGCCTTTGGAAAAATCATGAATTATTGATTTGTCTGACTGGGATAGTTGATCTATAACGTGGCACTGCTTTGCCTTGCTTTCCTCCCAAGGATAGGCTGGGTATTGATTGGAAGATCATCTGTGTTTTCAAATGTCTTAGCCAGGCTGTAGGTGTTGAAGAGTTTTTCAGCAAGTACAACAAAATGTCAAAGTTATTTTGTGCATTAAGTCCTCTCCCTCAACTAAAAATTCCCTCCTGCCTTGACACTGTGGTGTGGATGTAGATGTTTATATTTAACTTTATTTTGAGTCTATTGGGCCAGATCAAAGGCAGAAATTGGACATAGGCAGTGGGCAAAAGCTGCCCATTAAGAGATATGGAAGTCGTGCAGCTTTTCTGCAGCAGAGCCATGCAGGAGGCTAAAACCCTGTGGTAACTTATTTTCCCCCAGATCCATTCCTGGCTGCTTAGAGTGAGCACATAATTTGGGTCAAACTGTGCAAAAAGTGAAGAAGAGCCCCCTCTGTCCCTGCTTTTTGCCTTCTCAGTTGAGTTTTCATTTTTCTGCCCCTCCCAGGGCTGTTTGCCATTTCCCAGGAAGCTGAAGGTGGTGTGTCCACGTGCGGCAGGTCTGTGTGTCCCTGTGGTGATGGGGCTGGGGTTATCCACTGTGCAGGACTGAACACCAGGCAGTTCTCCTGCATTTTGGGGTTATTTTTGTCCCTCACTAATACACCAGCTGGCTTTGCTTGATAAAATACCAAGATCTAGTGGCAGGGAAGCACAAAACCCTGAATCCACCTTATACAAAATCAGTGCTCTGTGTTTATATCTTCATGCTGGTTGCCATCCATAGGTTCCCTACTGGGTTTTATCCAATTATTATTATCTCTGGCACTTATTTCTGGTTTGGATTGGAAGCAGGGTTTCAGTGCCTTCGCCCTGTGGGTGCTGACAGAAGAAGGGTGGCTGCCCCAGGTGCTGTGCTGTCCCATTTCTGGCTGCTGGAGGTGTCCACCAGGTGTGAGCCAGGGCAGAGGAGCAGAGGGCAGAGCCAAAGCTGGAGCAGCTGCTGTTGCAGCTCTCGGCCTGCAGACAGCTGGTGGGGCTGGTCAACATGTGTTATTTCCCCATGGACCAGCTCTCAGCAGCTGTCATGAGGAGGAGTGACCTTTTTTCCTCTCTTTCCTTTTTTTTTAATCCCTCTTTTTCTCCCCTAGCCTGCTCTAGAAGCAGATCATTGTAAGTCTCCAAAAGGATGGGGCTGGTATCGAGTGTATCACTAATCATAATTAGCTGTTACAGCAGGAATTATATTGGGAAGGCAAGCCCTGAGCCACTGAGCCCTCACTATTATTTAAACTCTTTAGGTGCTTATGTTGCTCTTGAGAGTCAGACTCGAGCTCTTAAATCACTTTGAATCCTTTTGGACAAAGCAGTTATTGGAGCTGGGGGCTTTTTTACAAGACCTTGTGTACGTGAGGTTTCCCTGTGATGCACAGAGGTATTTGTAGAGTTGTAGCTGATGCATTTTAGTGGAAGAGACATGGCAGTGATTAATAACTTGGTCAGCCCATGCTGGCCCTTCCACTTCTGAGGCAGCAGAGGATGGAAAATGCTGTGCAGAGAAACACATTTCCTCTGGGGAAATGCTGGGCTGGGAGTACCTGGTGAGGCTGGACAGAACCCCACATAAACAGTGTAATAATGCTGCTTAACTGAGGGGTTTATATAACTGCAAATAAAAACAGTGCAGTTGCATGAAAGCCTTTGTAAAATCTGAGACTGTGAGTTCTTCCCTCACTTCAAAGGTTCAAGCACACAGCTGAGTTCTTTAAGATGCTCAAGTCCCTATTTGCAAAGCACCAGGACTGTCCTGGTGTTGTTACAGGTCACACAGGGTGACAGTGACCAGGTGTGTGAGCGCTGGAGGTGACACAGGGTGACACAGGGTGACAGTGACCAGGTGTGTGGGTGCCTGAGGCCACTCCCAGCAGGGCTGGAACTCAGCAGGGATGTGACACTGTTTTACACCACAATGACACAGATTCTGAGTTTCAGAAGGCTGAAAATGACTCCTTTATTTTTGGGATGTGTCTCCCTTATATACTGTTTCACACAGACCAATCTGATTGGTGACACAAAGGTAAACTTTTTCACTCACATTGGTCAGACCAGAGGGACATCAGGAAGTCCCTCCCAGGAAAAGGAATGAATAACAAAGTACAGTTTACAAAAATATTTCTCCTGTTTACAGAAAATTCCTTACAGAAAAGAATTTCAGAAAACTAAAACACCTCAGGCACAAAACCAGAGCTGCAGGGATGGAACTCAGGCTCCCAGCAGGGATGGAATTCAGCAGCCTCAGCTCCAGGAGCTGCTGACCCCAGCCCTGCCCCTGTGAAATCCACCCTGGTGTTGTGTCAGAGAGTTCTGCATCAGAATTCCAGAGAACATGGATAATATCAGGGACTGTGGCCTCTATCAGCGGGTAGCAATTAAGGGGTGTCAAGATCATTAATGCATAATTAATCTTAATCTTTCTACTGCTGTATGTACTTAACAAACTAATGCAGAAGCAGGGATCCGTGGCCTCCTTTTGACACTTCAGATAATAGAGGCCAGCAATGGACTTGTTCACTGCACACTTCTGCTTTTCCTTGGGAGGAAATGCTGAGCTCAAACAATTAAAAATTACCTTAAAAATGATTCCCATTAGGAATCACACCGACCACAAAAGGAAATGCAGTGTTGTCTTCTGGGCTCTGGCCTGCAAAGGTTCTTTTCCTCTGAGTTGCTGATTGAAATGCAAGGTAGATGTTTGAAAGGAAATACAGAAACTTTTAATTTCTTGCTCGTGTTTGTGAGCATTCCTGAGTTAGCAAATCGCAAGGAAACTGGCTAAAAAGAAGTGATTTCTTAGCAAATGAATTGTTAATTATCGAGCTCCTGTAAATTCCTGTAATTTTAAAATCGTGTTGGCAACGGATCAAAAGAACATGTGGTGCCACAGTGTTAGAGTATTTTTATTTATATCTGATTCACAATTGTCTCCATGGCAATATGAGAGATGAAGGCAGAGGAAAGAAATGAGTTATCACATTATTAAATGACCCAGTGGAAAAAAAATTAAGGCATGTTAAGGATTAATTTTACATTATAGAGCTGCCTAGCAAGCCATTATCATTAGAGTTAAGGATTTGTTAGCATTTCTATTATAAACATGTTTTTGAAGTGTTTATTACTCTTTCAATTTGCATCAGGCTGCAACTTTGCATACAGGTTCTCTGAAAAAAGGAAATCTAATTTTAAAGTGCACCAAGTAAAGCAGTTTATTAATTTTAGGACATTTTAGTGCTCTGTGTCTTGTAGAGAGAGAGAGAGAGATATTTCTCCACTTTAATAACTAAATAATGGCTTTTTTTCCCTTCAAAACAGAAACCCCAGCCCTTCAATTGGAGAAACAGTCTTTATTAGTTGCTTTTTTTAGTGGAATTTGGGGCAAATCAATGTATGTCTTTTGTAGAGGTGAACACAGCCCAGCCCTTAGCAAATTGAGCTTTTTCTGCTCTGCTTTTGTCAGGAGTATTGTCAGTGGATGCATGACTCAAATGGAACAAAGAACTGGTAAAAGTCTCTGGGAGGACGGAGATTTTGTTTGTTTTGTGTGGGTTGGGGTTTTTTTTGCCCCTTGGCAGAGGGGGGGAAATGCTTTTCATTGGAGCACACAGTTTATGCACAGAAATCCCCTGCTCTCCGTGGATTATTGCATAATGCACGATAGCATTTTCAAGCTTGGCTAGCTGTGATTAGGAAGCTAAATGGAGGGAAAAAAAGCAACAATTTTTGTTCTAAAGCCAAAGCTTTATTTGTGCCTTTCACCAGGCAGGGTGCTGGTTCCCTGGCAGGGAAAGGCCAGAGGTGCCACCATCTCTCAGCAAGGGCAGAGCTCCCCAGCCACTGGGATTTGAGCTATTTTCAGGGGTTTTGAGGAGCTTTAGGTGCCCCAAAAATGTGGTGGGAATGGTGAGGGACAGGGTGTCAGGTGTGTGTGTGAGGTGGGAGCTGCCTGGAGGACAGATAATGATGGAAATGGTATTGGGGTTTAAAACAGAGGGAAGAGAGGAGGGAGGGCTGCATGGAACAGCCCATTTATCTTGAATTCCCAGAAAAATCTGTGAGGCTCTGCAGGGCTGGCTGCTGTCCATCTCTGTTCAATATTTTCATTATCAATCTGGGTAATGGAATGGAGAGTAGGTTTGTTAAACTGACAGGTGATGTAAAGTCAGGAGAGACTGCAGATGCTCAGGGAAGAAGAACCAGAGCAGTTTTCTTAAAATAATCTGGACAGATTGAAACGGTGATCTGGAACAAGGGATGAGAGGGCCCAAGTGAGAGCTTGGGGCAAGGATTGCAGCAGCAAAGAGCAGGGGAGGCAGCACTTCAGGCAAAGGATTGGGGCTTCCAGGGGGCTCTCAGCAGCACAAACATCAGCACAAACATCAGCACAAACATCAGTGTGCCACGGAGTGACAAAAAGCCAGGGAAGAACACAGGGAAGACACCAGGGAGGGCTCAGAGGGATGTGGGACAGTGTGAGAGACTGAGATCACTGACACCCTGTCTGGGAGGGAGAGAACACCTTCCCCATCAGGTTTGACACCAATTCAGGGAGTCTGGGTGGCTTTGGGGTGAGAGGACACACTGGGAGGAGTGTTGCTGCTCCCAGGAGATGCTCTGGATAGTCTGGGAACACAGGGCCACTAAACCTTGTCTGGTCATTCCTCCAGGAGCTCTGCTTGTCTGGCTGAGGTGTTTATGCAGAAGAAACAATCAGTAATGCACTTTTTTTTTACAGCTCACCCATTTTTTTAAGTTACTCTTCTGAGCACTGGCCTAACTTGACTCTTCTTGGCTTTCTTAAAGACTTTAATTCTGAAAGAAGTTACTAACAGGGCAACAGCACTGAGCAGGGTGGAGCTAGCTGAATTCCCTCTATGAAATGCTACTTTACTTGATTAAGTCCAATGACATCTTTGCATTCAGCTAACTAGCTCTCTGCAGGTGATAGAATAACTAATCAGAGTAAAAACATCAGATGAAATGAAATATAGACTGTAAACACCATTCTAATTAGTAACTTTATGGGACTCTGTCAGTGAATGATCATGGAAGAGATTTCTTGTTTTCCATCTTGAGAGTATTTGGGTATTAGTCATGGCTGAATGCCTGTTTGTGTCTTCCTAGCTGGGATTTAGGGTGTTTTAATCCTGGTTTTCTGTGCAAGCCCTGCCTGTTAGGAAGTTCCAAAAGCTGTCCTTGGCCTCACAGTGACCTCTGGCTTTGTGTCAGTCAGATGAAGTTGAAGGAGGCGGCCTGGGTTTGGTGTCCCCTCACAGTGACCCCCCTCATGGATGCAGCAGTTTCATGGGTTTTATTTTGGGCACAGTTGTTTCCTCCTCTCTCTTTGGAGCCAGCTCAGCCACGCTTTGGAGCCAGCAGCCTTTGTCTTGGAAGTTCATCAAAGGTGATTTTCAGTGATTAACTTCCCAGCCTGCAAGAACAGAATTTCTTGACTGCAGAATTTCTGCCTGTTATGTAAGCAGAAACATTTTTATACAAAATCCCCAAACACTTCCCCTCTCTGTCTGTATATATAGCCAGGGAACAGGTGGCTGTGGCTGCACCCTGCATTTCAGAGCTAATGCCTCCTGACCTGCACCTCTGAGAACCAAAGTGCTGGGGCAAACTTGGCAATCACCCCGAGGGGGTCTGAAAATGATCCTTTGAGTTGGGGCCCAGATATTCCCTTGGGCTGGGTGGGGCAGTGGCAGAGGAGCTTTCCCAGGGCTGCTGGGGCTGGGATGTTCTCCAAGAGGAGCCGTGGGGTGGCTGATTGCTGGAGAGGTGGTAGAGCAGGGGGCTGGGTTTTTTATTTTAAAACCTTTCAGGAAGATGGAGAGGAGGAATGATTTCCATGACAACAATTCAGTTAGGGAGAGAAATGATGGCTCTTGGAGAGGGAATCTGAAGGGAAAGGTGTCGCTGCCGTGAACCTGGAGGGGCTTAGGGGAGAGCAGGAGGCTGAGTACAATCAAAACATTAAAACACAAAGGCATGATTATTGCTTGAGAAGCAGCACTTTCAAAAGGAAATAGTGATGTGAAGCAAGCCCTTGGTGAGGAGGTGGAGGGCTGGCAGGGGAGGAAGAGGAGGAAGAAGAGGATGAGGAGGGCAGAGTCCTGCCAGCTGGCACCTGGGCGTGGGAGGGGAGCAGGTCTGGGGTGACCACACACCCCCAGCAGCCTCTGGCCTTCACTCCAGGGCTGATTTTATCTTATGTGCAAATGAAACCATCTTCTCTGTTTCAGTGGACAGGGCTGGAGTCCATGTCTGAGTGTCCAGGCAGAACACACGTGTGTGCTCTCTGGTTTTTTGGGTGTTCTCCTCTTGCCCTGAAATCCTGTGGTTGTACAAGTGCCTTGCAGGTCCTGGCAGTTCTGGGTGTCCCTGCAAGCTGCCACTAAGTCAGCTTCTAATTATTTTCTTTTCTTTTGTCACCCTTCAATAGCTGATTTTCTTCCCATATCCTTGCGGCCAGCTCCCTTTAATGCTGACTAGAATTGGCCTATCATCTCAAAATTGCTTGGACCTTGATTATGATGATTCTTCTTTTCAGACACTGTAATTTTGGGTCAGATGTAGACTGAGAGCCCTGGTTCTGGCACTGACACTGTCAGTTTTGAAAAGTTTGCATGGCTTTGAGAAGCCCATCCTAAGACAATGCTGATTAACAAAAAACCCCCCTCCCAAACAACCCAGAAGCAAAATGTGAATAATAGCTAAACTCAACTTTGCACAAACGACATCCATTGAGCTATTTGAATTCTGTGCAGCCACAACAGGCTTGGAAGACACTTGGATTCATTTTCCAGCTATAAACCAAACAGGTTGTCAACTTGAAAGGTACTTGGTTATTGCTGATAAAAGACATGGCCAGTAAAAGGTAGGAAGATACACTGGGAATAAATAACAGAGTCTATAAACAGTGGGTATTTGTTGTATGTCTTTGTAATGCAGTGTTTTTGCAGACAAGTGCACTGAAATTTCAACTTATCAGATTAAAACAAAAAAAAAAGGTAAATAAATTCTGCTTGGGATGGGAGAGATAGTGTTGTGCAGGGTAATCACTCTCCTCCAGCAGCACCGTGGGTGTGTGTGAGCATGAAGGACTGCCAAGATCCCAGAGCCCTGAGCTGCCAAGGGCTGAGCTGGGTCTGGCCAGGTCCTGAGTGATGCTGTTGTGCACCACAATGACATAAAGACTTCGACTTCAGAAGGCTGAAAATGACTCCTTTATTTTTGAGATGTGTCTCCCTTTTATACTATTCTACACAGACCAATTGGATTGGTGAAACAAATCAAAAAGCGTTTTGGTTTTTTTAAAATTCTTGTCCCAGGCAATTTTCTGTAAACAGGAGAAACGTTTTTGTAACTGTAACTTTGTTATTCATTCCTTTCCCTAGGAGGGACTTCTTGATGTCCCTCTGCTCTGACCAATGTGAGTGAAGAGGTTTGTCTGTGTGTCACCAATCCAACTGGTCTGTGTAGAATAGTATAAAAGGGAGACACATCCCAAAAATAAGAGTAATTTTCAGCCTTCTGAAGTCAGAGTCTGTGTGGTTGTGGTGTTGAAGTGTCAGACCAGGGCAGCAGCAACTGCCTTGATCTGGTGCTGGTGGGGTGTTGGCACTCTGACCCTCCTCCCCAGGGCTGTGCTGGTGGCCCTGTGGCTGTGGCAGCGTGACCTGGGGGTGGACACTGCACCACAGGCAGCACTGATGGAGGAGCAGAGTCCTTTTTGCTTTTGGGAAGCCCAGATACCAGCTCTGCTTATAATTAGCCTTGCCCTCCCCACGCAGCTCCCCAGGACGTGGCTGTCAGCAGCGTTTGATGCTGACCGTCATTAATTGTTTGGGCTGCAACCATCCATGGGCGTAGAGACTGCACTCAGTTATGGGTTATGAATCCTTCACTGCACATTTGGTGTGTGCTGCCAAGGAAAGAGGTGCAGCCCACGCTGCCTCAGTGATCTCTGCTGCCTTTCCTGGTTCTCTGGGGTCTCACCTCGGCATTCCTGGCTTGCAGCAGAGCCAAGAGGCTCCCCTGGGAGAGAAATGCAGGGCTGTGGTTTGAGCTCGTGCTGTTGTGCAGTGTAAGCAAAGAGCTGAGCTTGAGGCACCCCAAATGGGATCAAGATCTAGGCTTTTGCTTTGTCCCAGCTCTGGAGTTGCTCCCATCACCAATGTGGTTATACAGGGAACCCCAATTCTTGAAATCTTTCCATTGCTGGCTTACATTACTGTCAGGTTGTGGGGGTTTTTGGTGTGTGTTTGATTTTTTTAAATGTCACCTTATGTGGAATAATTATGCTCCCTTAACTGAGGAGCAAACATTGCCCTGTGGTAGAGTGAAAGCCCTGGATTGATGTGGGTTTTTCAGTGCAGTGTCTGCACACGATGGTGTCTGCCTTTTATTTGCACTCTGGCATGATCCAGCAGTATCTGAAATGAATGCCAGAAGGAGAAGTCAGTGCATGGCTCCCCTTTTTTTATTTTTAACTGGTATTTTTACACACAAGGAGGATTTCACAGACCTCTCTGTCGCAGCCTTGCAGAAAATAATCTGCTCTGTAGTGGTTGTCTGTGGGGAGCTGCAGAAGAGCCATGAAGCCACACATCCATTTGGAGGGGCAGAAAAGGGTCTGTGCAGGTTCCTGCATGTGGGACATGAGTGTCCTCCTCATTTATAGTCTAAACCTTTTGGGGTAGAAGAGAAAAGGAGGAGAGGAGAAACAACTGACTCACGTTTGAAATGCTCGTCAGTGTTGATGAGAAAAGCAAGATTGTGTGCATGAGGCACTGGGAATGACTGATGGAGCACTGACAATATATCCTGCTTTCCTTCTTTTAACAGATGATCTTGCTTCTTGCTTTCTGACCTCTTTGAGTATTAGGATCCATCCATCTCACTGGTTCCTACTCTGTTGCTGTTCTGAGTTTAGTCCCAGGTCAAAAAGTCCCAATAATCCTGGCAGGAGTGGAAGACAGAAAGGCAGAGTGCACTCTCACATTCCCAATGTACAGCTTAGCCATGTTTTCCCAGTGATGGTGTTAAAAAGTGGATATGCTTTAAAAACATGCACAGTGCTGCAGCCCCAGTTTAATTGCTGGTTACAGATGCTGCTTTTGATCCAAGCTAAACTTCTGAGCCAAGCTGAAGTTCTTACAGACAAGAGTTCGTGAAATTCTAAAGAGGAGGAAATCAGCATTAAAATAGCATTTGTAGAGAATCTTAAGCAAAATGTGCACTTTTCAGTGAAGGCCTTTGCATCATAAATTAGCAACATCTGTCCTTCTATTCTATATGTCATTTCCTCTCCAAATCCCCTCCAGAATCTGCCATTTTTTCAGAAGTATTCTTGGATACATTGAACTGAGGTTGAAGATGCTTCATAAAATATGCATAAGCACTTGTCACTTGGATAATGCTTCTTAGTACTTGCCACTTTCTGTATTTTAACAAATTAACCCTCCAAACATGAGTGATGCCCATGGTGAATATGGGCCAGCTCAGGATGGGACCATCTTGGGCTCAGGAAATACTGTTGGAAATGGGTGTTCAGTTGTGAGAAGAGGCTGCTCTTTTTGTTCAATACATAGTGGTGACTGGCAAGATCTGAGAAATTCAGAGTATGGCTTAGAGCTAAGCTCTGAGATAGCTGGATTTTCCAGGGATGACATAAAGGAGGAAAACCTGTTTTCTTCCCCACTGCTGAGATTCTGCTGTCCCAAAGGGCAGGTGAACTCCCTTGGTTGTCTCAGGTACAGAGTGTTGGCAGAGAAACAGGGCTGGAAGGGAATATAAAGGATCATCTTTGCATGCCCCTGTCCCAAGGAGAGCTCATCTCTACCTGTGAAATCCCTTACAGCCAGCCTGTCCTTGTGGCCTCCCCGTGATGAAGACCTTGTGGTGCTCCCAGGCAATCTGTTCCAGTGTTTCACTGCTGAGCAGATAATATTGAAGAATAAAGTCCAATCTTGGAAAGCTCCTAAGTGTGAATGAAAACATGTAAAAATCAATACTGTGCTTTACAAGGAGAAAATGGGTATGTGGTGACACAGGAAAGAGATACCAGGCAGATTTAATGCCTGATCCAGGAGACCTTACCCAAGCAGAAATTCCATTTTATTCCTAAATTCTTTTACTTCTGCTTTATGGATTGCATCTGGTAGTGGTCATCCTGTGCTTTGAGCAGTGCTGAGGCCACTTTGGGATGGGCTGACTGACCTTTGGGCTGTGTGTTATGAAACCACCGGGCTGAGTGTTTGTGTGGGATGGCAGCTGGGGCTGAGCAGGGCAGAGGCTGCACATCCCCACTGCCTGCAGAGATGGGTTTTCTCCCTGCCCACTGAATCCCTGCGTTTCCCTGTGCCCTCAGGTGTGCCCAGGCTTTTCTTACATCTCTTCTTGCAGGTGGAAGTGGCTTGGAGGTGCCTTTCTGCTCCCCTGATCCTTTGGCCATGCAGGACTAGGCAGATGTGATCAGGAATTACCTGGCAGGAGGGTGATGCTGTTTTACACCACAATCACACAGACTCTGAGCTTCAGAAGGCTGAAAATGACTCCTTTAATTTTAGGATGTGTCTCCCTTTTATACTATTCTACACAGACCTCTTTGATTGGTGACACAAAGACAAACCTCTTCACTCACATTGGTCAGAGCAGAGGGACATCAAGGAGAAGTCCCTCCTAGGGAAAGGAATGAATAACAAAGGTACAGTTACAAAAACATTTCTCCTGTTTACAGAAAATTGCCTGGGACAAGAATTTAAAAAAACTAAAACATCTCGTGCACGAATCCATAAAGCAGAAGTAAAAGAATTTAGGAATAAAATGAAATTTCTGCTTGGGTAAGATCTCTGTATCAGGCATTAAAAACCAAAACCAAAGCATTTTAGGTAGGAAACCAGGGCTACAGGAGGGAGAAGCCAGCTCTGAGCTCCAGTGAAAAAAACCCCAGGCTTTGCTTTTTGGAAAAAACCGTGTTGCAACTACTGTAAATCACAGAAAAGAAGGCAGAAAACATGAAGTGTGTAATGTATGCCACACCAGGCACTGAAAGGTCAGCGGCTCCATGCACGGGAGTAACGTGCATAAAAAATTAATGAGGCTCTCTAATTAGTTTGTTGTGGTGGAATTTTATTAACGAGACACAATCGATTTCTGGTTTATGCTAAAAACATAATGAAGTGCAGTGAAAGCTGGTCCTCACCAGTGCCTGGCTCTCATTGATAAAATGACAAGAGCTGGAGCCCGCGTGGGCTGTGCTGTGGGAGGCAGCACAGGCACAGTCCCAGAGCTGGGAATTGCACTCTGGCAGGGCAGGAATTCCACCTTCAGAGTGGCCCTGGTACTGTCAGGAACCCCAATTCCTGGCACTCAATTCCCTGCTGTAGTGGGATATTTTTCTATTCAGCAGGTGAAGCTTGCCTTATTTGCCTTGCAGGTTTTGCAACGCTTCTCGCTTAAAGGAAAATCAACTTGTTTGGGTCTTTGTTGCTAGCTGTATATGCTGGAAACATTTTGATTAAACACTGAGGAAAGAATAAGATAAGGCTGTTGATTAGTTAGAATTGAGCTTTTTCCATTTGCTCCTAAACTTAGAACAAAAACCAGACATTTTTGTTTTCATTGTGGTCTATGTAATTAACTGCATGAATAAGCACACAGCACTTCTGAAAACTAATACTCCTGAAAAAACCTCAAACACGTCCTGTTTAAAATGTTATAATCTCTGGTGAATTCTGCAGTTATTGATGTTCAGACCATGGGCCTCAAAGGCAGGAGTGTTACAGGGAAAGCAGGGTGAGCTCTAGGTCTGTACTGGTGTGAATAGACTGGTTGAGACAAAACCTGTTTGCAGTCCATGTCAGGCACCCAGGTCAACTTCTGCACTGCTCCTGGTATGGAGAGACAAACCCCAAAAATTCCAAGAAGAAGAGGGAGAAGGTTACCTCCTCTGGGCCATCCTCCTTTCCCACACAGATCCCTCCAGTTTCTCTGGACTCAGGAGCTCCCTGGCGTGTGGACCTTGCTTTCCTGCCTTAAATTGGATGGTAAATGTGAAGAACACACATGATCTCTTCATGTCAGATGTGGTTATACAAGAAACACTCTGATTTTCCTGAGAAATGATGCTCCATGAGCACAGGGGAGCTTTGTGGAGTCCCTGTCTGCATTAATCCTTTATCCTGCACGTTTTTCTTCCCTGTAGCTTCTTCAGAACTTGAGAATTCATTTTGTTGCAGGCTTTGGGAAGCCTTGCTGGCTGCCCAGCAGACAGGTGCATTTTTCCTTGCTGAGTTTCAGGGAAGATTTGTGCAGCATCCTGGCTTTCAAAAGCAGGTCACTGACAAGCAAAGTGCCACGCTGTGACAGGTGGTCACTGCTGAGGTTAAACCCAAGGTTTGCTGTGGTCTTGCATTAGCAGCTGTGATTGACAGGATCCCCCTCCTGAGCTAATTCACCCTCCATCTTCATGTTTCTGTCTGCCCAGCCCTGCACTGAGGGCCAGGAGGGTGACATCGAAAGGGAAGGGTCATTTACACTCGGCTGCCTAGAAATATTTGGCTCTAAGTTTCATCCAAAATTCAGTAGAGATGGTGAGGTTCAAAGGGTGTGTTTAAAAGGGAAGGGCTGGGATTTTTTTTTCTTTTTATTGAGTAAGTCTTTATTTCTCTGCTCTTTGTTTGGTTTTTCCAAGCTTGCAGTTGGCTTTTATAAGAATTCTTGAAAATTGTGGCTCATGGAAGGGACTTTTGTCAGATGGGTCAGGTGATGGAATTTTCCACATCAGGCAACAAAGGCTAGTGGTCTGAACCTTGCTGCACAGAGCAGTATTTTCTTGTGTTTGCAGTTCTTACACATTTTCTGTGTGAGTAGAAGAACATTCCTTGAAGACTGGCCAGGAATAGATCTGGACTAGGCTGCCTTTGGGAGGCAGTGCTTCCTGTTGATTAATTTAACATCCCACCTTGCTGATCCAAATGTACATGTTGTGTGTGAGAGGATGGGTGAGTAAAGATGGCAAAATAAGATTTTTTTGCCAGCAATTGAATTTGCAGTGTGAGATGCATCCAGGGCTGTTATTCCATATCCATGGGCAAAAATCCCTGTGACTCCAGACATCAGCCTTGCTCCCATCCTGTCCCAACAGGAGAACTCCTTTCCCTGGGCTGGGATGTGGTGATGGGAGTGTTGGGTGCTGAGGGAGCCTGGAAGTCCTCAGTGCTGGGGGTGGCACAGCAGAAATGGGAATGGTGTGGGTTTTCTCTACCTGCTGTGTTTGGGGTCTTTCTTCTTGTCCCACATTTGGTCTCATCTCTTTGTACCTGACTGACAGAGCAGTGTTGTTGTTCCTGAGGGCTGAACACAGCTTTGTTCCTGTGTCCTGATGGGACAAGGTGCCCTCTCCTCTTGTCCCCTGCCTGATTTCTCACTCTGGCTCAGACCTGTGCTTGTTCCTCAAGGAGGGAGGAGGGAACACACTCAGGCTCCTCCCCATGAGGCCCAAATCTACCAGAACAGGGCTGGTGAGGTTGGCAGAGGACAGTCTCTACCTGACTGGCATGACATTTGTCATCACTCAGATGTTGACTTTTGTGCTCAGGCAGATGTTGAGGCCAGCAGATAAATATGCTGCCTGAGAAGTTATCTAAATAAATTTTCCAGATCAAGGCACCGTGCAGAAGAGCCAAGAATAATTAATCTCAGAGTGCCTGGGAGAAGCAGCTGTTCTCCCAGCACAAGGGGCAGAAGGGGAGGTGAGGAGGGTCCCAGGTAAACTTGGTGCAAACTGTGCAGCTCCTGGGGGAGAATCCTGTGCTGGAGAGACCTTGGAGGCAGGAAAGCTTTTCTACCTGACCCAGCTGGATAAGAGCAAGACATCCTCATCCCAGAGGAGAAGGAAAGGTTTCAAAGTGGCTTTTTGGGGTAATCATTGATGGCTTGGGGTTTTTTTTAATGGAAATAGTGAGTTGTCAGTGTGTGTACAGCCAGGCTTCACTTCCACTCCTGCCACCTCCTCTTTGCTCACTGCTTCTCCCATCACTCTCTCCTGGACTGGTGCCTCCTGCTTTTCCTTGGGAGTGTTTTTCCTGCCTACTGCTGTCTCTTCTCTCCCTGTGCTGATTCACAAGGCCAACCCTGTCAGCCTTGAGGAGTATCTGAGCTCAGGCTGAGTGTTGTGCCTCTCTTGGCACGTTCCCTGAGCCTTCTGCTGCAGCTGTGGCCCCAGAATCACCCGTGGGTGTCTGAAAGGAGAGGGTCCCTCCCTTGGCATCCAGGTCAAGCCCACCTCAACTGGCAGAAGTGGGAAACTTCTGCATTTCCTGTAGTCTCAGTGGGAGCTGCAGGTGCTCAGGCCCTTTTGAGAACAAGCAACTTTTTAAAGGTGTGCAGAAATGTTGGATTTAATTTGGTTTTTAAGTGCTGGCTCTGAGATTTCTGATCTTGGTGCTCTGTGTGTGTTTGTCAGTAGAAATAAGTATAGATGGGACTTGGATGGGACCAGTTTCCCACTGAGCCTGGGGCTGTCTGGTGTTGTGGATTCCAACTCCCTGTGTCACTCACTGAAGGCTTGTTAATTCTGAGAACCAACCTGGAGCAAATCTAGACTGATATTTGTCTGCTTCCCTTTAAAGATTCAACACCTACTGTCACGTTAGCAGATTCCTGGCAGATGCTTCTTGCAGATATTTGAAATGCTGATGTTCCAAATGGGTTCTGATCCAAAGTGCTCATCCTGCAGGTGGAAGTTTCACCTCATAAATTCATTAATTGCCAGATCATTATCAAAACCGTTACTTTTTATCATTTTCCCCATATTTATTTAACACTTGCTCTAATTTTGCACTTCTGATCCTTGTGGGTGTTGTCTCTGTTTTGGGTTCCCATCCCAGCTCTGAAGGAAAATACTGGACCAATTTTAATGACAATGTACAATTGTACTGACATGTCCCAAAGCCTGGGGAAACCTGTCCATTAAAAAATAATGGAGTAGGAAGTCCTGGCATAAAGTAAAGCCTTGAGTGAAATTCCATAGCTTCATGGACTGTTAATTCTTTATTAGGTTTTCCTAAGACTGAGATAAAAGGCATTTTATCTTTTTTAAGCTTTGCATTAACATGTCATTGAGTTTTATAGATACATTGATCTTCATTTGGCTAATCGACAAAGGGTAATAGAAATGTGTGTTAAATGCCAGAGCAAAGATAACTCTGGAACACTTCAAATTTTTGTGTTATTTTTATTTATTAAGTTTTCTTCAGATACAGAACTGTGGTCACTGGCAAGTTGTGAAACTCCTCTCACTGTATATTTTTATTGGCTGTCCTGCCTAATTTTCTTTTTTTTTTTCTTTTTTTTAATCTGTCTTTGCTCTCAAGTTAATTTGGCAGTGAAGTTGATGTGTCTTCACTAAAAACTAACAGAGAGAATTGACAAGATTTTAAAAGATACTGTTGTGTCTGATGCATTCTTGCCTCTCTTGGCCATCTGAGAGTCTTCTTTTTACACTGTGTTCCAGTCTGAGATGGAGCAGTGAAATGTGTCTTTGGATTCAGAGACAAAAGCTGAATCTGACTGATGTCAATATTATTTTTTTGCTGCTGCCCATGAACAAAGATGAAGGTTTCCTGTTTTCCACAAAAATGTTCCAGGTCATGGACATGGCTGAGATGAGGGAGGTGGCACAGGGAGCACCTGGGAAGATAAATAAAATTCTTTATCCCCTTCCCTTAACAGTGAAATCTGGGCTTGGTGGAAGCTGGAGGGACTTTGGGTTCCAGACAGACTTTGGGGTTTCTCTCTGCTGTTTTTTGGGTCAGCAGCCCTCAGTAATCATCAGTGCCTTGCTCGGCTCAGGAGGCTGCAGCTTCTCCCAGGGGTTTGTGTCTGTCTCCAGAGAAACAAATCCCTCACACCAGACTCACTGTGTGCATTTAATAAGGAAGTCTCTGTGGATAAAACTTTATTAACAGCTGTCATTGTTAATGAAGATTGGGCAGTGGTCGGTGTATTAGCTCTCTGATGAAGGCATGGGAGAGGGAAATAAAATGAAAAATGATTTTTGTCTTCTCTGTGCTGAAGCTGTACATCCTCCACCATGTGCATAAGGGAGGGCCAGGGGGATTTTTGGAGAGAACTCGGCCCTGGCTTGGGTGCTTGTTCCCAGCCTTGTCACATCTCAAGGCACTTTGAGAAACAAGGAATGAGTGAAGCACTGAATCAAATCCCCTGGGCAGCCCTGTGTGCTGATCATCTTCCCTCCTTGCCAGCTCTCAGTGGGGAAATCTTCCTCTCCTGCTGTTGAAAGGCCTGAAATGGCTTCACTGACAGGGAATGGGCACAGCTTGGGTGGTTCCAGAGATGGTCCCTTCGTGTCCAGGGTTTATTCCATCCTTTCCTTGCCAAGGCAAGGCATCAGAGCAGCTCAGATCTTACATCTCATCCTCAGCTCCCAGCCCTGCAGCCTCCAGCAAATGCTTATTTTAGCACCAGCTGGCTCTGATACCTTTGAACCCTCTGATATGAGATTAAATGTTAATTTATTACATATCATTATAGGATTATATGTTATCTCTAGGATAATGGAATCCAAATGTTAGAATAGCATGTTGGAGATTTAGTGCTTGTACACATATCCCTCCACTCAGGAAACAAGAATTGCTTAAAGGCAGAAGACTGAACAGGAGGTGAATTAATCTGTCTGATCACAGCTAGCTGAGAGCTCAAGCTCTGGAAGAGTAAAACCAGAGGTTCATAATCTTTCTGCAGAGTTCAGAGGCAGAGAACTTGACTGCATTTTCTAAAAAATAAATAAGTCTGAAGAAATTGTTATCTGCTTTGGCTGTTCTATGGGCAAAATCCCATGGATAAGTTATGCAGTGCGAATTATGTGCTTGGCTCTAGATATAAATGCCAGACAAAGCAGAGTGCTGAAGTGACCTGGATGCTGAATTTCTGCAGAATTTCATTCTCCAGGCTGTGGGTAGGTGAGCAGTACTGGATGTAATAAGATCTGACTTGAACTGGAATTGACTCAGACTTGATCTGCCTTGTGATGTTTCCACACAGAGGTTTAGAGGTGATGCCACGAAGCAGAAGGTGAACACGGCTCTTCTGCTGTCCCTGTCACTGCCCATGATGGCATTTTCAAACGGGCAGCTGCTGCTGCTGAGCTGCCAAGAGCTGCACTCTCAGCACACCCAAATGCTGTGCCCAGGCAGGCTGGGCTGTGATAGTGATGTCCTGTGACTCCTACTCGATTTCATAATCCCCCTGTCATTGAGAAAAGAATTAGATCCAGCTTTTTGCCTTCTCAGGCAATCTCAAATCCGGTCTGATTTACTCCTCTTGACTGTTGGAGAGTTTGAAAATGCTGTCAGCTAATGCTCATTATCTTTTATTGCGTTAATACATTGACATGAGTGAACCACACAGCGAGTGTGACCTCATCCAGATTTGGGTTCTGCTCAAGAGTTTTTATTCTTTGCCTGCAAGTTAATCATTGTCTGTGAGCAAGGTAACTACTCGGTGCCTCGCAGCATGAAAGTCACAATAAGGTTTCCCTCTCTTTACACACAAATATTTTGACAAGATCTCCTTGAACTGCCTCCTCCGGAGCTAGTGGGAATTTTTTCATTGTGCTTAGAAAATCAAACTCTAAATTGTGAATGGGCAGCAGGGAGGGAGAAACAAACACCCGAGAAGTTCCTGGGCGAGGCTCCTTGTCCGCGTGTGAATGACAGAGCTGCAGCCTTTGATTGCTGCAGGGAGAGAAAAGTGGGGCCTGGGGAGGGTTATTTTGGGTTATTTTGTCCTTTCTGACAGCATCTGCCTAAATTTGTAAAACGTGTCAAATGTGTATTCGTAAAGTAAAATAATGCATTCAAGCATGAGAAATTCTGCTTTGTTCTGGAGCCGGGATGTGCTGGAGCAGGGCTGTTTGAGGGAGCTGGGGAGCAGGTCAGCAATCACACTTGGAATGCAAAACTCTCACTCCCGAACAAATTAATGGAGTTGCTCCAGGCTGTTGTCATTCCAAAAATAAAAGGTTGAATTAAGTAAAGAAATCTGAGACAAAACAGAGACTTTTGTTCTGGGTATTTTGGGAAAGGGAAAAGAATTGGGCTGTCATTAGAAAGGAAGGGTTTGTGTTTTCATGTGCCTTCCTTGAGAGGCAGACATGAATTGATAACTCAGAGATGTCTGAAGTGCAGAATTTGGCCTGTGTGGTTGCTCCTGGGGGAGGCAGAGAGCACACATTGCTCTGGAGGTCTGCTTAGGGTAATATTGGCTGGTGAGGGCAGTGCTAAGTGGAGGTTGAAGCCTGGGTTCCGAGAAAAAAGGCCCAGACGTCTCTAATACTGGGGAATCTGTAAAGCCTTGGAACTTGTTTTTTTTTTTCTGAAGCAGCTAAAAGTCTGCATGACCTTACAGGTCTCTGTCCTGGAACTTTGTAGCTTGTGCTTGGATTTCCCAGTGGGAAAACTCCCTGACCTGGCCAGGCTGCACGCACTCACAATAATCTCTGTGTGTGTGTGTTTGCAGGATGGGGACACAAATCTTGCTGCAGGCGACTGCCTGCACCTCTGGAGTTCTGCAGGGAGTTTGATTTTCTGAGTGAAAGCTGACTTCTTTCCACAGACCTAGACAGGGAAAAGGTTTAACCAGGAATTTCACTGCCTACACTGCTAACAGTGCCCCAAAGCCATCATGGCTAGTCAGGGTCAGCACCCCAGTGAGTGATGCAGGAAAAATGGGGAGTGAGAGGAGCATTGCTCCCAGGCTGTGAATCCAGCAGGAATGGGGAGTGAGAGGAGAATTTCCCCCAGGCTGTGAGCTCAGAGCTGTGGGGCTGCTGCCCCACCCAGATTTTGCTGTGGAGGTCTCTGTTGTGTTTTATCATGGTCCCCAGCAGGGCCATGTGTGGCACAGACTCCTCCTGGGATTCCAGTCACGGTGGGATGTGGATGTGGGCTGGTGAGACACAGGATTTTCTCTGCATTCAAGACATATCTGTGTTCTTAATAACTTTACAGGGGGTTTATTGTAAGCTGCTTTTTGTGGTTTCATGCAGCTCTTTGGGCCCCATCAGTTTGGAGCTCATTGCCTCCAAGAGCTTTGAAATAAAAAAGGAGGGAGAA